>CM025667.2:489146-499162 GCA_014621495.2 Entosphenus tridentatus
AGAGAGATACACATACAGAGACACACAGAGAGACACACAGACAGAGACACACAGACAGAGACACACACAGACAGAGACACACAGAGACACACAGACAGATACACAGACAGAGACACAGACAGAGAGACACACAGACAGAGACACACAGACAGAGAGACATAGACAGAGAGACACACAGACAGAGACACACAGACAGAGACACACAGAGAGATACACAGACAGAGACCCATAGACAGAGAGACACACAGACAGAGAGACACACAGACAGAGAGACACAGACAGAGACACACAGACAGAGAGACACACAGACAGAGACACACAGACAGAGAGACACACAGCCAGAGAGACACGCAGACAGAGGGACACAGACAGAGATATACACAGACAGAGACAAAAAGACAGACAGACAGAGACACACAGACAGAGAGACAAGACAGAGACACACAGACAGAGAGACACGCAGACAAAGAGACACAGACAGAGAAATACACAGACAGAGACAAACAGACAGACAGAGACACACAGAGACACACAGACAGAGACACACAGACAGAGAGACACACAGACAGAGAGACACAGACAGAGAGACACACAGACAGAGACACACAGACAGAATGATACCCACGACGTGACATCGCGTGCGAGCCGGAGCGTGGCCAGGGACACCCCGCGTCTCCCTTGCGACTCGTCTGTTCACGACGTTGGACAACGTCACGTGTGTGTTCTCCAGCTCACTCAAAGACAGACAGACAAAGATCTCCCGTGTAGCCTTTAACAGAATGTTGAAGGCTACACAGAAGTGGGGTGATCAGCACCACGCCCGGCCACCTTTGTGTCCCCATCGCACCCACACACACATAAAGCATAAATCCCCCGTAAAGCCTTGACAGACGGGTGGGGCGAGCGCTGTTAGCGAGCACCTATGAAGGTCGGCACGGCGCACGAGGAGGTGGCCCGACCGCCTTTGTCTCCAGAGTGGCACCAGGTACTCATTTGCGGCTGAGCAGACTTCGAGGAGGCCCAGGACCGGTTCATATAAACGTCACTGGTGTTGGCCGTGAGCGGGATTTGAACTCGGCGAACACACACCACACACACCACACACAGCACACTCACACCACACATACACCACACACTACACACACCACACAACACACACACTACACACACCACACTCACACGTAAATGTGCCCGAGTCTGAGGCCCAGCCCAGGGTCTTCTCGCTGCGAGGCGGCATGGAGCGTCACCCCCCCCCCCCCCCATTGCTGCCCTCGCGATTCAGATTCATAACGAGCACAAGTTTTACTTCATTCTCAGAAAGAGATAATGCATTATCTCTGTCTCTGAATCATTCACTCTCAGAAAGAGAGCGTGAATTATCTCTCTCTGAATCATTCACTCTCAGATATAGAAAGATTGAAGTTTCTCTCCGAATAATTCGCTATCAGAAAGAGAAAATTAATTGTCTCTCTCTGAATCATTCGCTTTCAGAAAGGTGAATGATTCAGTGAGCAACCATTATTCAGAGAGAGATTGATTCAGAGAGGGAATGATTCAGAGAGAGAATGATTCAGAGATTTTTTTATTATTTAGAGAGAGAATGATTCAGAGATAGAGAATTATTCAGAGGCAGAGAATGATTCAGAGAGAGAATGATGCAGAGAGAGAATGAGTCAGAGATAACGAATGACTCAGAGATGGATAATGGTTCTGAGAGAGAATGATTCAGAGAGAGAATGATTCAGAGATTTATAATTATTCAGAGAGAGAATGATTCAGAGATAGATAATTATTCAGAGACAGAGAATGATTCAGAGAGAGGATGATTCAGAAATAAAGAATGATTCAGAGAGGGAGAACGGTTCTGAGAGAGAATGCTTCAGTGGGAGTTAAGTATTCAGAGAGAGCGAGAGAATGATTCAGAGAGAGAGCATGATTCAGAGAGAGAGAGAATGGTTCAGAGAGAGCGAGAGAATGATTTCGCGGCATGGGAAACCACAGCTGAGCTTGGAAGGCCGCCATAAGCGGCGCGCGACCAACAAATTCCCAAGCTCTGTGGTCCTGTACGTACTGGGGCTGTCTGCCAACATTCCTCGACCACCTAGTCGACGACACACGTGGGAGGGAGGAGTGCCCGGAGAAAACCCCACGCGTGCCAAGGGGAGGGGCTAACACTCGATTATTGGAGAGCGTATCTCGGTACGTGTCCGTGTGAGTCTCCAGGTGAGTTTCTGGGTGAGTGTCCGTGTCAGTCACGGGGTGAGTCTGTGAGCGAGTCTCAAGGTGAGACTCTGAGTGAGCCCCTTGAGTGAGCCACGGGGTGAGTCTCGTAGTGAGTCTCGTGGTGAGTCTCGGGGTGAATTATGGGCGAGTCTCATCAGGGTGAGTACTTGGGTGAGACTCGTTCAGGTGAGTCTCGTGAGGATGAGGTGTCCCGTCGGAGTGAGTCTCGGGGTGAGTCTCAGGGTGATTGTCAAGGTGAGTCTCGGGGTGAGTCTCAGGGTGATTGTCAAGGTGAGTCTCGGGGTGAGTCTCAGGGTGATTGTCAAGGTGAGTCTCGGGGTGAGTCTCAGGGTGATTGTCAAGGTGAATCTCGGGGTGAGCGAGTCGCAACTCACCGCGTCACCCCGCGCTTTCGGAGCGGGAGAAGTCGATGGTGGCGTAACCGTTTGAGTCGACGCTGCTCACGCTGCCCCTGCTGCCCGCCGAGCCCTCCTCGCCCCGCAGGTCCAGCGCGATGTAGTTCAGCCCGCTCTCCAGCTGCTGCTGATGCTGCTGCTGCTGCTGATGCTGCTGCTGATGATGCAAAGAGTGAGACCCGGCGGCTTCTCGCACCGGACCCGCGCCGTGGTGTCCTCCGGCCGCGCCGGGCCGTTGCGGGGTCGCGGCGGCCGACGAGGCCACCGCCACCCGGGCCACGCCGCCGCGTGGCCGCTCCTCCTCGTCCGCCGTGGCCGCGGTCCCGGGCCGCGTCGCGCCGTGCTGCGCAGCTGCTGGTGGCACCACGCTGAACGCGCTCTGCCGGCGCGGCGCTGCTGGTGGAGGAGGAGGGGGAGGAGGTGGCGGTGGTGCGGCGGTGGCCCCGGTCGTGGCCGGGATGACCACTGCGCCAGACCCGGCCGCGTACGGCTGGAAGGCCAAGCCGATCCTTGGCGGCACGCAGGGTTTCAGTGCCGCGTATCCGGGCCTCACTCCTGCGTGCGGCTGATGCTGCTGCTGAGGGTGCTGATGATGATGCTCCTGTTGGTGATATTGTTGATGTTGTTGCTGCTGTGGGAGAGGGAGTGGCTTATGCTGCTGCTGCTGCAGCAGCTGATAGTGGTGGATGTGGTTGTGGTTCCCGTGGTGGTGATGCTGGAGGTTGTAGCTGCCGTGAGGAGCCCTGTACGAGGCGGTGGGGGCTGAGTACCCCCCAGTCGCGTCTCTCCTCCTCCTCCCCGCCGCCTCCTCCTCCTCCGCGCTCGCCTCCCCGCGGCGCGACATCTCTGTGTAGTCCCCCCCCACGGGGGCACCGCGCCCAGCCGAGGCGGCGTCCCACGGACCCTGGTGGGCCGCGGGACGGGGGCCCGCCGGGACGGTCGCGGGTGGCCCACCGGCACGCGCCGCCACACTCACGTATTCGTTCGCGCTCCTCCTCCGACGATCGCCGCGTGTCTGGGTGGCCGCGGCCGAGGCGGCGGCGGCGGCGGCGGTGCCTCCCGACGACAGCGCCAGGTACGGGGGGCCGCGGTGCGCTGCGCGGCAACCGTCCGGGGCCTTGCCCTGCTGCGGCCCTGCTGCGTGCTGCGGGGGGCGCCAGGTGGACGACGATGAGACGGGCTGGGAGGCCGCCTTTGCCGCCGCGGCGCAGTCGATGTGCACGTACTCCCCGGGGCTCCTGGGTTCGGGGGGAGCTCCCTGCCACCGGCCCTGCGCGTCCCTCGCGGCGACCCCCTCCGCCGCCGCTCCCCCGACCCGCCTCGGGGCCCCGCTCACGCGCGCGCCGCCCTCCCTCCCGGGGTCACTGCTCAAGGCGTCCTCGCGGGGCCGTGAGAGCGCGGCGGGCCTGCTCGCGGGGGTCGGAGCGGCGTCCCTCGCCTCCCGGATGACCTCCCCAAGTGGCCGAGTGGCTGCCGCCCTCTCCGTCAGCCTGCTACTCTGCTGCCCCACGGGCCGGAAGGACCGGGGCAGCGAGTAGAAGCTGCTGCTGCTGCTGCTGCCAGCAGCACCGCCACCACCACCAGCACCACCCGCGCCTTCCCCATCGCGCATGGGGCTGAAGTAGCAGCCCTCTGGCACAGCCGCTGTGTCCGCCACGACGGCCGGGTTGGCGGGTGACGTGGCCATGTTCATGTAGTCGCCTGCTCCCGGCGGGCCTGCCCTCGCCTCCACGCTTCTCTCACACGCCGCCTTCGCGCCGACGCCGCCGCCGCTGCCGACGACGCCGCCGCCGCCGCTACCGCTAGCCACGCTGGGCCTGGGCCACGTCTTGATGGACCCGGCCGCTTGGCCCTCGCCCGCGCCCGGTGACATCACCATGTAGCCGCTAGCAGCGTCCTGGGGCTGCGCGTCGCAGAGGCTGTCTTGGCCGCGCTGCCACGGCAGCTGCTGCTGTTGGTGATGGTGGTGATGGTGCCGCTGCCGCTGCTGATATTGTATCAGCGATCCTCTGGACGCTGCAGTGGTGGTGGTGGCGGCGGCTGCGGTGATGTCCCCGTCTCGGGCACCCGTGGCCCCCATGGGCACGTAGTCCGCATCGCCGCCGCTCCTGCACCTTCCCGCGACGGAGGCGGTGACGCCGGGCAGCATGGGCATGTAGCCGTCATCCCCGCCGTGCACCAGCCTGGACTGCACGCCTCCTCCTCCACCCACATCGTCGTCCTCCTCGTCGTCGCCACCGCCCCCGTCATCATCGTCATCGTCATAATCATCGTCGTGGTCGCCATGGTGCGGGTCGCGAGTGTGCGGGCAACACGGAGGCGCGGCGGCCTCACGGCCCGGCACGTGCTGCTGCTGATGATGCTGCTGGAGGTGCTGCTGATGATGCTGCTGCTGGAGGTGCTGCTGATGATGCTGGTGGTGGTGTTGGTAAGACAGCGCTCCCATGACCGCATACTCTTCCTGCGAGGCTGTCTTCTCCTGCTCCCGCTGCTGGAGACAGGGCCCGAGTGCGGCCGGTGGCATCGCAGGCCCCACGGACGCCGATGCGCACGAGTATGTTCGCTTACGCACGACCCCCTTCTCCGCCGAGGCCAGGGCCGCCGCAACCGCGGCCGCCGCCGACGATTGCGACGAGGACGAGGCTGGGGGGAAGCCGGGGGAGGTGGACGAGGTGGTGGACGAGGTGGTGGACGAGGTGGTGGCCGCGTCTGGGGCGTCCTGCCCGCGGGGCGCGGCCCTGTAGACACGAGCGCGGCCCATCTGCATGTAGGCGTAGGGGCCTCCCCTCGCCGCCGCCGCCGCGGCCGCCGCGGCCGCCTCCTCCTCCTCCTCGCGGATGGCGCACGGGGTCGGGCTGGGCGAGTCGGGGGTCGCGGACCCCCGCGGCTCGCAGGGGCTGGAGCCGTACTCGTCCGAGGACACGAAGCCCCCGTCGCTCAGGGAGCCGAGCGACATGGAGGCGCTCGAGGGGCGAGAGCCGCGGGCCAGCGCCGCTGCCCCGCAGCTTCCCGCGCCGACTGCTGCGTGTCCGGCCGCGCCGCCGACGCCACCGCCGCCACCGGCCCCGCTGCCCCCCGTGCTGCCCAGGCTGCCCACGCAGCATGGGGCATCCACGGAGCCGCGGCCGCTGCTGGAGGAGACGCTCACGGGGCTCGTGATGAGAGACGATGCCGAGAAGAGCAGCAGGGACGAGGGGGAGCAGCCACCCGCGGGGGGGGATCGCGCGATGGGCGCCGACACGGAGCGCCCGGGCAGCAGCGTGGCCGCCGCGTGGTGCAGCTGCTGCTGCTGTTGGTGGTGGTGGAGATGTCCTTGCTGCTGCTGCTGCATGCGAGACTGATGCCGCTGGTACGATGCGATTACCTGCCCATGCTGCTGCTGCTGCTGGTGGTGCTGGTGGTGCTGGTGGTGGTGCTGCTGCTGCTGCTGCCGGCGCCCCGCGCACACCAGCTGAGAGGACTGCAGCCGGCCCTCGGCGTCCTCCCCCTGCAGGAGGAGGAGGCGCGCCGAGATGGCGTCCGCAGACTCGGAGCGCGGCGCGCCCGGGGCTCCGTCCCCCTCGCTGCTCGCGCGGTTCCGCAGCTGCGAGGCGCAGAAGCCGCTCCCCTGCGGGGTGACGCCGCCGCCGCTCACGGGGGACGCTCCGGCCACGCTCTCGGCCCGCGAGCGCCGGTTGAGGCCCGTCTGGCTCGGCGGGGGCTGGTAGCGCTGCTGGCGCCGGTGGGGGCCTCCTCCGGCAGCGCCGGCCGCGCCGCCCGCGCCGCCGCTCGTCTGGCTCTTGCTCCGAGGTCGGAACTCCTCGCTCATGGCACGCATCGCCTCCAGGATGGTCTCGTGCATGTTCTGCGCCACCACGCAGTCCTCCACCTGCATCCAGAACTCCCCGGGCCCCGTGACGGCCGAGCGGCCCACCTCGATGAAGAAGAAGCTCTCCGAGTGGCCGCACCGTCGGATGTTCATGAGCTGCAGGTTCACGGCCGCCGCGTCCGCGTTGAGCTTCACGAAGCTGATAGTCCGCGTGCCCAGGCAGAGGCGGAACACGCCCGTCAGGTTCCTCGTCTGCCCCAGCCCCTTGGGCTTGAGGTTCACCTGCCACACCTCCTTGAACACGGGGGTGGCCGGCATCGTTCCGTAGCTGCCGCCCGCGCACCCCGCGGGCCCGGCGTCTTCGCCGCTGTCGCCGCCGCCGCCTCCGCCGCCGCCTCCTCCGCCCGCATCGCTGGCCGCGCCGAAAATCCCTCCTCCTCCTCCTGCTCCTCCTCCTCCACCACCGGCCGCCGCGCCGCATCCTCCCGCTCCCCCCGCTCCCCCTGCTCCGTGCGGCGCCCTGCAGCATTCGTCGTGCAGCTCGGTGAGCGCCGCGTACCACTCGGCCTGCTGCTCCTCGCTGTCGGCGGCCATGGCCAGACACTCGTCTTTGGCGTAGAGCGTGAGCAGGTGCTTGTGCTTGGCGTCGGCGCGGCGGATGATGCCGAGGCAGGCGGCGAGGCTAACCGAGCGCCGCGGGGGCGCCACGCCGCCGCGGAACTTCTTCTCGCTGTCGTAGTACTCGAGCCGGGCCGGGCCGCCCGCGTCGCTGGCTCCGCGCAGCACGAAGAAGCGGCGGTGCGAGCTCTTGTGCTTGCGCAGATAGCCGCATTTGCGCACGTCCTCATGACCGCCACTGCACTCCCTGCTACCACTGTTGCCTGTCGCCTGCTGCTGCTGCGGAGGCTGCTGCTGCTGCTCCATGCCTGCCCGGCCGAGCGCCGCATGCATGCGGAGCCGCTCACGCCCGCTGCGCGGTCATGGTCGCCCGAGTCTCGGTGCGGTTGTTTTTTTTTACGCTGTCGATGCCGCCGCTGCAGTTGTTGTTGTTGATGGTGGTGGTGGGATCGCGGTTGTCAGCGTCTGCACAGGCGTCGTCATCATCATCAGCGTCATCCCGGTCTTCATCATCGTCGTTATCATCATAGGCATCATCATCATCAACCGTGGCGATCACATGGGCGCGCGCGGTGTGCGCGCACGCGCGCGCCGGCCGCCGGGTCCTGTCGATACCCACAGACTCACCAGCACGCTCACCAGCAGGCTCACCGACACACACTGAACCACGTCGATCTATTTCATTAAAAACATACAATTACTCAATAAATAAAGAATATACACAATCCGCAACGAGCCCTCGAGCCCCGGCTCCGGCACGCAGTATTTATGCGCAATCCCTGCGATGCTTCTTCTGCTGCCGCTGCTGCTGCCGTGGTTGTTGTTAACGGGAAGAATAAACGTGCCCCCGCCGAATCCTCACGCCGCTCCTCGGGGGAGGCGGTGGTGGGGGGCGGCTCGGGGCTGGGATGAGACGTGCGGAGAGGCGCCCGCACCGAGAGGGAGACGACGACGCCGCCGCCGCTGCTGCTGAACGCGGCGAGCAGCAGCAGCACCCCCACCCCCAGATCTGTGATGTTGGGTGGGGGTCGTGCGGGTGGGGGTAGGATTGGGGGTGGGGGGGGCCAGAGGGGGGGGGGGGATAGGAATGGGGAGGGGTGGGGGGTGGAGGAGGTCTGCATGCAATGTGGGTGGCAGTGTGTGTGTTTGACAGTGTGTGATTGTGTCTGTGTGTGTGTACATCTTTGCAGGGTAGGTGTTGTTGGTGCCACATAGCTCGCGTAGTGGTGTCAGTGTGTACACGTGTATGTGTGTTTACATGTGTGCATGTGTATGCATGTGTATGTGTCCGTGTGTACACGTGTTAGTATGCGTGTGTGTATTATATACATGTGTACGTGTCTGTATACGTTTCTGTATACGTGCACGTATATGGGTATGTGTGTGCAAGCGTGTCATGCATGTGCATGTGTACACGTATGTTGCACGCGCATGTCTGTACACATGGGGAGCGGTCGTGCAACGGTTAGTGCGCTGGGCTACGAATCCGGTGACCCGAGTCCGATCCCAGCTCATGGCCAACAACAGTGACGATTATCTGAGCCGGTCCTGGGCCTCAAATGAGGGAGACAAAGGCGGCCGGGCGTGGTATTGGCCACCAACCCTCTCGTGTGCCGTGCCGACCTACATAGATGCTCGCTAACAGCACTTGCCCCAAAAGTCTGCGTAGGCTATACGGAGGATCTTTGTATGTGTGTGTGAGAGCGTGTGCCGGCCACCTCATTGCGTAAGAGAGCTCGCCTCTAACGTGCACGCGATTGCTTGCGTCACGCGTGCGTGAGTGCGTGCGTGCGTGGGCACGAACACACTCGCGTCTGGGAGACGTGGGAGGGCGGCAGACGAGAGAAGCCACCATTCCGTGCAGGGAAAGGGGGAGGGAGGAATGGAAGGAAAGAGAGGGAGGGAGAGATTGAAGGGGAGATGGAGGGAGGGAGAGATGAAGAGGAGGGAGAGAGATTGAGAGAGAGAGAAAAGGAGGGTAACATGAGCAGGAATGTCCAGTCCACCACATCGTCATCATCATCATCGTGAGCATCATCATCGTGAGCATCATCAGCATCACCGTGAGCATCATCGCATCATCGTGGGCAACATCATCAGCATCATCAGCATCACCGCGAGCATCATCAGCAGCATCACCGTGAGCATCATCAGCAGCATCATCAGCAGCATCGTGAGCATCATCAGCAGCATCATCAGCAGCATCGTGAGCATCATCCGCATCATCGTGGGCAACATCATCATCAGATGCATCTATCGTGGGCAACATCATCATCAGCTGCATCTATCGTGGGCGCCTTCCGTGTAACCGCACGCACGTGGAGGAGGCGATCTGCGCTCGCGACTCGGCGGCCCTGGGTTCAACCACGCCCACGCGGCTGATCGTTGTTACCGATTGTTGTGGCAGATTGTTGTTGCTGATTGATGTTGTTGTGGTTATGTAATTCCGACGTCGAATGCACGGCTCTTGCCCCACGCGTGACTCCGCGCTGCTGCACGCGGAGCGCCCGAGCACATCCAGTGCCGTGTCTACCCACTGTTGGGTGATTGTGTGTGGGGAGGGGGGTAGCTCGGAGTCTGCGCGTGCTGTGGCTATACGTGATTCAATAGTGCGTCTTCAGCCGTGCTCAATCCACTGCTGTATGAAGGTCTCGCCAAGCCGCCTCTGTCCCTGTGCTTCAAGCAGCGTGGGCATCACGCCCCCTCGTGGCGAACGCGCCGCGCGATAACCATTGAGACGATACGATATCAATCACGATGTAACGATTATCGCGATATCACTGGTAAGACGATGCTACACGAATCACGTGATATGGGTATGATCGGGAATATGAACCTTAGGGGCCGTCCATAAATGACGTCACGCGGTTTTGGCCGATTTTTGACCCCCCCTCCCCCCCTCGTCACACGGCGTCACAAACCCCCCTCACACGGCGTCAGACCCCCCCCCC
>CM025667.2:499262-537328 GCA_014621495.2 Entosphenus tridentatus
CTTTAAACTATTGTCATTGTAGTGCGTATTTAATGTGGCGCTGCACTCTGATATTGTAGGAGAAAGCATTTATTAAAAAGGAGCCGTTGGAAAGCTGAAATTTAGCATAAAATTCACTTGAAAATATTCAACGTCTAACTAAAACTGCAGATGTTCAGAATATTATATTGAAATTCTCTTATTATTATAAAATATTAAAGTAATTATAGCTATAAAAATACTTGAAACTTTGTAGTAGAACGAAGCAAAATGGAGAGTACAATTATAACAATCACATATTCATTCCACAGAATGAAAAGCCCTGGTAGAATCATTAAAATCAAAATGTTTAATAACAATCATTCAAAAAAGTTACACAATGTGTGCTTCTCCATTCTCCCATGGAGAAGCAAAATGCTCCTTCATGGAATAAATAAAAGGTGACCTTAGTAAATGTTAATAATAAAATAGTTCATAATGAAAATTTATCAAAATTAGTGTTGTTATAACAATTATATTCTTTACATTTATTTAAAGTTGCGCATTTTGATGTGACGTCACATTTCTCAACCCCCCCCTCCCCCCCTCGTTACACATCGTCACAAATGTCTGACCCCCCTCCCCCCCTAGGTGTGTGACGTAATTTATGGACGGCCCCTTATGGCAGGACCCCGGGGTGCCATAAGCCCCCGCCTCTCGCATAAACTGCATTGCGACGTCATTTTATGTCTGTTGAAGGCGAACGGCGCGACAATCTGTTCCTCTAGATAAGCTCTACACGATGCGCTAATCAAAGTTTTAAAGTTTTGCTTCTTCTGCGCATTCGTCCTCGCTGCGCTTGGACGACACGACAACAGAATGATCCGCGCCAGGTGGGTCCCGGCGCTGATGTGCGCGGTGGGACGGAGTCCCCGAAATTTTTTTTGCGATTTTGCCTTCCGTTTATTCGGGATCCCGGGGTCCTGCCATAAGGTTCAATGATCACTTTGTATGCATGTTGAACTTCTTTCGCACCGTACGTATCCCACCGTGCTAATCGGAGGCGTGCGGGAAGGACAACAAACAACACAAAAAACAGTTCTGAAAAGAAATTAATTTTCAATCTAGATTTTTTAAAATCTCGTAATAACTCTAATTAATGAATTAATGTTATACGCTTGCTTTCACGACTAATATAACGAGTCATCAGTTGCTTGTAGGTTACATCTAACCCACGCACAAACTTATTTAATCTACCCTCGAGTTGTACGTGACACCTTCATCGGGTATGTCGCAGTGTTTGCGGCACGAATGACGCTTCGAAGTTAAAAAGTGGCTCCGCTGCAGTCCACTCGGCATGAGCGGCCTTGCCACGGCTCTGGACGATGGCAGCAGCAGAGGCAGCAGCGGCGGGGGCAGCTACAAGAGCCGAGTGGATGCCCATCGCTACACGCACAGTGGTTCCACCGCTCCCATCCTCACAGCTCCACGTGTGTGTGAACGTGTGGGGGACGACATCCACCCCACCGCTCTCGCTAGGCAGGTGGGGCGCGACGTCCGCCCCTTCCGCTCTCTCTCCAATGCATCGGTCGGCTCCCGCCGAGCCCCCGCCGACCGAGTGATCGAGCCCCCCTCGCTAGCGCCCCTGTGAGGGCCGCTGGCCCCCGAGATCTCTCCCTGCTGTGTGCCGACTGCAGGGGTCCCGCCACTTCCCGTCCCCTCGCTGGTGTGTGAACAGCCGCTGCCACCGCTGGGCTCATCGCTCGCGGCGCAGGGGTTGTCGCCTGACGGGTCCCCTCCCTGGGTCGCCCCACCGCGGGTTCGCGAGAGAGGCATGGCTCGTCGCCGGCTACCGTACGCCTGTTAACACTGCGTTGCCTCTCCGCCAATCAAACGCGACACCTCCCCTCACACATCCCCGCGCAGCACTCACACGCTGTGAGCATACGTACACACAGCACCGCGCGCTTTCACACTCTCGTCGAAACCACACGAGGCTACGATTAGTTATTAATGATTTATTACCGGCCGACTGCGATTCGCTGTTAAGTCAGTAAGGATCGACAAGGCAAGCCTACACTATCGCCCGAGGGTCTGTACCCGATTTATCTAGTTTGATGGACTCTAAGCGGTGTTGGTTTCCCTAGACTCAATCCCAACACTCTCTCTCCACTTACTCACAGTTAGACGCTCCTGTCGGCTTGTCCTCGCAGCACGTCGACACGTCGCACGGACGTTCGAGTGGCTGGACTAGGGAGTTGACAGCCCGGGAGCTGACTTGAGAAGAACTCCCCTATCCTCCTTCACCCCTCTCTTTATTCCCCTCACCTCACAGGGGGTCCCGCTCCGCTGGCCAATCAGAGCGCTTCACCTGTCCTCTGGCTGGCTTTGGGCAGTTCGAATCCGGTTAGCGCGACGGATTGCGTCGTCTCATCGAACAGTGGCGGGGCCCCGTTTTCCCGCCGTTCATTTGTGGATTGCGTCGTCTAGTCGAACACTGGGCGGGGCCCCGTTTTCCCGCCGTTCGTTTGTGGATTGCGGACCCCTGCCTGCCTTGTCGATACGTGTGTGTGGGGGGGGGTGCGTTTCAACCGTGGTGGCTGAACAGCCCCAGCCATGACCATGCAATCTCAACCCGGGTCACAGCGCCGCGGTGCGAATTAACATTGGGGGAGGTCGCCCAATTCCCTGGCCGCAGGAAACCGTGAAGATTATCCCTATGAGGGCTTTCGGGTAAAAACCTGCCGACCAAGAGACCTCCCCTCGGAGCTCTATGGGGGAAAATGTGTGAGGGTGTGTTTATGTGGGGGGTGGTGAGGGGGAAGCGGGGTCGGCCCTGTCACTTGGTGGTGGCGAGGTCGTAGATGGGGCGCCCGCCGAGCGGCTTCACGGCGGCGGCTTCACAAAGCCCCCTGAGGTGCCAGTCCCCGTCCCGGGTTGACTGGAGCACCTCGCCTGGGCCGCACCCACGAGGAAGCGCTGCGGGGTCCGGGGGATCTGTCCGGACCTCGTGGCTGGTCTCGGGGCGGCCTTCTCCTCCATTCCAACGACTCTCCCCGTCCCTCGGCACCTGCGGGCTGGGGCATAAACTCAGCAGCAGAAGGGTTTAGAGGCCGCCGTCCCCGCCGTCCCCTGGTGGGGCCGGGACGCCTCTGGGCTGGGGGTCCAGCGGGGCCCATGTAGCGCGCGAGGCCCCCGAGCCCGGGTGGTGCGGGGGCCCCGTGGGTTAGCGGTACTCGGGCGGCAGGGTTCTCCATGGTTTTAAGCGGCGGACGTTGACCACCGTTTCTCGGCCCCTCTCTCCACCCTGGATTAATACCGTCCAGGGGGAGATCTGCCACACCACGGTTCAGGGTCCCCGCCAGTATGTCGTCAGCTTCCCCACCTGTCCGGCCCTGATGCGAGGGGTGTGTAGCCACACCTTTGCGCCTGTCGAGAAGAGGGGGGGCTCCACGCGGGTTCGGGTGCCCTGCTCCTGTCGCCGATGCGCGGCCTCCCCTTGTGGGTAGGCCCGGTCCCGGGCCCCTCGTAGGGTCTCCATCAGTGCTCCACGGGGTGGCTCCCTTCCTTCGTTTGGGGTGGAGGAACGCCGAACAGCAGGTCTGCGGGTAAACGAGACTCACGAACAAACATCATTAGGAACGGGGTTTGTCCCGTCGATGTGTGTACAGTGGTGGCGTAGGCGAACAGGGTGTAGGGGAGGTGTTCTTCCCAATCCCGTTGATTTGCGGCCGCCATACGTTTGAGCTTCCCCGCTAAGATTAATGCGCTCCACCATACCGTTCGCTTGGGGGTGGCACAGCGCCTGGAACAGCTCGGCCTCGAACTCGCTACCCTGGTCAGTGAGGACTCGTTCCGGGATCCCATGCTTAAGTACGTAATGCTCCACGAAGGCCAGTACCCGGACGTGAGATCGAGGGTGGAAAAATATCGCGCTCCAGTGAGGCTGTCAAAGGTGTCGTCGATGCGGGGTATGGGGAAGGCGTCGCCGAGGGTGACTGCGTTCAATTTGCGGTAATCGACGCAGAACCGGGTTGACCCATTCTTTTTCGTTACTAGTACCACCAGGGCAGACCAGGGGCTCGCTGAGGGCTGAATTATGCTATCGCGGAGCATGTCCCCGACCGCCTCTTTGATCTGGGTGCGTTCGGGTGCGCCCACTCGGTACGCAGGGAGTTTTACGGGTCGGGCGGCACCGATGTCGATTTGGTGCTTAACGAGATCTGTCCGACAAACGTCCGAGTCGTGTTCGCTGAACACGTCGGCGTACTCCCGCAGTAACCCACGTAGCTGATCGGCCTCCCCTTTAGGTAAATCCGCCCAAGGTACGTGTAACAAGTCAAGCACGGGGACGACCTCGGCGCGGGGAGTCAGGCCGACTCGCCAGGCCAGGTCCTGGTGGTCCTCGGGGCGACCGGGGTCCTCAGCCCAGAGTGCGAATACCGAGTCGTTGGAGTGGCGCGCATGTAGGGGGTGCATGGTGGCTACTGTGGTGCACCGTCGCAGTATTGCTGGGGTACCGTGGGGGTTAAACACACGCATAAACAATCTGCCCCCATCTGCGTTTACCAACGTGGCTGATCCCACGACCCCGTATCGTTTTGCCAACTCCGGGTGAGGAGTTAGCATTATCTCACCCGATGGTCGGTGCGCGGGGTCAGTGGAGGGTGTTGCCACCGGCACCAGCATCTCGGCGAGCGGCCCGATGGTGACGGCCGTCGCCAGGGTAGTGGCCACAGGTGCAAAGCGGGGGCGCGTCGGCTCTCGTCCCAGGAACGGAATCCGCTCGCCGCTACCTTCCACGGTGGCACATCGCTGGCGGGGCTGCACGTTGAGCCCCAGCTTTTCCAGGAGGTCGGTACCTGCAATACACTCATGGCACAACACACTCGAGACATAAAACTCCTGGGTGCACACCTGGTGGCCTATGCGGACCTCCAGGGTGGCCCTCCCCAGTAGCCCCATTCCGGCTCCGCTCGCCGTGTGCAGTGCGCGGTCCGGCGCCTGCAGGTGGCGCACGTCGACCCCGGTCGCGCTGCAGTGCGCTGCGCTCACGAGCGAGGCCACCGCCCCCGTGTCCAGCAGGATCCGGGTACGCATTCCGTTTATCTTCCCTTCCACCAGCGACGTGGCCCCCGTGATCCCTGCCACCAGCTCCCGCAGCCAGTCGCCAGGAGTCACTGCGTCCGCGGGCGTTGTTGCTGGAACCTGTGTAGAAATCACTCGCTCGCCATTATTCCCATTGTCGTCAATATGTGTCGGGACCGCGTCGATTGCACCCCTAGGTGGTCCATTCTCTAGGGGGCGTTGGAGTTTTAACCCCCGCGCCTGCCTAGAACGGGCGAGCTCGGGACAGTCTCTCATGAGATGCCCTCGACGGTCGCACATATAACATGCCCGGGGAAGGGTGGCAGTTCCGTAGGTGCCCCCCTGCCCACTCCCTCTCCCCCCATTACGCCGTTGTCCATAGTCGGACTCTAATTGGGACACCCTCCCGTCAGCCCCCCTACTATGGAGCGTAGCTCACCCATCTCAGACGGGATGGTCTTCATATTTCTATTCGCTTCTTCGCGTACGTGGGCCATCTGGCCGGTGATATCTCCTATGCTGGTCTGTATCCCGGCTACCCACCCCGGCGTTGTCTCGCGGGGTCTCGGGGTTTCCCTTGCTCGTCCCTTTGTTGGGATGGCGAACTCCTCCTCCTCTTCCTCGTCTGAGAGTAGGCTCGCCACGGCGCACTCCCGTCCCTGCCCTCGAAGCTGCGTGCGCTCACCGGAGAGCTTCTCGCATTTACGCGCGTGCTCGACAAGGGTGTCGAAGGGGAGGCGTGCACCGTCTACATTTGGCTGCCACCACGGGGTGCGTGCCAAATATCGCTGGACCTTCCCGGCGGCGAGGTCCTCAATTATTTTTGCCTCGTACTCCGGGTGTGCGATCTGGGTCAGCGCGCGTACGTCCTCGGCGTAATCCCGCAAATCCTCGCTGGGTTGGCGGCGACGCGCCTCTAAGGCCGCCTGTGCCTCCTCCTCGTCATACGTGCCGAAGCGCAGTTCAAGCCGGCGCAATAATTCCCCCCACTGAGTTTGTGTGCTTGCGGGCAAAGCTTCCACAAAGTCGGCTGCTCGCCCATCCAAATGCATCTCCAGCTGCTGCAACGCGGCAAAAGCCTTAAGAAAGCTTCGTCTAAATAAAGATAATCAAATCATAGCAGCTGATAAGGGCCGCACTACTTGAGCGATGTCACGAGCCGATTATGATAATAAAATGAAAGATTTATTAGAGGAAAGTACCTACATTAAAATTAAACGAGATCCAACTAATACTTTGGAACGTAAAACTACTGCAATCATTGCAAATTCATTAATCCCAAAAAATGAGCAATTCCTAATTAAGCCAAGGGCTTCAAAACGACCTAGACTGTATGGACTACCAAAGATCCATAAAATCGGCATCCCATTACGACCCATAGTCAGTACAGTTGGCTCTGCCACATATAAATTAGCAAAATATGTAACTAAACAAATACAGCCCTACATCGGTAGGACATCTTCATTCATAAGAAATTCAGAACATCTTGTGAATGTGATCAAAGATATTAAACTTAACCCTAATGATATTTTGGTGAGTTTTGATGTGATTTCGCTATTCACTAAGGTTCCAGTGAGCGAGTCGCTTAAATTACTTGATACACTGGTAAAGAATACAGGTTTACCAAAAGATATTTCGAAACTCGCTGACCATTGTTTATATAACACTTACTTCTTATGGAGAGGCGAATTCTTTAAACAAAGGGAGGGAGCAGCAATGGGCTCTCCTTTATCTCCTGCTATAGCAAATTTGTACATGGAAAACTTTGAAACCAGAGCACTTGCCTCGAGCACATTAAAACCATCCTTTTGGTTTAGATATGTGGATGACACTTTGGTTGTCTGGCCACATGGTAAAGATACACTTAACGATTTTCTAAATCATCTCAATGCACAAAACCCGGCCATTCAGTTCACCATGGAAATGGAGGTGAATAACACACTCCCGTTCCTGGATATTTTACTTGGGCATGGTCTAAATGGTAAAATAACACACAGCGTTTACAGAAAGCAAACGCACACTGATGCCTATCTGAATGCAGATTCGCAGCATCACCCAGCTCAGAAATCCTCTCTTATCAAGACGCTCATACATCGGGCTAAAACAGTGTCAGATGGTAAAAGTCTAGTGAGAGAGATTAAACATGTTAAAGAAGCACTAAGACAGAATGACTACAATAATGCTCAGAGCACTAAATTCCAAATCACGATCGCAAAGCAACACTGCTGAAAGCGATCAGATTATTAAAACAAAAAAAATACCATTTATCTCAGGAGTAACTGACAAATTTGCCCGTGTTTCGCAAAAGCAAAACATTACAGTAAGATTTGGTACAGTACACAAAATTCAACAACTAGTAACTTGCACTAAAGACGAATTACCTAAATTATCAACAGAAGGTGTATATCGGATTAATTGTTTATGTGGCAGATGCTATATTGGACAGTGTAAGACTAAAAGAACACCAGAAAAATATTAAACTATCGCAAACACAACTGTCGGCAGTGGCAGAACATGCTTGCCAACAGGGACACTCAATTGATTTTGACAACGTTGAAGTGTTGTGTAAAACTAGTTACTACTGGCAAAGACTAATTAGAGAATCCATTGAAATTGAGAGAAACAGAAATAACTTTAATCGCTCAGACAGCTACAGGCTTAGTGCGGCCTGGAAGCGTATTATTAAATAAGATACATTACAATTCTTTATAGAGGAAACAAACACTAACTGATTACTAAGGTAGCATAATCACAAGAAAACACATTCCAAATTATTACTAATCTACAACTCGCATTGTAACAACTGCCTGATTACTAATCTAGTATATAATTACAATAAGCCCCCCCCCCCCCACATCGGTGGGCGTGATGAGTTAATGAGTTAATGATGACGTCACCCTGCTGCTGCTCTATATAAGAACGGGAGACAGAGCAGAGCCTCACCATGCTGGCGAATTGCCCGATGATGCTGGATGCAATTACCAGCGAAACGTCGTACTCAAATTGTAAATGTTGTGGTTTCACGCTTCAACACACCGGTGGGCTAAAGCAGTGAACTATTTGTCTTTTGACAACGTGACACTTTTTTTTTACTGACTGGCCGTGTCGGGTGGTGTAGGGTTACGACACATTTATAAATAACGCGATCTAAACCCAAAAACGTTGATTATGAATAATATTGGTCGCGAAAGCCTACGTGTTAAACTGCTGCAACACCTCCGCGTCTGTCCAGCCATTAACATTTTTAGCACCTCTGATGCTGCGGGCAAACAATTTCCATGATGGAATCCCCTTGCCCGTGAACGTGCATTTTATTTTAGACTGGGGTGGTGCGCCTCTCTCCCTTGGAGGTGCGGGGGATCGTACCACCTCTGACACCAAATTGTGAGGGCCGCTGGCCCCCGAGATCTCTCCCTGCTGTGTGCCGACTGCAGGGGTCCCGCCGCTTCCCGTCCCCTCGCTGGTGGGCGAACAGCCGCTGCAGCCTCTGGGCTCATCGCTCGCAGGGCAGGGGTTGTTGCCTGACGGTTCCCCTCCCTGGGTCGCCCCACCGTGGGTTCGCGAGAGAGGCATGGCTCGTCGCCGGCTCCCGTACGCTTGTTAACACTGCGTTGCCTCTCTGCCAATCAAACGCGACACCTCCCCTCACACAGTCCCACGCAGCACTCACATGCTGTGAGCGTACGTACACACAGCACCGCGCGCTTTCACACTCTCGTCGAAACCACACGAGGATACGATTAGTTATTAATGATTTATTACCGGCCGACTGCGATTCGCTGTTAAGTCAGTAAGGATCGACAAGGCAGGCCTGCACTATCGCCCGAGGGTCTGTACCCTATTTATCTAGTTTGATGGACTCTAAGCGGTGTTGGTTTCCCTAGACTCAATCCCAACACTCTCTCTCCTCTTACTCACAGTTAGACGCTCCTGTCGGCTTGTCCTCGCAGCACGTCGACACGTCGCACGGACGTTCGAGTGGCTGGACTAGGGAGTTGACGGCCCGGGAGCTGACTTGAGAAGAACTCCCCTATCCTCCTTCACCCCTCTCTTTATCCCCCTCACCTCACAGGGTGTCCCGCTCCGCTGGCCAATCAGAGCGCTTCACCTGTCCTCTGGCTGGCTTCGGGCGGTTCGAATCCGGTTAGCGCGACGGATTGCATCGTCTCATCGAACAGTGGCGGGGCCCCGTTTTCCCGCCGTTCATTTATGGATTGCGTCGTCTAGTCGAACAGTGGGCGGGGCCCCGTTTTCCCGCCGTTCATTTGTGGATTGCGGACCCCTGCCTGCCTTGTCGATACGTGTGTGGGAGGGGGGGGTGCGTTTCAACCATGGTGGCTGAACAGCCCCCGCCGTGACCATGCAATCTCAACTCGGGTCACAGCGCCGCGGTGCGAATTAGCATTGGGGGAGGTCGCCCAATTCCCTGGCCGCAGGAAACCGTGAAAATTATCCCTATGAGGGCTTTCGGGTAAAAACCTGCCGGCCAAGAGACCTCCCCTCGGAGCTCTATGGGGGAAAATGTGTGAGGGTGTGTTTATGTAGGGGGCGGTGAGGGGGACGCGGGGTCGGCCCCGTCGCTTGGTGGTGGCGAGGTTGTAGATGGGGCGCCCGCCGAACGGCTTCGCGGCGGCGGCATTATACCCCCTCTGAGGGACATCGTACTGCTGGCTCGGAGTTAACTCCCACACACCCACGCACACCACAGCCAACGCTACCGCAGCAGACAGCAGCACGCTAGCGCCCACGCCTGCGAGCGATTACCTCAACGAGTGTCGTTGCACCCTGCGCTATCGTTACCACAGGGGCGCGAACGCTGTCGCACCTGCGGGCGATTATCCTCACGCACGAGCAAATCACAACGAACGCTAACAGAGCACACAGCGGCACGCTAGCGCCCACGCCTGCGAGCGATTACCTCAACGAGTGTCATTGCACCCTGCGCTATCGTTACCACAGGGGAGCGAATGCTGTCGCACCTGCGGGCGATTATCCTCACGCGCGAGCAAACCACAACGAACGCTAACAGAGCACACAGCGGCACGCTAGCACCCACACCGGCGAGCGATTACCTCAACGCGCGCTCGTGCTGCGGCTCCGCGTTCACCCTCGCAGCGCGCTTCCCCCTGCAGCCACTCCACGCATACATCACAGACACCACACCGATGCTTTGTGCTAACTTTAATTCGCGGCGTATACCCCGCACTACCCAGAGGGAATATTCTGTGAGCAGAGCCTAGCTTACTGCTACCCAAGTCCCCAAATACTCACACGCCCTATCACGTACCTCGTGGCTGTATTCACGGCATCGCACGGATGCTGTGAGAGTCGGAGGGAGGAGGACGAAAGATAACTTTACCTATCACTGCCTCGGAGCTGCACTCACTGGCATCACTCGGATGCAGCGAGCGGCTCGAGAAGGCAGGACGGCAGGGAGTGGGTCCTGGTAGCCCAGAGGTTGAAGACAAGAGTTTCCCTGAACAGTTCCAGGCTCCGCTTTTTATGTCCCCTCACTTCAAAAATCCAGGGTTACGTTATCCCGCGCGACCACTGGCAGAGCCAGTGGGGGGGGGGAGGGGGGTGGCACGTGTCCCCCCAATGATCTGATCGAAATCCCTAATTTTGATCGGATCATTGGGGTTTATTAGTAATAAATCGGCATTTTTCGACCCCCACTGACACTGTGTAGCACATTATTTCGTGTCAGGGACTCTATGAGATGATAGGACAATAGTCTGAGTCCATAATTGGCAATAAGTAACGGCAAAGCAGTTATAAGTGACTCAGAATTGTGCGCAGTTGCGTATACAGTACACGATTTCCCTGAAGGCATATCTTCAGCGAGCGCGATGCCGATCACACACGGTTCGAATTCGACCCTGGATCGTTGGCTGCGCCATCGCCACATACGCGTCGAATAAAAAGCAAGGGAAAAGTCCTTACTTACTAACAACTCCTATCATTTTTCATTGCTGGAGGGGTTGCCCCCCCTACCTGAAAATCCTGGCTCCTCCATTGTGCGCGATCAATCGTGCGCCTACCTGTGATTCTCGCTCGTTTTCCTTTCCTTACACGGAGCGTTACGAAGGCTACTTCTGCGATCTACAGGGTGTTTCAAAATGATAGACCCGATTTGAAATCACTATATCTCTGCAACCACGAACCGCCCATGAATGAAACTCTTACCACTTGAAAGGGCGGGGCATAGAGTTCCAAATGATTACCACTAGATGCCTATCCCAGTGCATAAACAGCCCCTAGCCTCAGTCATTCACAAGATGGCGACCCCGCAACACAAGGCGTTTTGCGTTCTGCAGTTCAGCAAGACTGAATCCGTAATTGCAGTGCAGCGTGCATTTAAACGGCGTTTTGGCATTCATACACCAATGTCAAAGAGCATTCGTCGTTGGTACCGATAATTTGAAGAAACAGGCTGTTTATGTAAGGGGAAGAGCACAGGGCGACCACGTACCTCAGAAAAAAACGTGAGAAGAATTCAAGATAATTTTCTGCGTAGCCTGCACAAGTCCACTCGTCGTGCCAGCCGAGAACTTGCGATCCCTCATACGACTGTTTGGCACGTGTTAAGGCGACGTTTAATCATGAGGCCATACTGGTTGCAAATGGTACAGGCTCTTTGTGCAGGAGACAAAGGAAAGCGTGTAGAATTTTGTGATGCAATGTTACAGAACATGGAGGACGACAACTTCTTACCGCGTTTGATTTTTAGTGATGAAGCAACGTTTCATCTAAATGGTAAAGTTAACCATCACAATGTGCGCATATGGGGATTAGATAATCCACACGAAACTGTAGAGCACGAGCGTAACTCCCCAAAAGTGAACGTGTTTTGTACTGTTTCTCAAGGAAAGATTTATCGCCCTTTCTTTTTCGAGGGAAACACAATTACGGGGCAAGCGTATCTCGAAATGCTGCAGAAATGGCTCTTTCCACAACTTGATGAAGATTCCGATGACTTCATTTTTCAGCAAGATGGAGCACCGCCACATTGGCACCTGCAGGTTCGACGTTTGCTAAATGACACACTGCCTCAACATTGGATAGGTCGTACGGGACCCCAAGACTTGGCGCTACACTCTTGGCCCCCAAGATCCCGAGACATCACACCCTGCGACTTTTTCTTGTGAGGATACGTCAAAGACCGTGTTTTTGTGCCACCATTAGCTACTAATCTGGATGACCTCAAAAACAGAATCACGGCAGCGGTGATTTCAGTGGAAGAAGACACTTAACTTATAACTTAGCAATCTTTGAAAAAGCGTAATCAACCAGTCTATGCGTTAATTGTGTGTTGACCGACTCTCTGTATTGCATTACATTTCGAAATTTTGCTAGGTTATTTAATTCAGTGTGTCTCTCTCCCTGTCTCCTCATTTTACCAAGCTTCTGCAGCGTGCCACTCATTGACATGCTAATTTCCCTACCCCCTCCCTCTCTCTCCGCCCCCGCCCCCCCTCTCTATTTAAGGCCTCGACACAGAGGCGTCGTTTCTCTGTGTGCCTATGTATGTCTCTCTCTCTCTATGTATCTCTGTGATATCTGTCTCTACTTTTATGTCTGTCTATATGCATCTGGTTCTGTGTTTTATCTCTCTCTCAAATTTAGCATTCTCAGGAAGAACGTAATCAACCAGGTAGCGTGTTGACTGTTATGTTATCCGACTCTGTTGTATTACATTACATTTCTAAGTATACTGGATTTGTGTTTCTATTTCATTTATACCTGATGATGATTGCTTGTGTTGCAATCGAAACGTCGTATGCTAGTATTTTATTTATTATTTTCTCTTTATACGTGACTTTACCGAAAGAACCAAAGAGTACTTTGAGAGGCATTTGGGACAAATTCAACTATCGTCTTCATGTCCATACAGCGGGTGGAGGGCACATAGAGCATTTATAAAATGGTTAGTAAAACTTGATAACTCATTAAACCATTTGTAACTTTTTGTGTAATTGTAACATGTTGCCATCGTGAAATATACTGCTTTGACATTGGGTCCATATGTTTTAAACACCCTGTATAGTTTATCCACCATACTCATTAATTTCTGACTCATCCTGTTTAATCTGGAAGGACGTCTGGCTGGCGAATACACACCCTGCTAGTGTGTATTCGGTCTGGGGCCGGGGGAGGCTATGGCACTGCGATCTCCTGACCTCATGGTCTGCTCTGCTCATTTAATATTTCACTCCAGCCCCCTCCCCGATGTCGTGCATGGCTCATTGCGGCTGGCCCGGTGAACCTATGTGCGCCCATACAATTTTAATACAACTCAGGGGCACCGCAATGTGACTTGTCCTGCAAGGGTCGGCCAATCTCCTGGCACCAGGAAACCGTGGGAATTTCCTCCTAGGGACCCTTTGGATGAAAACCCGTTGTGCAAGGCAATCCCCCGCCAGGACACTATGTGTATGCGCTGCGTGTGTGTGCTCAGTGTGGGGGCCAGGGGAGAGTCGCGGCGCTTGCGTAGTTGCATGGCCGTGGCACCACAAACGTATTGGCACCACGTGTGTGTGAACGTATTGGCACCACGTGTACGTATATGAATGTATTGGCACCACGTGTGTGTAAAGACGTATTGGCACCACGTGTGCGTATATGAATGTGTAATGGGTTCCGGTGACGCTTCTCATAGGTAACTTCTTTATTACGGCACACCACTCCAACAGTACTGACACTGCCTAGGGACACAGCTTACTTCTAGCGTGCCTGACACTGGCTACGCTCTCGGGTCCTCCGGCTATGATTACCCTAGGGGAGGCTACATGACCCGACCCAGCAAGGTGCGGGTCTCGACTCTGGCTTCATCGGACCTCGCCCTTACAAGGGCAAAAGGGCCGGGAGTCCCAGAGTCCCACCACTGGCCGGCACAGCACACCGGCCATTACAAGGACAATGGGGTGAGGGTCCAGTGTCCTAAGCTGGCTGATCTTGGGTCTTCAGCTGCGACTGGTCCCGATCGACTGGGGAGCGGTCCTTTTATCCCCCTTGCCCATCGAGGGGTGGTGTTGCGTGAGATCGTAGATCCTCCACAGCCCCCCGTTGGTGGCGCCGAGGGGCTTAGCTGCCTAGGATCCTGAGCCCCCAGCAGCTCCCCCCCTCTTGGGCTGGCACAGTGGGCCCTGTCCACCACTGCCGGTAAGTGTGGCACATCTACGGCACTACAATGTATTGGCACCACGCGTGTGTATTAACGAATTGGCACCACGTGTGTGTGTATGAACGCATTGGCACCACGTGTGTGTATAGACGTATTGGCACAACGTGTGTAGGTATTAACTTATTGGCGGTACGTTTTCGTGACTGCAGGAATCCATATTCTTTGGTTATTTCGGTGAAGTCACGTAGGTAGAAAAATAAATGATAAATCACGACGTTTCGGTTGCAACACAAGCAATCGTCATCAGGTAGAAAGATATAGCACTAGAACTACTGAACAAGAAAGGGCTGTTGCAACAAGAGGTTATGTATAGGTTTGAGGTGGGTGTCACCCAAGGGTAAGTAGGCGGGGTCAGAGATGGAAAGGAGTCCCGTCGCCGTATGCACGCACAACAGCTGCGTTAAAGGGAGATATTGGCATGTCAATGTAGACGCGTTTAATGGGAAGATAGCATGTCTTCGAATCTAGTTTATGTTTTATCTGCGGTAGCAGTTATATCGGGGAAACGAAACGACATGTCTCGGACCGTGTTCTCGAACACAAGGTAGATTTGAAACACGGCAGAACCAATACCTCTGCCGTGGCTGATCACTGTTTTAACGCGGTCGGTTCACACGATATTGTTTTTTCCGAGACCAAGGTACTTGGCAAACCTTTGGGCTACCATCAAAGATTTGTCCATGAAGCCATCCAGATAGAAAACACAGACACAATTTCAACCGAGAAGATGGGTACAAACTGAGCAATCATTGGAAGGATGTTATTAACCAGGTAAGTCATAACTTGCTGTGATGTTTCCATCCTTCCTGCCGATGTTTAACAGTTATTTCCGACTCTCTGAATTACATGACCTTGTTAAATGTCTTTACATTAACAGACGAAGGTCTCACTAACATAGCCACTGCTGTTCCCTTTTGCCTCGATGTAACGGTAGCTTTCGCTGTTCTATAGGCTATATGTCTCACTGGCACGGCCACGTTACGGTGGTTCTCTTGCGTTAATACGCTGGCCTCTCGCTGTGCAGCAGCTAATGCCACAGCTTGTGTTGTCCACGAGGTGGCGCTATGCCCGGTCCTCTGGCAGAGACATACAATCTTCCCAAAAAACTCGTCTACATTGACATGCCAATATCTCCCCATTTACGCAGCTGCTGTACGTGCGTGTGACGACGGGGCTCATTTCCATCTCTGACCCCTCCTACTTGCCCTTGGGTGACACACACCTCAAACCTATATATGACCTCTTGTTGCAACAGCCGTCTTGTTCAGCAGTTCTACTGCTGTATCTTTCTACCTAATGATGATTGCTTGTGTTGTGATTGAAACGTCGTGATTTATTATTTATTTTTCTACCTACGTGACTTTACCGAAAGAACCAAAGAATATATTCTAGATTTCAAGTTTTCGTGACTGCAAGAATCCATACTCTTTGGTTCTTTCGGTAAAGTCATGTAGGTGAAAAAATAAAAATAAAATATAAACTCACGTTTCGGGCGCAACACAAGCACCCGTCATCAGGTGGAACACAACAGTTAGAAACAACTCTGTATCTCCTCCTTAGCTCCTCCCACCCCTCTCTTATTTATATAGCGTTTTGTTTCACTGCATATTTCTTGCCCAGTTCAGCAGTTGTCTTGGGGACTCTCTGCCCCAGGAGGCTTGCAGAGCACCTTAGTCTCGGAAAAGACAATTTCATGAGAGCCCACAGCGTTGTAACAATGATCGGCAACGGCGGAAGAATCAGTTCCTGGCTACCATCAAAGGTTTGTACACGAGGCCATCCAAATATACAAACACAGACATAATTTAAAACGTGATGATTGGTACAAACTTAGTAATCATTGGAAAGATGTTATTAACTGTGCAAAAAATATTTAACTACACATATTTGGAGCATTCCTGGCAGAGATTTCAGCCGCACCACCTCTACATAATAATAGGCTCCGTCAACCATTCTACACAACAAAGACTAATTTCCTGGCAGCGATTTCAGCCGCATCATCTCCACATAACAAAAAGGCTCAGTCCCTTTTACATGCATCTTCACATTATCCGCACCTAGTTTACACAACAAAGGTTGCCTCCGAAACGTCGTGATTTTTATTTTACTTTTATTTTTTTACCTACGTGACTTTCCTGAAAAAACCTAAGAATATACCCCCTATGGGCCTGTGTCCGCAACTACAGGTAAGTATACACCGGGCGGTGTGTTGTGTATTTGCGACGCTACACACGGACAGCCCCGCAGTGCGTCTCACCCTTTGGTAGCCTACTGACACCCTCCTTGATGAATTTGGTTTCAACCGAGCTGCGTACCCCCGCACCACCACCCCCCCCTTGCCTGACCCAACGTGGTTCTGAGAAATGAATGTATGAACGGACATCGATATTTTAGAAATCAATTGTCCATTTCGTGAGGTTATCCCAACTTAGGCGGAAAAAACAAAATCAAAGGACGCTCTGCACGCGTGACGTCATTAGTTCTTGCTCGCCGGGTCCTCTTGAAACCCGCGTTGTGTACGATCAGTGAGCTTAGGAAGGTATTTTATATCGTTCTAGGTTACGTGGATTTACATTTTATCGTGGTTATTTTATGCAGTATTGACAGATTCATACAAGATTATCCCCCCCCCCCCGGTTGAGAGCCACGGTGGTTTGTACATCCTCCCGCAGTGTTAACCGGGGAGGCCGGCCGGATCAAACCACCCAAGCGGGGTCAGGTGCGGCTGCTGGGCCATAACCCACGCCGCTGTGGTGCTGCTGCTGCAGCTCCCGGCATCGCGGGCAGGGGACGCTGCAGGGCACCTCCGCCGTGAGCCACAGCGCAGAGAGCCCTGCGTGCGGCATCGCTCGAGCACCTCCTCGCCACGGCGGCACGCGGCAGATTGCTGACGAGCCAGAAGCATGGAAAACCGGCCAAGAGTTGACCTTGGTCTGCACAGGTCACCGGGGGCTGACGGGTTGGCGCATCATCTCCTGTGCACAGGCCTGGAGATTCCACATTGCTATGGCCGAGCCTTTTCATTGGTAGGCGTTGTGGTCGCCAATCTGGCCACGAAGCGGGCTCGATCCTGCTGCTTTTGCTTGCGAGACCCTGGGCGCACTGCGAGGGGAAAAACCTCGTCTATCCGCCTGGCGCCGTCACAAGAACGTGGAACGTCTGCGGCACATGTGCGACAAAGAGCTTGGTAGCTCCTCGGATTTCTCGAGAGGTAAAAAACTTTCCCGTTTGTTGACTTGGCGCGCTCACGGTGAAGGCGCGGGGGATCACGTGGTACAAGGCGCAAGGGGAGGGGGAGGGGTGGTGGAAGGGGGTGGTGGCGAGGGGGAGGCGCTGCACCGATTGGCTCGCCGAGTCTCCGGCATCGCAGCGCGGACCAATCGCGTGCCCGGGACGTTTTGGTGGAGGAGGGGCGGGGCGCGAGGCGAGCCCCCACCCCCTCGCTAGTCACGTGACGCCAAGTTTCGCCGTTTGCGAATCGGAAGTCACGCACGGTCCGTTAGGAACGCCCCAGAGCGCTGCTGTTGTTTACTTTTGTTGTTGTTTACTGTTGTTTACTGTTGCTGCTGCCGCTGCTGGTGAGAACCGTCGAGGGGCTGCTGCCTTCTCCCACGAGGCAATCGCTTGACCGTAAGATAGGCCCCAGGTTTAGCGCCCGTGCCGTCACTGCGCGGCACCAGTGCGATCGGTAAACCACGCGAGATGCTCGCCCCAGTAACGTGGAGTTTCCCACCGCTGGCTGTGCACAGGAGATGAGCGCCGATGCCCCGTGGTGTTAACTCCTTCGCCTGGTCTACAGGAGGTCGTGGGTTTGACCCCGACGCCTGCTGCTGTTGTATGTGGAGTTGTCGGCGTCTCTCTCCCCGTGGTCGCGTGGATTTGACTCCGGGTCATCCTCCGGGTCTCCACATTTATAATGAACTCTCACGCGCTTTCGTGTTACTTGGCTGCTGCTATGAATGTCCACGCGACGACGATGATGAGTCACTTTGGTTGAGCTGTCATTGGTGAACAGCGCGGGTCGCTTCGGAAAAAGAGCGACGTGGCAGCTCAGTGGGGCCTTGAGTAAAATTAACACAATTCTAGATTTGAAGCTTTCGTGACTGCAAGGATTCATACTCTTAGGTTTTTTCGGTAAAGTCACGTAGGTCAAAATAAATAATAGAAATACAATAATTATTTATTTCTATTATTAAACCTAAGAGTAACAAAATTAAATTTCGAGTAAGCTCGTTGGGAGAGCGGTACGGAGTAGCACGGAGGGAGCGAGGTCCACGGCGCCTCCGATCGTTGCGACCGCTCCCGCCGTCAGAGTCCCGCCGTGTCTCGAGACGCCCTCAGCTACGAGGGTCCTGCCCGACTTGCTCGCAACAAGAGGCGGCGTTTCGCTGTGGCGAGATCGTTAACTTACCTCGCGTGGAAAGATAAGAATAGGTTTTACCCAATTCTGTCAATAATTCACTGGTCAACACACTTATTCTGGCATAAGGTATTCCAACGGTTTTAAGGTAATTGTGGGGTGCTGATTCCAAATCTGGCATCAGTTTTTGTCTATCACATCAGGTTTTTGAGATATAAAATATTTCATTTTCAATAAAAACTGCAGAAGAAAAATATTAAATAAATGTGGATATCTACATAAAATGATATTATAAACACACTATCCTAAAGATACAGCACCATATTTTAACACTAAAGCAGTCACTGACTCGCAACAATTTGCAATCATAAGTGACAGAGTTAATTTCGGGTAAAATCAATGAAAATGGGGTATGCCGATAGCATAAAAATGAGATGTGATAGAGCAAATCTGAGATCAGATTTGGAATCAGCACCCTGAAATGAGTCTAAAACAGCTGCAAAAGTCCAGGCCAGAAAATTTTTTCTTTTTTTTGTTGACCAGTGTTTTGCAACACGGCATCGTCAAGTCCGCATTAACCACACGTTACTTGCGGCAAAACATGCTCTCTGGTAATATAATGTGTGCATTGTCTTTGATACGGATTGACCTTCACCAGAGACAGCCTTTTTATGGCCTCATCTCACCACCAGTGTTAGACTAGAGAACGCCAAGAAGCGAACAGTACAAAGGAAATGCAAGTATCAGAGCACTTACAGCTCGGGTCAAGAGTTATATCTATGGGACCTTTTTGCCAGTATCCTAATATACAGGAATTTGTGAGTTCGATCCCGACCCTAATTCCTGCTGTATATTTGGAGTGTGCAAGTCTCTCCATGTAGGCCTCGGCAAGGTAAGGTAAAAGTTAAAAGGTAAAAACAACGAGCCTATTTTTACCCTACCTTTTACCTTACCACAATACAATCACTCTACCCTACCTTTTACCCTTTAGCAGGTAAGGTAAAAGGTAAAAAGCAACGAGCCTACCTTTTACCCTACCTTTTACCCTTACCCCATACAAATTACCCAATTACAGGGTAATTACTATGGAACTACACATGAACAAGGTTTATAACGGTAAATGCTAGCTAGAGCGCTTTATTCATATAGAATACTCTCGATGAATCCAAGTTTACACGCTTGTCATTGTTGTCGTTGTCATTGTTGTTGTTGTCGTTGTTGTCGTTGTATCCTCAAATCTTGTAACTATATTTTTACCCACTTCCTAATGTGGTATCGACTGCAAGTTTGGTATACTTATGTCATACTGATGACAACACTATATTCTATCATAAAATCCTTTTTTAGATGTTATGTTTCGGCTTGGGTCTAATTGTCCACGGTCAACTGACATTGGCTGTAAATCACCACGGCCCCTTATGTTATGGCGAGCTTCAGGGCCACTTCCTGGAGTCGTAGAGTTCTGTCATTACTCGTACATTTCATAAAAGCGTGTTTTTAAGAAAGTTTGTTTTAATATTACTTATTAAATGGAGGTCACGGACTGCGCCACGGAGCTTTTAGCGGTAAACAAGGTACCGTATTTACCGGGTAATACTTCGTGCTACCTTTACCCTACCGGGTAATTCTTCCGAGCTACCTTTACCCTACCCTTTACCTTACCCCTTGGCATGTCGACATCTTTACCCTTTACCTTTACCCTTTTACCCGGTAAAAAGGGTAAATTACCTTACCTTGCCGAGGCCTATCTCCATGGTAGCGTGGATTTTGCTCCGGGTCCTCCGATTTTTCCCTCAACATTTTTAATAAACATCACTTTGTTGAGATATAATTTGTGATGACCAGGTCACTTCTGAAAAAGCGCTACATAGCTCAGTGGGCCTTACCTGTAAAATAAATTGTAGTTTAGTTTTAGTGTGATCCCAACTGAGTAATTTTCAGGGGCTTGTTCAGCATTGGAATGCCTTGGCCAAAACCAGTTTCCACTGTATGTGTGTGGGTTTAGCTATGGGAGTATGAAACCAGAGAACCCGGAGGAAACCCACTCAGAACCGGGGGAGACAGCGTACAAACTGCACCACGCAGTGGCGCCAGTCGGGAATCGAACCCAGGCTTCTCTTGTGAGGCACGAGTGTCACCACCACCACCACCACACCACACCACCCTAGGCGAAGTATTTCCTCCCTGAGTGATGTGAATGTTCTTGTGACGCCTGTGCAGTTTGTTCGCCTATAATGTCGAGCGTGTGAATGTGGAGTTTCTACGATCTCTCTCCCCACAATTCTGCGTGGAGTTTCTCGGGATTCTGCTGTTTTCCTCCCAAGGTAAACACTTGCAGTGGAACTGGTACTAACCAAAAAAACACCCCAGGGCTGAAAATGTACCTGCGAATTACTTGACTGGGATCACACTGGACATTTGTGAAAAAGAGCTTCATAGCTCATCGGATTCCTCCAGCATAAATACATTTCAAATTCACAGCAGCAGCATCGCCCCCTTACTGCAAAAACTTGGTAGAACCCTCCTGGTTGAACATGCGAAAGCATAACAATACCGTAATAACGAATACACGTCCAACTTGTCCTAGACATTGATGTAGAAATTGGTTCTCTGCAGCGTTGACATGCGGCGCTACCAGAGGGGCGGCCACTCCCCAGGCATCGGCGTGCTGCTGCTGGGCGTCGAGATGCTCCGCTTCGGCCTCCACCGCATTCCGCCCGTGACGCTGGGCGCCATCGGCCTCAACGCCCTCCTGTTCATGGCGCCATGGGGCGGCCCCCACGCCACCTGCCTGGGCGTGGAGGCCGTGTGGGGTCGTTGCGATTGGCGGCGCCTGGCGCTGGCGCCCGTACACCACGCCGACGACATGCACCTCTACTTCAACATGATCTCCGCGTTGTGGAAGGGCGTCGCGCTGGAGGGCCGGCTGGGCAGCGTGCGTTTCGGCACCCTGCTGCTGGTGTTGTCAGCGCTGACCGGCGTGGTGCAACTAGCGCTGGCTGCCGCGCTGGCCTTCGCCACAGGCAGCTACTCCTACATGGAGCAGTGCGCCATCGGTTTCTCCGGTAGGCACTACCCCCCCCCCCCCCCACCGTGCCGCGGGAGTGCCAGAATTCTCGTGTGAAATGCCCTGGAGATTCGAGAGCCTTCTGGACATCTGTGAGAAAGAGCTTTACAGCTCATCGGATACCTCCAGCATACATTTTCTCAAATGGAACAGACCATCTTGTTCCGGCATCACGCCCAATTTTGCCTAATAAAAAAAAATATATCCATAATAGACGTTTTTGGGTTAGATCGCGTAAATATATAAATGTCTCATTAAAACCCACCACCCGACACAGCCAACTAGTAAGGGTTGTCACGTAAACAGAACATGCCAATTTGTCACTAGTACAGCACACTGGTGTGTTGGAGAGCCAAGCCACAACATTTACAAACAGTATGACGTTTCGCCAGTAATTACAACTAGCTTCATCAGGCGACAGCCAGATTTGTGGAGAAGTCTTACTGTTTCGTTCCTTATATAGGGGCGTAGATGTGTTGACCACCCTTCTGCGCTCTTGCACAATGTGGGGGGGGGGATTACTGAGGCAACGTACATTATTCATGTGCATTATGCGAGCATGTGCATTATGTGACAACCCTTACTAGTTGATTGTGTCGGGTGGTGGCGGGTTTTAAGGACACATTTATTTTTTTACACACTCTAACCCAAAAACCTCTCATGGATGATATTGGTCGCGAAAGCCTACGTGTTAAACCAAAAAAAATATACGACTCAATTGGGATCACACATAGCAGCAGCGATCATCACCCCCAGTGGCAGACTGATGCCCACTTGCAGGCCAGGTGTTGAGTTACGGGGCGGGGGGCTTCCCTCTGAACTTTTGAGATGCGATGGCGCCTGCCGTGAAGGGCGCCACATCAGAGACAAAATGAGGGTGACCTCGGCGTGCCTCGCACCTGCCCCCTCGCTGCACCCCGTGCCCTCCAGGTGTCCTGTTTGGACTCAAGGTGATCAACAACCACTACAACCCTGGCGGAGTGACCTACGTGATGAACACATTCCCCATGCAGAACCGCTACGCATGCTGGGCCGAGCTCGTCGTCATCCACCTGCTGGTACCCAGGTCTGCACGCTCTCCCCCCCTTGGGTCAATTCCATCGCACGCACCCCTCATGAACGTTGGTTTACATGAGAGCTTAGGCTTTTTGTGGAACTGACCCCCTGAGCCTCAAGCTACAAAACATCCTGGTGTGGCTGGAAAAAAAACTTTTCCGGTAGGTTCATAATAAAACAAAAAAAATATTAAAACTATATTTTTATTTTTCCAGGTAAGGTCCACTGAGCTGTGTAGCTCTTTTTTTAAAAAGCAGACTTGGCCAGAAATTATCGCGTAATGGAGTTTATCATGTGGAAATGTATAGCAGCAGCTAAATACTCAAAACACATGATTCTAAATGTGGAGGGGAAAACCTGGAAGACCGAGGATAAAAATCAATGCGACCACTGTGAGAACAAATATACAGACGTCGGGGTTTGAATCAAATCCACGACTTCCTGTATACCAGGGGAGATAGTTAACATCTCGCCACCATAGCGCTATGACTGTATGTGATCCAATAATGCATCTTTAGATATAATGGCTGTGTCCCGGTGGACCCTTGCTGAAGCTTCAGTGAAAATCGGGATTTTGTCACTGTTTTAAAACTCCCTGGCTTCCTGCTTGACCCTTGATGATGCGAGTGGGTAGAGCTACGCGAGTAGTGGGATGGGTTACCTGAGCAGTGAGTGGAGCCTACACCTCACCTATAGCTTCCAAAACGCCTCACCTGAAACCATAACTCACAGGCACAATAACCTGAACGCCAAAACGCTTGGCAACTTCACTTAAAATGCAGGTGGTGAGCCGCATGGCGATCTCAATCATTGGGGGGGCAGAGACGCTTGGATTCTAGATGTTCTAAACCTAACACCCCCCCTCCCCCGTCTCTTCTTCTTTCTGTCTCCCCTCTCTCGTTTCTCTGTGTGTGCAGGGCGTCATTCATCGGGCACCTGTCAGGGATCCTCGTGGGCCTTTTCTACGTGCATGGTCCTCTGCGTTGCCTGCTGGACAGTACGCCTCTCCCCCTCGCCTCCTTCTCCCCCTCGCCTCCCTCTCCCCCTCGCCTCCCTCTCCCCCTCGCCTCTCTCCCTCGCCTCTCCCCCTCGCCTCTGGCTGCAGAATCAGAATCGTCGGAATTTATTTACTTGTACTCGTGGAATCTGATGAGCCGTAAAGCTCTTTTTCACAGATGTCCGGTTTCACGGGCTGGCTTGAGTCGGGGGCCACGTCGCGGAGTGACGGAGCGAGTTTGAGACGGACTTCTAAAACACATCGCAGGCATTTCCTGCCCCAATGACCATTGAGGCGGTGCTCAAGCCCTGAGTCGGAGGTGCAGATTCCACATTCCTATGGCAGGGCAGGTATTTTCGGAGGACAGCCACTGTTGATCTACCCTCCAATGTGGTGCTTATTTGATTGACCCCCGGAGGGAGGGCTGATGGGCTCAGTCAATCCCCCCCACAACCAGCATATGGATTCGCCACCATGGAACCCCACGGTGGTGAGATGTTAGCTATCTCGCCTGGTATACAGGAGGTTGTGGGTTTAATCCCGACCCTGACGCCTGCTGTATGTTTGGAGTTTTCGTGTGTCTCTCTCTCCCTGTGGTCGCGTGGAATTTCCTCCTGTTTTTCTCTCCACGTTTATAATCAATGTCACGCGTTTAGAGTATTTGGCTGCTAGTATACATTTTTACGTGATATAGCCAGCACGCTTCTGAAAAAGAGCTGTAGAGCTCAGTGGGCCATACCTGGTAAAATAATGAAATAGTTTTAGTAGTTTAGTCCGGTTTCTGCGAGCTACTCGCTCCACCGCTGAGCCCCCTGGCCTGGTCCCGGAGTCGTGAAGCATTTGGTGACCTTCGCCACGAACCCTGTGACCTGAGTTTCATTCCTGGACATGGCGGCACCGCTCCAACCGACACGCAACGACAAAGGTCCCCCGTGTCGCCTGCACAAGTGCTCTTAGCGAGCACCTACAAAGGCCTTCGTGGAGCACCATGCTCGGCCGCATTTGTCTCCCCATTTCTGATGTTTAAGGTTGAGTCGAACTTGGGGAGGCTCGGGACCAGTTTAGATATTCATCACCGATTTTGGGAATCAAACTTGGCAGTGCGCTAACCACTGGACCACCGCTGGCAAGACCAAGATCCCCTGTATAGCCTGAACAGACTGTTGTGGCAAGTGCTGTTAGCGAGCACCTATGAAGGCCGGCACGGCACACGAGGGGGCGGATGGCCAGTACCACGTCCGGCCGCCTTTGTCTCCCTAGTGGCTATATTTACACGTCACACCAGGTACTCATTTGAGGCTGAGTCGACCTAGGGGAGGCCCAGGTTCACATAATCGTCACTGGTTTTGGCCGTGAGCGGGAATCGAACTCAGGTGGCTGGGTTCATAACACAGCACACTAACCACTACCCTACCGCTCCTCACTGTCGACTGGCACACATACAGACACATGCACTCTCCTCCCTTCCATCGTTCCACGATGGCAGCATCAATAATTGCACGGTTTATGTCGCGTAGATGCCGTGGTGTTTGGGTCAAGAATCCTGCGCAGAGTATTCTACAGCGACCATGCTGGTGAGTGGGGGGGGGGCGTTGAGGGTGAAGGGGGGTGTGTGGGGTGGGGGCGGTGTGGAGCAAATCGCTGCCGAGCAGGTGGAGGCGAGCGTGTCGGCAAAGCCATGCCGTCGTTGTCGCGTTGTTGGCCACACTGCGGTTCGCCCTTTGGGGCCTCCGGGGTTTGGCTTGTAAGTGTTGTGAGAGAGGTCCCGGGCCTTGACACAACGGGGCGTGCTGTGTGTGTATCGTCGTGCTGCTCATGTGCGTGTAGTCGCGCGTGTTGGCGTGCGGGTGGCCATGTGCGTGCTTGTGCCGGTGAGTGAGTTTGCACGTGCGCTTTGGTTCCTGTGAATGCTCTGTCTGGTGCGCGCTTGCGTGCGTGTATTTTTTTGCGTGTTTTGATCTGAGTTGCGTGTGATACCCCTTGTGTACACGTGTGCACGTGCTCTCCGTGAGTGTGTTCTCCGTGAGCGTGTTATGCCCCGCTGTGTCTCGCGGGACATAAATAATATGTGATGGTGCGGAGAGGGCACGGGAGGAGGAGCAGAGGAGCACCGTGCTTGCGCGTGTGTGCGAGTGCTTGCGAGCGTGTGCGTGCCTATGCGCGCATGCGCTTGCGTGCGTGCGTGCGAGCGTGCGCGTGCTTGCCTGCGCTTGCGTGCGTGTCGACCGATATTGCAAATCAATGTCCCCTTTACGATTCTAGGAATCGTCACCATTCCTTGGCCAGATTAGTTTACCGGATCGATTGCTCCTCAGTGCTCTCCAACTAAGGTTGGAAACTTGCGTGCGTCAGCTCCGTCTGTTTCGCTGTCTGTCACGCGGGGGTCACCATAAGTCGTCAGGATGATCTGAACTCAAAGTGTAAAGTTGCGTGGCTATCGGGGAACTCACCTTTGGAAAAAAACTAGCCACGTTCAAAGCGCCGCCCCAAGCTATTAAAATCGGTGCCGAACAGAGAAAAGCCTTTGGCTCAGGCGCCCCGCGCACCTCTCCCTGCGAGGCTACCGCACATGGCGTTCCTTGCCCCCGTGTGTGGCACAGTTCCGTTGCTCCGTGCCACCGGTACTGTCTGCGTGGTGTCACGGGGAGGGGGGACCTGGCCTGCACGTGTCCACCCCGCTCGCTGCCTTTGCTCCGTTTGTAATAATTTGTCGAATTTGGGCCATGACAAGAGTAAACATGGGCGGCGGGCGCCCCCACCACCGCTATCGCCACCACCACCACCACATGCGTGCGACTGCCATCAGACGGTACCTACAATATTTATTAGCTCGCCAGGGGGAGGGGCCTGTGGAGGTCTTGGGGGAGGGTTGGGAGGGGCGAAGGGGTGGGTGGTCTGCCACAGAGATTTATCTTTCTTAGGCTGATTTTGCAGAGTAGAGAGAAAGAGATGAAGAGAAGACTCGGATTTGAGAACAAACAAGAGATGAAGACATCACATCGACCTTTAGGATAAGTAAGTGAGCTTTGGCCGGATGTGACCTGGCTAGAAGACACGATCAGAATCAGAAATATTTATTCATACTTGAACAATCCAATGAGACTGGCGACGGAGTGGCAGCCGAGGGATAGAACGTGCCAGAGATTACGTCCTCCGCGGAGATGGAGAGACGACGAAATCGGCTCCTTCCGCCAGCGCACCTTCATTTACTTATTTTAATGACCCGAGACACAAGGATGAGGCCTCGTTTTGCGAGAGCAACCCCGGGGTCGCCAAACGGGCGAACGCAATGTGCCGGGCGTGATCGCGTGCGGGCGTGGAGATGGTGACGGCTCTTGGAGGGCCTTCATCCAGCAGCGCATGGAGGCTATGGCCGGCTGTGAGGAGCGGAGAAGTCCCCGGCCGGCCCTGAGGCCTGGGGCTGTGCTCAGAATGGCCGAGAGGCGTCTGAATGTTTAAAAAGTCGATGCAGCCGCCCGTGAATGCCTTGCCCTGACACCCTCACAGCGAAACGTGCTCAGCCGCGGGGCCCGGTGGGGAGGGGTGGGGATGCCAGGGGGAGGGGTGGGGGTGCCAAGGGGGGGGCGGGGGTGCCGGTGGGAGGGGGGTCCCACATCCCCGGTTTGGCTAACGACGGGGGAGGAGCGAGGATTTAAAATCGGGAAAGGAAATTGGTTTATTAATGAAGCGGAAATTCAACCAAGATATGAGGAGGAGGAGGTGCACTTGATGTTGTCGTCGGATCTAATGCTTTACAAGTGAAGGTTTAATCGCTTTAGCTTTGTCCATCTGTTTGTATCTCTGTTCGTCCATCTGTTACTTCCGTCCAGTCCGAGTGACATCGTGGGGAGAGGAATAAGGTGCGTGTGTGTGTCCATATGACGTCACCCTGTGGGCAACAAGGCCAATCTCTCATCGCTGGATTTTTTATTGGCAAATGTTGGGAAGGCCTTTGATCAGTGCAATCCGGTTTCCTGTACGGCGAGTTCCTAGATACCTATGCAACTTTACACTTGCATGCCACTCGCGTTGCATCGTCGTTGCGAGAGTCACCGGGACCTCGAAGCTGCACGCCGCCGACACCATCAAGGCTGGATTATGGACCGGGCCAGTGGTTCCAGTGCCCTGGGGCCTTGCACTGCCAGGGGGCCTCCAAAACTTAGGCCGTGCGCGGTGCATGGCCCATGACCTCCGAAGGAAGTTGAACGCCAGGGCCCTCAATGCGCACATCGCAAGCTGACCACTAGGCCCCTGGGTGTTTATAGCATGAGCTAACCACTAGGGCCCCCCAGACCCCTCAGCGCTTGCAATGTGAGGGCCCCCGGGCCCCTTGGTGTTTAAAATGTGAGCTCACCATTACTGCCCCCCAGACCCCTTGGCGCTTACAGTGTCAGAGCTCCCAGGCCCCTTGGCGTTTTTTAAAGAGTGAGCTGACCACTAGGGCCCCTAGGCTCCTTGGGCTTAAAGCGTGATCTGACCACTGGAGCCCCTGGGCCCCTCGGCACCTACAGTGTGAGCGTCCCTGGGCCCCTCCGTGCTGAAAGCGCTAGCTGACCACTCGGGCCCCTGGGCCCCGCAGCGCTTACAATGTGAGGCCCCTCGGTGCTTAAAGCGCGAGTTTACCACTCGGGCCCCCAGGCCCCTCGGTGCATACATCAAGCGTAACACCTGGGGCCCCTTGGTACATATAGTGCATGCTTAAAACGAGAGCCTCTCGGAGAGTACAGTGCTTCTGTACAACTTAGCCACTGGTTGGCACGCTACAATATGCTGTGACATGATACAATATTCACCAACAAGTCAGTTCATTCTGCATAACAGGACAGTTTGAAGGGCGTCATTATGGCAAGCCGTTCGTAGACTTACCGTAACTAGCTATCCCTTTATTTTTGCTATCTGCCCATTTTCCCTAGCTAGCTGCCCATATGATTCAGCTTGTTAACAGAAATTAGATAGCTAGCTGCCATTTTTGCCAGCTAGCTGCCCTTACAACCAAATTGGCTGCATTAAAAAGCCAGCTAGTGAGACCGAGGGCTCTTCGTTTATTGAGAGCTTAGCCGTTGACAAATTATAAAAAATACACCGTGGTTTTGTGAAACATTAAAAAAAATGCCAAAAGCTATCTTTTTTCATACACTAACGCATATATAAGAGACCCAATCCATACTTAAATATTAAGGAAAACCCATTCATTTTTTCCATAGACCGTCTGTTTTTAGATCCACGGAAGTAGACAATGCTAACGTTGACAGGCAAATTGTTGACAGCTCATTTTCCCCTCCCCATCGATGGGGTGTGGCCTATGTGTATAGTTTCCACCACTTAATTTCATTGACATCAGAAACCTTTGGTGGTTTTTCAGCCAAAAAAAAAAGTTATCTTTTGAATTTCAAGCAACACAATTATCTCTGTGTCAGGCGGGTTTATAAAACATTTATTGGTAGGAAAAGCCACAGACATGTCCGTTTTCTTGCTTGGTACGCCACAGTAATATATTCAGATACTTTTTTCATCTTTTTCTAAAACAACAGCCTTTTTAAAGGCTATTTCAACAATCCCTCCTAAGGGTTATTTTTGAACAGCCTTTTTAAAGGGTTGGGGTTATATTCTGTCATGTGCTTTTCAATTTTTTTATTTTATCTACTCAAAGCTGCCCTTAGGTACAAGTACACTATAAAATACTACCACTTGATTGTATTTTCCAACAACAGTATTTGAATGGTGTCATTAATATATATTAATTCAATTATTATTTAATAAGTATTGAGATATGCTATAAATATATTCATATAAATAGCATACTAGTTCTGAAATATGGACCGCAAACGTTGGAATAGTGGTGCTTCCAAAAGGAAAGACAAAGAAAAGGAGGCAAGAGGCAGTTTTACTTCAAAGTGTTTTATTCATTTCCAACTTCTTTCAAAAACCCTCTGATAGTAATAATAATGACAGCAGCACTATTGTCAACTGTGAGGTAGGAACTAGTTCAGTTTCCAGTAATGTCATTTCCCCAGAGCCAACCTTTGAAGGCAAACCCTCAATAGCTAATGGTATACAAGAACCATTTCCACCTCAGGAGCAGTTGGGCAGTTCACAAGAATCAAATCAGCAACCAAGACATTCCAGGTGCTATGAGGTCACTGACCCTGCATTATGGCAAAGCACTTCCATTGACATTGTTAAGTCATTTATTGAAAGAGGAGCATTCCCCTTCTAAAACCACAGGGGAAAATACCCAGCTTCAGTCCGAGATAGAACGCTTGGTGGAAAGACTAGAAGTTTCAACAATGAACTTCTGAACCGTATATTGCCAAATGAGCAGAAGGTTTCTAGACAGTGGCTACTGTACTCACCCTCAACAGGTTATGTGTACTGTTTTGTATGCAAATTGTTCTGAAGCAAGCTCGGTGGCTTTAGTCAGGGGTTTAATGACTGGAAGCACTCTGAAAGAATAGGGGAACACGAAAAGAGTGCAGAACACAGATCATGCATGCTTGCCTTGCACCAGCGGACCAAGGCAGTGCTATAGATGCAGATCGCATGCAGCAACTTGATGGGGAACGTAAATACTGGAGGGACATTTTGAAAGAGTTGTAGCAGTCATCCAGTTCTTGGGTGAAAGAGGACTTGCGTTTAGGGGAGATGATGAACGGTTTAGGTCAACCCATAACGGTAATTTCCTTGGCATCCTAGAATTGCTATCACAATTTGATCCATTCTTTGCTGAACATATTAAAAAGTTTGTCATCGACAATATGTGAAGAACTCATTAAGCTAATGGGTCAGAAAACTCGCCAAACAATAGCAGATGAGATTCGGGACGCCAAATATTTTTCAATAATTGTTGACTCCACCCCAGACCTGTCACATGTGGACGAATTGACGTTCATATTCCGGTTTGTTAACAGCAGTGGAAATGTGGAGCGATTCCTGGGCTTTGAGCCAATTGAGAGCCACACTGGTAAAAGTTTAACAGACTGTGACTTTGATGGTGGAGGGCCTTGGATTGGACCTCTTAAACTGTAGAAGTCAGTCATGTGACAATGCAAGCCAAATGTCAGGAAAATACAATGGACTCCAGGCCCACCTGAAACAAAAAAACCCTACGATAGAGTATGTGCCTTGCGCAGTGCATTCACTTAACTTAGTTGGTATTAACACCTTAGACAGCAGTAGCCCAGAGGCTGACGAGTTTTTTTACATGTTGCAGTTACTACACATTTTGCTCTTCATCCACACACGGATGGGGGAAAGTATTTCGGACAACAGATGTCAGACTGATATTAAAATCGCTGTCCAGTACTCGGTGGAGTGCTCGGCAGAGTCAGCCAAGGCACTGGAGAAATTCCACTCACAGAGAGGCCGCTGGACTATGTGCTAAATTGGACACCTTAGAGATGGTGTTCATGGCACATGTCTGGGACGTCATACCTTGACCAGTTCCACGCTACAAATATGCACCTACAGAAAAGTGACATTGATATCTCTGTAGCAGCACAGCTTTTATCTTCATTGAGGGATTTTGTGGCAGGACAGCAAGACCAGTTTGAGGCTTTTGAAAGGGCAGCTGTCTCTCAGTCATATAAGCACGATCATCAGCGAAAGAGGAAACGCAAAACACTTGCAGATGAGAGCTCAGAGCCAGATGTGACACTTGAGGGGAGGGAGAAGTTCAAAATAAAAACATTTTATGTGGTCATTGATAAGCTAGTTACATGCCTTGAATACCGCTTGTATGCTTACAAGCGTTTGACCAGTCTCTTTGGAGTTCTGTTTATGTCAGATCAGGTGTCTAAAAGTGATATTGTGGACAAGGTAAATGCACTCTCTGCTACATATCCATCAGACCTGGACATGAACTTTGCTAACTATCTAATCCAATTCAAGTCTTTCATGTCTGACTCTGAGGGTGAGAAGTGCCCAACTAAATTGCTTGAGACGTCGCAGGCACTTAATCTGCAGTCAGTGTTCCCCAATGTTTTCGTGGCACTTCGGATTTTTCTAACTTTGCCAGTGACAAACTGCAAGGGTGAGCAGACATTTTCCCTTTTAGGCAGAATAAAAAATGAGCTGCGGAGTAACATGTCCCAAACACGTCTCAGCTCATTGTCACTTACGTCAATAGAGTCAGACCTTGTCAGACAGCTAGATTTTGATGATCTAGTGGATGATTTTGCGAGGAGGAAAGCAAGAAAGACACCAATATAGGAAAGGGGGGGCCTCCAAAAGACATGTGCCCAGGGGCCTCACGGGACCATGATCCGACCCTGGACACCATTACCCAGATTTGAAAGGCGTTGAGAAGCAACCGAGTCGGCAAAGTGCATATTTGACTCGCTGACCAGAGTGGGGAAGTATGGTCAAACTACGCGGGTCATATCTTGTAAATCTACGAGACTGCTGTCCTCCTTGGCCCTCTTGGGTTCTTACCCGGTTACACAATTGGCTCGAGACGTGCGGCCGCCTAAACGTGACAGACACGGTGTGGTGCTTGTAGGCCACGTTTGCACCGAGGGCACCGATCCGGTGTGGTGACGTCGCCGCTGCCGTTGCCCCGACTGAGCGAAGGTCGTGCCACGGGATTTGCGCCTTTTGTTCATCTCGTTGAATTGATGACCGGGGCCATCACGCGGCGATTCGCTTGAGACCGCCTCAAGCGGCTTTGGGTACCGCAGAACCTGGGGAGTAAGGAACCGTGCGAGCGTTGCGCCGGGACTGCCCCTCGCGATAATGGCATGTCTCATTTGCCACGGCATCCATTGACGTGCACGCGGGTTGGGTACGCCGTGACCGGAGAGTTGCCCGGAACATGTGCGGTTCGTGTGCTGTCGACGGTAATGGCGGCGACGTGGTGCGACGTGCAATCCGTCAAATTTTTACTTGAAACTTTCGTGACTGCAGGAATTCATATTCTTTGGTTCTTTAGGTAAAGTCACATAGATCGAAAGATCATAATTAAAATAAAGTAAATAAAAATATTAAAATACAAAACACTAATGTAGACTGTAGCCTGGTTCTTAATCGGAGTGAGTGTACTGGCAGTCTATAATGTAGACTGTAGCCTGGTTATTAAGTTTGGTGAGCGGTTTCCGCTCATCCCGTCCACTCCGAGCCGGCGCCCGTGCACGCGTAACCGGTGCACGTCACCTACGCCTGTCGACCCCCCCCCCTAGACGCCGCGGGATGGCACACCCACCACCGCTACGAGCATCGCAGCGCGGAGTTCTGGAGCTACACGGGCGAGACATCGGAGGACGAGGATCTACAGGAGGCGATGCGAGCCAGCCTGCGTGACACGAGTGAGCAGCGCCCCCCCACCCTCCCGGGGTTCATTTGGCACTTGGCGTGGGGTGACGGTCAAAGGGGCAGTGCTGCACCACCGAGAGAGAGAGCGCGAGAGAGAGAGTGTATTTAGGGGACCATTCCTTGTTTCGGAAGAGGTGAGAGTACCCAGTTTACCTCACCCACTCGCACTGCGGCGGGAGTGTGTGCATGGGATTTGTGAATGCACTCTCACTTCTTGTACATTGCTGCGTCTGTGCGTGTGTGTGTCTTTGTTAGTGAGAGTGTGTGTGAGGAGCGGTAGTGTAGCGGTTGGCTGCGCTGCTCTATGAACCCGGTGACACGAGTTAAATTCCCACTTAAGGTCACCGAGACCAGTAATAATTATCTGAACCCGGTCATGTGCCTCCCCTAGGTTAACTCAGCCTCAAATGAGTACCTGGTGTGGTGTGTAAACATCGCCACTGGGGAGACAAAGGCGGTCGGGCGTGGTGCTGGCCACCCACCCCCTCGTGTGCCATGCCGGCCTTCATAGGTGCTCGCTAACAACATTTGCCCCAACAGTCTGTTATAGGCTATAGGGGGATCTTTGTTTTGTGTGTGTGTGTGTGCGCGCACACGTGTGTGTCTATGCATGTGTTTTTTCGCACACATATGTGTGTGTGTGCGGGCCGCGGTATTGTCACGGTTAGTGCACTGCGCTATGAACCCAGCGACCTGAATTCGATTCCCACTCGCAACCAATAGCAAGTGGCGAATATTTGAATTAGTCCTGGGCCTCCCCAAGGTCGATTCGCTACTTCAATGAGTACCCGGTGTGGTGTGCATACATCGGCGCTGGGGAGATAAAAGTGGCTGGGAGTGGTGTTGACCACACCGCTCCCTTGTGTGCAGTGTTGGCCTTCAGGTGCACTTGCCCCAACAGTCCCTTAAAGGCTACACGGGAGATATTTGTCTTTGCGCTCGCTTGTCCGTACGTTAGCATGAATGTGCATGTATATACTTGCATGCGTGTGAATGTGCGTGCGCGCGCGCGCGTATGCGCACTATCACGTGTAAAGCGCTCGCGTGTCTGTGTGCCCGTGTGTACTTACGCGCGCGCTCGTGTGCGCGCGTTCTTTGTGCTGCCGTGCCACTCATTTTCGTGCTCCCTCCTGCACTCCCATCTCCCTCCCGCCGACTCTCCCCACTTTCCTCCTGACTCCCACTCCTTCCTCTCCCTCACTGTCTCCTCTCCGCTTGTTTCTCCAATCACCATCGCCCTCCCGCTGTGCCCCTCACCCCTGTACAGGATCGTCCACCCCCCCTGAGCCGGGATTCCTCTCTCCGGAGGAGCTCAGACGCAGGAGGCTGGAGCGGCTGAGGAGATAGGAGGGTGCCAGCCCGCGGGCGGGCGGGTTGGGCAGGGTGGGGGTTACCGGTGGACAGACGCACTTGCGTCCACTCGCACGCACTCGCCAGCTCACTCACGCACTCACGCACTCACGCACTCATGCACTCACGCACTCACGCACGCACTCGCTCTCTCGCGCGCGCACTCGCACTCACTTGCTGGTACTAATCGCTCCACTATGCGCAGCCCAGCTTGGGCGATGCCTGACACCGCGGCCAGCGCTCGCGGAGAATGCGCTCGTTCGCACGCACACGCACGCACTTGCACACTCACGCTAATGCACACACTCTCACAAGCGCACGCACGCACTCGCACGTGCGCACACACGCATGCATGTGCGAGTGTGTGTGTGCGCGCACGCACTCACACATGCGCGCACGCACTCGCACATACTTGCACACGCACACACATTCGCGCGCTAAATACCGTGCGCTCTTTCTTGTCGCAGCACATGAAACTTTTATTTTCCGTTGTCGTTTTTGGACTCAGTTATTCTCAGGGGTATGGCCGCGAGTGCTCTGCACCGAACGGTTCGCTTGCGTGCCCGAGACGCCCATGGGCGTTTCAAGCCGAGCGACCGCCCCAGTTAACGTCGTGTGCCGGTCGTGTTAACCGCGGGAGTTGCCATGAGCCACCCGCTTCTCCCCTCTTCTCCCCCGTGGTGGACTTTAAGGATCCTGTGACGCGATTCTAAACGAGTCGGCCGTTGTCCACAGGCCCCTCTCGGTCCAAATTTTTTGCCACATTATATAAAACGACACGGCAATTCGCTCTCATCGGTAAAAACTCATATCTAAATCGCCACCCAGCTGGCAGACTATACCTGTCATTGAAACAGTGTCTTGCTGGACGTGGCTTGTAGGGGGTTTCATGGCAGGGGGAAGGAGGGGAGGGTGGGCTGATATTTCTAAAGGGGGACCCAGTAATTGGCTACAGAAAGAGCCGCCGATTACGATTTTCTCGTCGATTACAAAAGTCAATTGGCCTGAGATGCTTTCCTGCTCCAGGGAGCATCGGTGCATCCCGTTTACAGCCCTGAGCAAGTGGTAGAAATTAGGTGTTCCTATGACAGGGATGAGTCTATCCAAAATAACTATTGTTGACTCCCACACAAAGTGGTACTCATTTTTTCCAGCTCTAGAGTTTAGTGGATCACGGCACCAGCTCTAGACACAGTTTAGTGAATCACGGTCCCAGTTGTATACACACAGTTTAGTGACTCACGGTCTTAACTCTAGACACACGGACTTTCGTGACCCGCGGTCCCAGCTGTAGACACAGAGTCTAGTAACTTGCGGTCCTAGCTCTAGATGCACGGAGTTTGCTGACTCACGGTCCCAGCTCTAGACACAATTTAGTGACTCACGGTCCCAGCTCTAGACAATGAGTTTAGTGACACACGGTCCCAGCTGTAGACACACTGAGTTTAGTGACTCACGTTCCCAACTCTAGAAACACAGTTTAGTGACTCACGGTCTGAGCTCTCGACACAGTGTTTAGTGACTCACGGCCCCAGCTCTAGACACAGTTTAGTGACTCACGGTCTTAGCTCTAGACAATGAGTTTAGTGACACACGGTCCCAGCTCTAGACCCACTGAGTTTAGTGACTCACAGTCTTAATTCTAGAAACATGGACTTTCGTGACCCACGGTCCCAGCTGTAGACACAGAGTCTAGTAACTTGCGGTCCTAGCTCTCGATGCACAGAGTTTAGTGACTCATGGTCCCAGCTGTAGACACAGTTTAGTGACTCGTCCCAGCTCTAGACACACTGTGTTTAGTGACAACGGTCCCAGCCCGAGACACAGTTTAGGTGATTCAGGGTCCCAACTCTAGAAACACAGTTTAGTGACCCACGGTCTTAACTCTTGACACACAGTGAGTCACTAAACTCTGTCCCAGCTGTAGACACAATGGAGTTTTGTGACTCACGGTTCCAGCTGTAGACACTGAGTTTAGCGACTCAAGCTCTTAACTCTAGACAGAGTTTAGTGACTCACGGTCCCAACTTCAGACACAAAGAGTTGAGTTACTCACGGCCACAGCGCTAGACACAGAGTTTAGTAACTCACGGTCCCAGCTGCAGACACAGAGTTTAGTGACTCAGTCCCAGCTGTAGACAGACTGAGTTAAGTGACTCACAGTCCTAGCTGTAGACACACTGAGTTTAGTGACTCGTGGTCCCAGCTCTAGACACACTGAGTTTAGTAACTCACAGTCCCAATTCTAGACACTGAGTTTAGCGACTCGTGCTCCCAGCGAGAATTGAGTGACTCACGGTCCCAGCTCTCGACACGCATTGTTCAGTGACTCACGGTCTTAACTCTAGACAGAATTTAGCGACTCACGGTCCCAGCTCTAGACACACCGAGGTTAGTGACTCACAGTCCCAACTCTAGACACACTGAGTATTGTGACACACGGTCCCAGCTGTTGACACACAGTTTAGCGACTCAGTCCCAACTCTAGACACAGTTTAGTGACTCAATGTCCCAGCTGTAGACACTGAGTTTAGCGACTCATGCTCCCAACTATAGACAGCATTTAGTGAATCACGGTCCCAGCTCTCGACACACGTCGCTTAGTGACTCAGGCTCTTAACCCTAGACAGAGTTTAGTGACTCACGGTCCCAACTCCAGACACAAAGAGTTGAGTTACTCACGGCCACAGCTCTAGACACAGAGTTTAGTGACTCACGGTCCGAGTTCTAGACACACTGAGTATAGTGACTCACGGTCCCAGCTGTAGACACTGAGTTTAGTGACTCGTGGTCCCAGCTCTAGACACACTGAGTTTAGTGTCTCACGTTCCCAACTCTAGATACACAGAGTTTAGGGACTCACGGTCTTAGCTCTAGACAGTGAGTTTAGTGACTCACGGTCCCAGCTATAAACACACTGAGTTGAGTGACAAACGGTCCCAGCTATAGACACCGAGTTTAATGACTCACGGTCCCAGCTGTAGACAAAGAGTTTAGTGACTCACAGTCCCAGCTGTATATACACAGAGTTTAGGGAATCACGGTCTTAGCTCTAGACAGTGAGTTTAGTGACTCACCGTCCCAGCTATAGACACGCTGAGTTTAGTGACACACGGTCCCAGCTCTAGACACACAGAGTTTAATGACTCACGGTCCCAGCTGTAGACAAAGAGTTTAGTGACTCATGGTCCCAGCCCGAGACAGAGTTTAGGTTATTCAGGGTCCCAACTCTAGACCCACAGGGTTTAGTGACTCACGGCCCCACCTGTAGACACGGTGAGTTTAGTGACTCACAGCCCCAGCTGTAGACAGTGAGTTTAGTGACTCGTGGTCCCAGCTCTAGACCCACGGAGTTTAATCTGGATTTGAAGCTTTCGTGATGCAGGAATCCATACTCTTTGGTTATTTCGGTAAAGTCACGTAGTTAGAAATTAAAATAAATAACGACGTTTCGATCGCAACACAAGCAATACTCACCCTGATGAGGATTGCTTGTGTTTCAATCGAAACATCGTGATTTGTTTTATTTTATTTCTATCTACGTGACTTTACCGAAAGAACCAAAGAACACTGAGTTTAGCGTCTCACGGTCTTAACTCTAGACATAATTTAGTGACTCACGGCCGCAGTTCTAGACACACTGAGTTTAGTGACTCACGGTCTGAACTCGAGACGCAGAGTTTGACTCACAGTCCCAGAT
>CM025667.2:558954-593717 GCA_014621495.2 Entosphenus tridentatus
AGTCTCAGGTAACTCACTGTCAGAGAATACCATGGCACACATGTAGGCTTTTAAGGTATTAACTCACTACCCGAGAGACTGTAAACTGAACGGCAGCCACCTGTCTTTTGTGACGCCACATTATAACCGATATCACGCAGGCTAGAAAGGCGAACGTTTAATTCTCCTGTGGCTCGGCCATCGTAAACGCCGCCGCTGTTGACTTTACACACGCCCTATACCTCCGAGTCCCCCGTGTAAAGATATGAACGCTCCGCGTTCTCACCCCACCAACTGTGGATCTGGATGGAACCACGCAGAGGCAGCGTTTGATACGAACTCCAGGCACCACTCCGGAGATGGGGTTGAGTCCTGACGCCCTTCCGGCAGAGCCGCCGCTCATACACAAATGCGAGCGCTATCCCGTTGCCTCGCATGTGATGGAAGAGGGCAGTCTCTCTCGTCAAAGGAATCGGTTGTGTATCCTGGCCCTTGGTGGGGGGAGTAATGAGGCGTCAGCAATACAAAGTCGCCCTTTACGCTCGCAATGCATGCGCCTTTGGTGCAGGTGTGACAACTGATGGCATCCGATGGCAATGTCGGTGACACCAAAGTCTTCGAACAATTGTTTTAAAGGCAGGAGGCTGCAATGCGTGGGGTCTCCAATGAGGTTGCTTATTCCGGACGTCAGCGTTGTTGTTCCGCTCTGTTCGTCAGCGTTCTTCGGGATACGGTCAAGACTCGAGGGTGGTGACGGCCCGAAGGCGGATCGAGTGAGCGGTGGGGTGCATTGTCTCGGCCTTGGTTGATGAGTAGGAATGAAGTTGACAATGTAATGCGTGAACTCCCTGGCAGTTTGGATGCAGTTTGTTACCCCTGATGAATTACATTAAATGCAATTTAATTGTACATTCTTCCTCTTTAGCGTATGTCAAGTGCATGCTAATTATACGTCCAGGTTTAAGTTTGTGCGACATGCGATAGCTTCCGGTGTAGCGTTAATTAACTTCAAATATAGATTAATTAATATTGTCGGGTGTGCCGGAGAGCGGGCGCAGAATGTAATTGTTCGCGATGTGGTCCATCGTTTGGTTCAGGTGGCCACAGTCAGTCACACTCGGGGTCATCTTTAATTTCCCACTCGCGGAAGAGGCGTGTGCAGCGATCGGTCGCTGTTCAGAAGCTGTTGATTGAGCACCACATAGGGTTGGATCCCTACCCTGATGCCTGCTGTATATTTGGAGTTGGCTGTGTCTTTCTCCCCGTGGTGGATGTTTCTCCGGGGCCTCCGGTTTTTCCCTCCACATTTAGAATTAACGACATGCATTTAGAGTATCTGGCTGCAATAAAATTCCACGTGACAAGTCACTTCGTTGAGCTATAATTTGCGGCCAGGTCGCTTCTACAAAAAAGAGCTACATAGCTCAGTTGGGCGTTACCTGGTAAAATAACAACAAAACATTGTTTAGTTTAGTGTTTTGCAGATCAAAGCCACGAGGAGCAGTGGGTGAGGAAACTCTCGGCAGGACCCCACAAAGCACTCACCAGCTGTATTCAGTCAAAAAGTATCGTGCGATTCCTCGATTGGTTTCCAGAATCTCAAACGAGTAGGTGGCGGGTCGAGCGGGTCTTTGCGTAACATGAGGTCGATGCTTCCTCATCAATTTGTTTCCCCAGTTGGTTTGATGTCACGGCATCCCAGAGGAAGTTTGCTAGCATAATATTGGCACGTCAACTTTGAGTGCTCATGAAAATGTATTGTCTGTAATGTAAAAAAACAGGAACCCACAATCATTGCAGATGAAGATGCATGGATTGACCAAAAACATATCTATTCATGAAGGCACTCTCTGCTACCAGTTGTGGTGGTGTTGATGTTGCTTCCATATAAGGTTACGTTTATTCGTGCATGTTATTTTAAAACAAAACACGTCACCATTTGATAATTGTGTTACTAATTCCAATTGATATTTTTAATTATATACTTAGATAAAAACGCACCACTGCTTAGCGGGGATTCTTGCATTGGGCTATTTGGCCAATTCCGCGAATGAACGTTTACCTTGACGTGCACGTGAGTTTGTGTACCAGTCTATTTTTTCGTGATTTGTTGCAGGTGTGTGGAGAGCGGTGGTGTAGCGGTTAGCGCACTGCACTACGAACCCGGCCACCCAAGTTCGATTCCCGCTCACGGCCAACACCAACCAGTGAGTATTATCTGAACTAGTCATTGGCCTCCCCTAGGTCGACTCAACCTAAAATGAGTACCTGGTACAAATGAGTACCTGGTGCATTGGCACTAGGGATACAAAAACAGCTGGCCGTGGTGCTGGCCACCCACCCCCTCGCGTGTCGTGTCGGCCTTCACAGGTGCTGATGCTCACTAACAGCACTTGCCCTAACAGTCTGTGAAGGCTACACGGGGGATCTTTGTCTTTTTTGTTGGAGAGTGTGTGCGCTGGAGCGAGAACCAAAGGTTATCGTGGCGTGAGGAGAGGACGTGACCGTGAGCTCGCACCTCAATCTCACAGCATTCTACACACGGGTTGATGAGTAGGTTCAAATACGTGCGAACTATCCAGATGAATTTCGCCTCCTTTGCGTCATCGCAGTATCACTATCTGCAAAAAAACAGCCTTGTCCCTTGATCGCGGCAGACAAGATATCAGCTGCTATCGCTGCTATTGCCCGCCTTCCAGTGTAACATTTCAAAGGTCAAAGAAAGTGTGCAGTGACAATGACCCGTGCATCTGTCATTCAGCAGCACCATGAGAATCGGCGTCTTCGAGTTAGAGCCTAAGCTCACTTCGATGTGTCGCAATGCGATCGGGAAGCAACAGGCGGCATTCAGTGCAATCCCGTGTCGGGCGTTTTTTGTTGCTTGAATGCCATCGCTCATGTCCGAGGTTTATTCTCGTGTCTCAAGTTGTGCCACTCAACGAGGCTCTGGGCAGTGCACGCACCTCTGCGGGCTGTGTGTGGAACCAAGTGTAGAAAGTCCGCATTCTGAAATTGGGGACCAGTTTCACTGCAGGACAACCACGACACGAATTCCTCCATTTACAAGCGTTCGGTTTACGACATTTTAGCGTTGACCGTAACGGAAAATTACGGACACTTTTCGATTAGTGAACTCCAATTTCCACGTTAACGAAATTGAGAACCATAATACAGGTTTTTTGGGTTAGATCGTGGACATTTTCAAATCAAGTTTGAACCACCTCTTCGGGGAGGATTTAAGTTTTTCTCTCACTCTGTGTGTCTCTGTCAAATTTCACACTTAACTTCTAATTTAGCAATCTTTGGAGAACGTAATCATCCAGACTATACGTTAACTGTGTGTTAGCCTACTTTCTGTGTTGCATTGCATTACATTTTCAAAAATCTGCTAAGTTTGTTTTCTCAAACTGCCTATTTCTCTCTCTAAAATTTAGCAGGCTCTCACAGGTCCATTCGCTCTTTCTCTCCCCCGGCCGCTTCGGGGTGGATTTCCACACAACACTCTCTAAAATGTACCAGACTTGCTGGGTCTTTCTCTCCCCCGGCCGCCGCGGAGTGGATTTCCACACAGCTCTTTCATTGACATGCTAATTTCTCTGCACCATCAGACCCACCTCTCTCTCTGCCACCCCCACCCCCCTCTCTCTTTTTTTAAGGCCTCGGCACAGAGACGTTGGGTCTCTGAGTGTCTATGTTGTGTGTCTCTGTTTGTCTCTGTGTTGTCTCTCTCTGCTTGTGTGTCTGTCTGTGTGTTCCCGTGTCTGTGTTTTGTCTCTCTCCCAAATTTAGCAATCTTTGGAAGAACGTAATCAACCAGGTAGGGTGCTGACTGTTGTGTTAGCCGACTCTCTGTGTTGGATTGCATTGTATTTCTAAGTTCACTAGGTTTGTTTACTACCTGATGGCGATTGCTTGTGTTGTAATCGAAACGTCGTATTCTATTCTTTAATGTATTTTCTTTCTACGTGACTTTACCGAAAGAACCAAAGAGTAGTTAACCCAAAAAGTCTGTATTATGGATGCTATTGGTCGCGGAAGCCTACTTCTACGTGTTAATCTGAAATTGAGATCAAACAAGAGGCACAGCGTTATCCATGTGCGACAGCGTCACGGTTCCGCTGCAATGCAACGGTAGCCACGCCTCGACATCACCTTTCCAGTCATTCCAACACGCAGCAAGATATTTTGGTGAGTTCCCTGAAAAGGTTAATTTTTTTTAAATTAATAATTCTTGAAACGTTTTAATATGTAAGTTCTTTATTATTGTTATTTTTGCGTTGTGAAAAGTTATATTGGGGGTGTATAATTTTTGGGGTTAGGAGCAGAGTTGGAATGATTTTTCGAAAACACGGCCCTAATTTAAAAAAAATGTAATTAATGGGAAAAAGCCATTTCCAATGTTACGAAATGTCGTTTTGCGCATAGATTTATTGAAGAACGACATCCCCTTTCGTAAAACCGAGGGATACCTGGGTCTTGACTTTTCACGAAGTGGTACTCGTTTTATCAGCCCCCCCCTCGAAAGGTGATGGACTAAAAGTAGCCCACCAACTGGGATGTGAACATGCACCCTTGTAGTCATCAGTCAGACAATGTGGCACAGCACCACCTGACTGCTTATAGTGCAGGGAGAAGTTGCGATAGAGCCTTGTATATATCTATATGTGGTATCTATAGCTTTCGTTTAGATACTCCTCTTACAAGATAAAGATATCAGCAGGGTCAACAACCGTGAAAAGACGAGTAAAATGAAGACAACCTCTGATTAGATAGAAACCGGCTTACCCACCGTAAGCAATATCAAGATGACACGATTTTTAACATCCCTGTTTGCTCATGAACCAAATGAATTGGCTAATTTTGTCCATGATTTGACAACTTGATTTGATTATCTCTATATGTTGAACTTCTTTCGCACCGTACGTATACAATAGTGGTAATCAAGGTGCGGGGAAAGGACAACAAACTAACACAAAAACGCCGTTCCAAATGGAGTTTTAAATCCAGATGATTTAAAATTGCATAGCTCCAGTGGTTTCCTGATATCGGAAGGAAGAGCGTTCCAGACGGCCACAGAGGTGCATCTGAAAGTGCCGCGCGATGCAGTGACCACTATCTTTGTTCGATGGTTAGCTCTGTCGGGCAGTAGAGGGTTATAGTTAAATCTTGGCATTCTACCCACACATTGCAACCCAAAAAAAAATAAAGTATAAATAATAACATTGGTGGTAAAAAGCCTACGCCTAAAATTACTTGTTTTCAATGAACACATGCGCTCTGACATAGATCCATCGTTTCACATGAATTCAATGGAACCGTAAAGTAATCTGCTCTGCTACAAACGCCACCGCACTGCTGGTGGTAGCAGTGCAAGTCCCAACGTACATTATCAACAATACTGTCGTCGGTTTACCCAGAAAAGTCCCTATGAGTCTTAAGACTCTTTCCAGCAGATTTCCTGAATGAGGCTGTTCATCCAATTACCATTTTAACGTGTGGCCTTCATGTGGGGTGGAAACCAGAGGGGCTGAACAATCTTAGTTGCTGTGCATCTTTAACAATATCGCATAAGTATTAATGTGCAGAAACCCTCCTTCACCTGACACAGCTAGTAAGGTTCGTCACATAAACAACGTTCAAGTTTTTTTTATTTGTTTAGAGCCAGGCAACGTGACAAACCTTACTGGCTGTGTCGGGTGGTGGAGGGTTACAACACATTTATACTTACGCGATCTTACCAAAAACATTTATTATGACCCGATTGTTATTTTTTGCAATATTAACCCAATGTATCGCAATCCCATACCCCTTGCCCAATCAATGCAACTCATTGATTTATGTCCACCTGTGCACGCTACCGAATGCATAAAAAGCCCACTCGCTTTTTTCCCTTGGCTGTTGTTAAGTGCGGTACCTTGATAAACGGAAAATAAACGTCCACGGCAGGTGAACACGCGTCAGCATAAAATTGTAATGCAACGAAAAACAGCACCCACTGAAAACCCTTTTAATGGTTATAGTCTTCTGTGAGTGTAGAGGGAGCGGCCACATTCCAGCTTCTGTTCGCTCTGTGATCGTCAGCCTTTGTTGCACTTCATACAATGTGGTGTGTGTACACATTTATCGCAGGTTTCATGGCCATGAATGAAAGATCGTGCATTCAATCACGAAGCAGAAACTGCATGAAAAAGTTGCTCTCGAGAAGGGCCAATACTAAAAAACACGTCACCTCACGTGTATTTTTACTTTAACGGCCTCGATTGCTGATGACAAATGTGTGTGCGTGCACTGCTGTCAATTACAACATCACCAGATAACGCTACTGGGAAATGAAAGTATCACCAGATAACGTTGCCGGGACTAAATAACATCGACCACTCGCTGGATGGAATCGTGGGTGGCTATGGAAGTGGCTAATTAATGCCTCCTTGTGGACGCGACTGTGAAAGCATGGGAATGATCTCTCCCATGGTGACTACGGACAACACTAAACCGGGGAATATCTCTCCCGTGGTGACTACGGACATCACTACACTAGGATTCACTCTACCGTGGTGACTACGGATCTCATTAAACCGGGAATCTGTATCCCGTGATGACTACAGACCTCACTAAACCGGGAATCTATCTCCCGTGGTGACTATGGACCTCATTAAACCGGGAATCTCTCTCCCGTGGTGACTATGGACCTCATTAAACCGGGAATCTCTCTCCCATGGTGACTTTGGACATCACCAAACCGGGATTCTCTCTCCCATGTTGCCTACGGACCTCACTAAACCGCGGTCGACTGCTGTGTGGGAAGGCTGTGCCATCACCATCCACAATATAGGGTTTTTTTGGCGTTAAATCGCGTAAATATAAATGTGTGATTAAACGCGCCACCACCCGATACAGCCAATTAGTAAGGTTTCTCACGTAAACAAACATGCCAATTCGCGACTAGTTCAGCACGCCGGTGTGTTGGAGAGTAAACCCACAACATTTACAACTCTGGCTTTTGCCTGATGAGGCTGGTTGTAATTACCAATGAAACGTCACGGTACTCGAATTGTAAATGTAGTGGGTTTACTCTCCAACACACAACTGGTGAGCTGAACGAGTAACGAATTTGCATGCTTTGTTTACGTGACAAACCTTACGAATTGTTCATGTTGGGTGGTGCCGGGTTTACAGACACATATATATTTACGCGATCTAAAGCGAAACTTTATTAAGGAGAAGAGTGATGATACCATTACTATTTAAACTATTTTTTATTTACCAGGTAAGGCCCACTGAGCTATATAGCTATTTTTCAGAAGCAATCTGGCCACAAATTATAGCTCAAAGATGTGGCTTAGCATCACGTGGAAATTCATAGCAGCCAAATAACGCATGATGTCAATTATAAATGTGGCGAGAAAAACGGAGGACCCAGAAAAAATCCACGCGACCACAGGGAGAGATAGAGACACCGCACACTCCAAATATACAACATGCCTCAGGGTCGGGATCGAACCCACAACCTCCTGTATACCAGGCGAGGTAGTTAACATATCCTAGCCACAGTGATGATGAGAGAGAGACACGCATACTCCAAATATACAACATGCCTCAGGGTCGGGATCGAACCCACAACCTCCTGTGTACCAGGCGAGGTAGTTAACATCTCCTAGCCACCATGGGGGAAAACAGGCAGGGGTAGCCCGGAGCTGAGTTAAAACACACCTCGAGGGTGGGAGGTGGCGTCACTCCAATGTTAAATTTGCACCCACCCCCACTCATTGTCGCTGTGCTCGTGCCAGCTCCTGCAGCCAGTGCAGAGTGTTACTTGCTCTGCGAAAGCACCGGGGTGGGATTGTGCAGTGAAAGCAACCCTCGCGCTCGAATCCTCCCGCTGCACAAGTTTATTGGCCGAAAAGGTCTTACTACTAGACTGGGGGGAGCGCAGAGCTTGGGGCGATTATTGGCAGCGCCTTACCGCCTGGTTTGCTGCCTTCCCACTTATCTGTGGTTCTTCGTGCCTCCGCGTTGTTCTGTGCCTTCGCCATGAGCGTTCCAAGTTTAAATGATGACACAAGCGCTCCGTGTGATATACTGACAAATGCTGTATTGTAACCGCGAGCCACTGCAGGTTTATTACAAGCTATGATCTTAGATTAGCTGCGGTTGATGTCTCATGAGTACCACTTAAATGGAGGATGATTCAGGTATGTGAGCATAGGCGTATCGTCTGCTTATTTTTTCTATAACTCGTTCTCTACAACGACACTCGTTATTATTGCCTTGTGTATTGTATGGTTTTGTGTTAAACTGGAACGCATATATGTGTAGTGCCACGCTGTCTGAGGACAGTAACAGGTGGTAGGGGGTGATTAAGGACGCAGGGCGCTGATTGGCCGGGAAGTTGTCGCTAAGTGGCGCTGCATTATCTGGGAAAACATGGCAGATGCCAGCGGGGGCTGGGGGCGAGGGGCGTCGCGGGAGACGCCACCGATTAATTGAAGATTAATTGGCTCGGGGATATAGAGAAGGGGTTTTTTGAGCGAACGGGAGTTCGCACCTGGGAGGAGACGGAGGATGTTGGAGTTGAAGCAGCAGAGCCAGTAGCAGTGGAGAAGTGTAGGGTAGCAGTGGAGAAGTGTAGGGTAGCATTGGAGAAGTATCGGGTAGCAGTGGAAAGGTATAAGGTAGCAACGGAGATGCCAGCAGAAGCGGTTGGAGTGTGACGGCGAAGCCAGCAGAAAGCGGCTGGGGTGTGGCGGAGAAGCTGATAGAGATACGGCTGAGTGTGACGGTAGAGCCGATAAAGAGCGACTGAACTGTGACGGAGAGAGTGGAGAGGAGAGTCGACGGAGAGACGCGGAGCGAGCGAGGCCGGCGGAACGCGGCGAGCGAGCGGAGAGCGCGGAGGAGGAATGTTGATTGGTGTTAGCTGGAGGAATGTTGATTGGTGTTAGCTGGAGGAATGTTGATCGCTATAAGCGAAATAAAGTGAGAGAGAAAAGCAAAAAGCTGTCGTGTCAAGTCGAGCACTACATATGTGACAGAGAGGGAACTTGCCGATAGTGATCTGTCGGTTTGCAAGCATTGGTGCCAGCAAGCCTGAATGCTGATGAGACACTACGCCATAACCGGTCCAGACTTTGCTTGGGTTGAACCAGTGCTGATATAAGTATGCACACCCAAAAGGAAGGTCGAGTAACTCGTGAGACGTTTCCGAAAAAATACTTGTATCGTTTTATGTGGATGGACAGATATGTGAGAGAGACGTATCGTATGTGTAATGTTCTTAGAGGGAGACGGAGTCTTTGTAAAGGCAATACGCTTTATTTCACCAAACAGTTACACTAATCCCTAACACAAAGGGGTAATGGCCCCTTTCACCCACAACCTGGGGAGGTACAGCCTCCGGGCTAGCATAGCTACAACTCTCCTTACTTCAGCCCTCCGGCTAGCTAAACCTAGGGGAGGCTGACCCACCGCTGGCTCGGTGGGTCCCTGACCACTGGCCTGTCCGGACCTGGCCCTCACAAGGGCATCAGGCCAAGGGAACCTCAGTATCCTAACCCCACGACCACTGGCACCGCACTGAGCCCCGGCCCTTAGAAGGACGTCGGCGGCTTGGGGTCCAGGGTCTTCTTCTTCTTCAGGCGGCTTTTGGCTTCGGCTTGAGACGGACTGACTCGCGCTCTCAGGGACCCGCCTTATATACTCTTTCTCCCTGAGGGGCGGGGTTCTGGGGGATCGTAGCTCCTGCCAGCCCCCTCCCCTCAGAGGGGTTCCAACCACCGTTGGCCCGACCGGTCCGGACCGGTTTCTACCCCTCCCCCTGGTTGTGGCGCGTGTGTGTCAATCATGCCCACCACATCACCCCCCCCCCCCCCCCCCCCGTACAGCACGCAGCCATCCCGGCTGCAACACAATCCACAACCCCGACAATAATACAAACAACAAGAACCAGGAAGAAAAAAAATCCGTGAGCCTCAACGCAACAGTAACAACAACAGCACAACTACAATAAGCCAACAACACCCGCAATAATTTACCCCAACCCACCTGTACATATGAACACTGTGGACATACCACACCAAGGACCTGGGGTCAACCTCACACCCACACCACCGACCAAACGCAAGGAGCCCAGGGAGAAGGGGCGGTGTGTGTGCGTCGGATCAGGTCTCAGGAGAACCGGGAACGCTTCGAGTGAGTCCGTGTGGTGGGTCCCTCGTAAGAGTTCAGCGTCCCCAGTGGAGGGTCGGAAGGGGCCTGACGACTGGCGTCCGGCACATCACTGGAGGCAGGGGACAGTGCCCGTGAGCCATCTTCCTGCAGGCCGGGTGGTCGGGCAGCTCCCCGATCCTTCGGTGTGGCCACCCTTGGTGGACTCACACCTGCAACATCCGAAGGAGTGGCAGGAGGGTGCGGAGCAACATAAGGATCAGGAGAACCCTCCCCCGGCAGGTCGGACACATCACACGAACGGCCCCTGCGAGATGAAGATGATGTGTGAGTGTGCGGTGCGATGTAGGGTTTCAGGCGCGATGGGTGAACGTACCACGAGCACCGTCCGCACGCGACCCGAACACACTGGTCCTGAACGACCCGAACAATGTCCCCTGGACCCTGCCAGGGCCTGAGCAATTTAGATGATGTCCCCAGTGGTACCTGGGGACAGTGCAGCCACGCTCTATCCCCTATGGACCATTTGTGTACTGAAACCCGGCGATCATACAGACGCTCGTTCGCCCGTTGCCTAGCCCCGGAATTTTTCTTCGTGGCCACCCGCACCTCGACCAACTTCTGAATGTTAAATTGAATGTGGTCGGACAGCTTTGAGCATGACGCAGCCACCTTGACCTGCAATTGCACATCCATGGGGGGGTCAACGTCCCTGCCGTACATCAAGTAGAAGGGCGAATAACCCGTGGCCGCATGAGGTGCCAATCGATATGCGGCCAGAACTCCAGGTATACGCAGGTCCCAATCCAGCTGTGCCTCATCCACCTGATAGCACAACATAGAAGTAATAGTCCGGTGCAGGCGCTCGACCATACCATCGGTTTGCAGGTGGTAGGGGGAAGTTCGCACCTTCTGCGTACCCAGAAGGTCACAGACCTCCCGCAGAAGGTTAGATGAGAAGTTTTTTCCATGGTCGGTCAGCAGCCGTTCCGGGTCGCCCTTATCCAGGACATAGCCCTGGAGAAATGGCTCCGCAATGGCTGCCACCGACTGGTTGGGGAGGGGCCAGGCCATGGGCCAGCGGGTGATACACTCAACCCCAACCAGTAGGTACTTATTACCTCGAGCGGTGACAGGGAAGGGACCCAGGATGTCAAGTGCCACCAGCTCATTGACCCGGGACACCTGAATTGACTGAAGGGGCGGGCAGACCGCCCTAGCCGGGTGTTTCCGCGACGCACACTGAATGCAACTGTTCAACAGATCGGCGACATCGCGCGCCATTCCCGGCCAAAAAAATGTTAATTGCAGTGTGGCGAGCGTTTTGTGAATACTCAAATGCAAGAGGCGTTCATGCGCTGCCCACACGGCCCTGCCCCGCAGAGCGGTGGGGACGACGATTTTATAACGACGAGAGCTGGCGTCCCAGGACATGAGGAGACCATCACGCAAAACGACAGCTCCAATACCCTCCTGGCAATTTCCAGCACGTTCAGCACGACGGCGTAACCTAAGGAGGAAGGCGTCCTCCATCTGAAACCGTCCCCATTCATCCAGAGGCAGGTCGAGCAGCAAGTCGCGAGCGACCAAATCATGCGAGTCGGCTATAGAGACAGGCTCCGCGTCGACAACCCCTGCCGCCGCCGCAATGGAAGAAGCAGGTGTAGCCACCGTGGCCGACTTGCACCTCCCAGAGCCCATAAAGCATGCACAGCCGTCCCCCGGGGGAAGGCGCGATAGGCCATCAGCGTTCGAATGGCGCGTGCCTTTCCGGTAAATTACTGTGAACGCGTAGTCCTGTAGGACCTCGAGCCATCGTGACAACTGGCCGGATGGCTGGTCTATTTTTAGCGCATACTGCAGTGCCGCATGATCAGAACGAACCGTAAAATGCCTGCCGTACAGGTACGGATGATACTGTTGTATAAAAACAACAATAGCGAGCAGTTCATGGCGGGTAACGCAATAGCGCTGTTCCGCTGGGGACAGCACCCTACTGCCATAGGTGACGATGCGTTCGACGCCATCCACGACCTGCGAGAGCACTGCGCCAATGCCTGTATTGCTGGCGTCAGTGTCCAGGATGAAGGGCAAGGTGAAGTCAGGGTAGCACAAGGGAGGGGCACCGACAAGGGCATCGCGAAGCACCTTGAACGTCCCGTCCTCTGCATCCCCCCAGTGGAACTTGGCCCCCTTAACCGTTAAAGCATGAAGAGGTTTCGCTATTGTTGCAAAACCTTCAACGAACCGGCGGTAATAGGACGCAAAGCCTATGAAGCTGCGGACCTCCCCCATAGACATAGGTGTCGGCCATGTCTGTACACAATCAGTTTTGGCGGGGTCGGTGGCTATGCCCGTACGGCTGACAATGTGCCCGAGGTACCGCACCGATTCCTGCAATAGAAAACACTTCTGGGGCTTGAATTTAAGGTTAGCGGTCCGCATCCTGACAAACACAGCCCTCAATCTCTCCAAGTGTTCCTCGAACGTACGACTGAAAATAATCACATCATCCAGATAGATGAGGCATGAGTCCCACTGCAGCCCAGCAAGGCCAGAAGTGACTCGTGCCCCCTGGGGCACGTGACTTCCGGGGCAGTTGACGTCATTTCCGGAGGAAGTGGTGAAACCCCCGGCGGAAGTGACGTCGCTTCCGGCTGTGGCATTCCCGGCGGCAGTGACGTATACCCGGGCGGAAATTACGTCGTACCCGGTAGAGACATCAAAATTTTGCGCGGGAATCCCTCGCGTTTCAGCGGGAATGGCACCCGACCTCCGGCCTGGCCCCCCACCCGCAGCCACTGCTCCACTCAGCGTGAGCTCGTCGAGGATGGAGGCAGCGGCATGCAGGAGATCGGCCAGATGAGCGGTGACGAGCTCCCTGAGGGGCCCGGAGAATGCGGGCCCGCCGCTGCGGACCCGTCCCCCGGGAATGGCGCCCTCGCCTCCGGAGCAGCGTCGGCATCGGCCTCCTTGTCCGGAGCCCTGGTAAGCGCCTTCTGTCTGGTCTCCATGTAGGCGAAGTTCTTGGCCACTTCTGTCACCAGTTGTAATGTTCTTAGAGGGAGACGGAGTCTTCGTAAAGGCAACACGCTTTATTTCACCAAACAGTTACACTAATCCCTAACACAAAGGGGTAATGGCCCCTTTCATCCACAACCTGGGGAGGTACAGCCTCCGGGCTATCGTACCTATAACTCTCCTTACTTCAGCCCTCCGGCTAGCTAAACCTAGGGGAGGCTGACCCACCGCTGGCCCGGTGGGTCCCTGACCACTGGCCCATCCGGACCTGGCCCTCACAAGGGCATCAGGCCGAGGGAACCTCAGGGTCCTAACCCCACGACCACTGGCACCGCACTGAGCCCCGGCCCTTAGAAGGACGTCGGCAGCTTGGGGTTCAGGGTCTTCTTCTTCTTCAGGCTTCTGGCTTCGGCTTGAGACGGACTGACTCGCGCTCTCAGGGACCCGCCTTATATACTCTTTCTCCCTGAGGGGCGGGGTTCTGGGGGATCGTAGCTCCTGCCAGCCCCCTCCCCTCAGAGGGGTTCCAACCACCGTTGGCCCGACCGGTCCAGACCGGTTTCTACCCCTCCCTCTGGTTGTGGCACGTGTGTGTCAATCATGACCAACACAGGTGTAGTGGGTGACGTCACGTCACGCGCGCCCTCGGAGAGAGTAGCGTCGCGGGACGTGACGTCAGGCGGGCCGTGGAGGACGATGACTTCATGTCCCACGGGGGTATTTTAAGGGGGACCCGGGATGGAACCGGGGTTCGTCGGGGGTAGGAGTGGGGACTCGGGGAGTTGATCCTCACCCGAGGCTAGGGGAGCCTCGGGTGAGGATCAGCACCACGTAACGCGCCACCCCACGCAGCTTGCGCCACGTGACACGGATCGCACGAACGCGATGTCCAACCATTTTCCTACCTGCCCACTCCGAAGGAGCGTGTTAACTGCGTGAGTGGCAAGGTGACTCAGAACTTGTAAAGCCGTGCGGTAGCGCTGCTGAGAGTTTAGAATGGACTCGGCCTTGCGATTGCACGCGTTGTTTGCACACGCATCTTCATGTTGTTTTACTAAATATAATCTCACTTAATTTTTCAACTTTTCAGCTCTGTGAATTAAAACTTTCAGTTTGACATTCACGAGGCAAGTGCCAATCCCATAGCGGTGTGAGTGTGGGGTCGATTACGCCCCTCCCTGCACCCTATCGTGTAAAGATGAATAGGTCACGTGAAAGGTTTTTTGTAATCAAGAAGAATCCCTTCGTGGGCACCTCCGGGGCTTCCAAAACGATGGTTTTGTGTTGCGAAATGCAACGTGACAATAAAGGGGGGTTCCAGGTTTTCCACCATTATTGAAGTTAAGAACCATTTTTGAACCAAACACGATTTGATTCGATAATTTTATAATAAAAATACGGTGGTCAATTACTGCTGAATGGGAGTCACGTAGACGCAGTGCACGCAGCACACGTGATTCGTAAAGCATCGATCCTTACCGCACGCTATTCAATGCCACGAGTAGTATGAAGCCAGAGAGCGGTGGCTCTTAACCTTTGCTGCAGCTTTGCACCCCTTTGGTTTTCAATCGTAATTTTTTTATGTTAATAAATTCATAGGTTTGATGAAACAAAGTAAGTTCTACTTACGTGCCCGTACTTAATTTGTTTTCGATTATTTACCTTCAAACTAAAATCTGGCCATGTCTCGATACCCCCCAGAAGGGGCATCTCGCACCCCCAGGGGATTGCGTGCATCCCAGGCTAAGAACCACTGCGATAAAACAACGCATCTTTGCTTCACATCTCAGTTCGTGGGGCGTATGCACCTCATAAAGCCACCTCATGTTAGACGTATTTGGGCACACCTTAGTCCATCCAAGGTGTTGCTGACAGTTTATATATTTGCTCTTGAGTTAAAGTTTGTTCTTATTTTCGTGCGTTGCTAAGAGGCCACTTTGCTTGATTTTACCACTTGATTCGTGTCGTTTTTGTTGACCGTGTCATAGGGGTGGCGAAGCTGGCATTCCTATCGTCTCAAAATACAACCCCTGAATTGAACTTGTGAAGTTTTAATTATTATGAACCTTAATTTAGTCGGGATAAACTCTTGAGATTGGCATCTCATTTACAAGTAGATTTACTCGCATGATACCAGTGATACAACATCGGTGGCGAGATTTTAACTCCCTCACCTGGTATAAAGGAGCTCGTGGGTTCGATCCCGACCTTGACGCCTGCTGTGTATTTGGAGTTTGCGTGTCTCTCTCTCCGTGGTTGCGTGGATTTTTTCCGGGTCGTCTGGTTTTTCCCTCCACATTTAGAAACGTGCATTCAGACTATGTGGTTGAAATACATTTCCACATTATAAGCCACTTCATTGAGCTATCGTTTATGACCAGGTCGCTTCTGAAAAAGAGCTATATAGCTGAGTGGGCCTTATCTGTAAAATAAAAAATAGTTTTATTAACAGCTACTGCCTTTCCACTGCTGGATGAAGCCCTCCCCAATTGGTTCAGACCTCTGCGCTATCAGGCCTTGAATGAGTTGGCTCCTAAATATGTCACCGATCTGCTTAGGTTTTATATTTTGCTGCGAAAACATAGATCCACTGTTTCTGGTCTTCTCATTCTGATTGTCGTCAAGGAGCATAAACCATCATCACGCGAACTTCGGTCATCCTCGCAGCAGCAACGGATTTTAGCTCGCCATCGATCAAAGACGGTGACGCATTACACTGCACTTTCAAATGCGATTTTGCGGCCGTCTGGAACGCTCTTCCTTCCACTATTAGGAAGTCACTGGAGCTTTGCCCTTTTAAATCCAGATTGAAAACTCACTTTCGAACAATTTTTTGTAATTAGTTTGTTGTCCCTCCCCGGCACCTCCGTTTAGAATGGTTGGCTAGGTACGGTGCGAAATAAGCTCAACATACATATATTCCAAAGGCCAGACTTTGTTGTTTTTTGAGAGATGGAGCTTTTTACAGCCAGGCTCCGTGATGATTGAATTCCCTTCCTCCTCGGTCCATGAGGGAATCCGAGTCCGTTACACTTAAAACCTGTCTTTTTGTGTGCAGGCTTTCTCCTTAACTTAATATTCCAGTGCAGCTTTGTGAGGCCTTGAGCAAACTGTGCTGTAGAAAGACAAGTTTATCATCATCATTATTAGTGTATTATATCAGTCAGCAATAGGTGTAGGAAACCGTTAGGTGGGGGAATTCCTGATAAGAATCAGAGAGAGCCCCCGCAATAGTGTAATAAAAGACTCTGTCAGGCACTGCTGGTCTCCGCTTGTCTTTTATTCAGGTTCTTCTCCGCACCCCACTGGTCTCCTCCTCGGACCAGTGTCGTCTCGCGCACGCCCTGCGCACGCTCCCTCTCGCGTGCCATGCACGCTCCTCCGTTAGCTCCTCTACTCCTGCACTCCGCACACTGCTGGCCGACAGCGTGCTGAGGTCCTTCGGCCACGTGGCCGATGGCGCGGATTTCTCTCTCACCACCCAACATGGCTCAGACTCTTAACTTCCCCGACTGCCCCGATCTCTTCCGGGCTCCCACTTATATACATTCCCCCCACGTAACCTTGACTCCTCCCCTTCCGGATTGTCAGATCCGGCCTTCCTATACTACCCCGCTGGCTCCGCCCCCATTCACCTCGCCCCCCATTGGAGCCCAGGTGAACGGTGGCCCCTCCCACACGCCCCGCAGACCAGAGCCCAGCAACAACCCCATTTACGCTCGCATTACATGACCCCCCCTCTTGATGCCTGATGAAAAAGCCAGCCGTCCCGGCTGCAATAGGACAAAATAATGCGAGCGACAGCATCACAATCAGGAATCACCAGACACAACGGAGAGTATAACAACAATACAATTAATGAAAGGGAAGGGATTTGGAATGAGTGCGGGTCGCCGGCCCGTCCCGCACGGGGCCACCCCCCCGCACGGACCGCGGCCGCGACGGGGTTTTAGGAGCGGCGGGACTGAACCCGCCTGCCACTGTTGGAGGCCCATCACTCCCCGCGTCCCGTTCCCCAACGGGGCTCGTCATCGAGCCCTCCCGCGACAGCGTCCGAGATGAGGTTGTAGGGGCAGCGGGGTCAAGTGTCCCCGTCGCCGTGGTAGGCCCACCCGGAGCAATCCCGACAGGGTTTTAGGAGCGGCGGAACCGGAAACATCCGCCGCTGGTGGAGGCCTGTCCGTCCCAGCACCCCGTTCCCCAGAGAGGTCCGTAATCGGGGCCCCTTGCAACTGCAACCGCGGCGGGGTTGAAGGGGCAGCGGGGCCAAGTGTCCCCGTCGCCGTGGTAGGCCCACCTGGTGCAGGAATCCCTGTGTCTGGCAGGATCACAGCCGGCCCGTCTACAGGAGGCACGACAGGCGCGCTTGCAGGTTGAACAGGCAAAGTCAGTGGCACGTCGGATGCGACAGACACCGGCAAGGCAACGTTAGGAGATGACGCATCCTCTCGCGGGGCCACATAGGGTTTCAATCGGGACGTGTGAACGTACCAACGCCGCGATCCGACCCGAACGCACACGGACTGTGGGCTAGGGACCTCAATAAGCACAACCGGCCCCTGCCAGGGTTTGTGCAACTTAGGGGAGGTCCCCACCGGTACCTGTGGGCAGTGGAGCCAGGCCATGTCCCCGAGATGATAGTTGGAGACGCGCCCGAATCTACGAAAATCCGCACATTGATCCCCTGTATCGAACCTGGCACGGTCGACGACCCAGTAGCGGCTGCGACCACCCTCCGTGCCAATTTTCGCCACTGTGTCAGCGAGCGACGCGGATCCTTTAGAGTCCCCCCGTTAGAACAGGCCCCCGGAACGCATACCAACGGTGATGCATGAGATGACAGGCCTTGCCGGGTGTCTGATGCGTACCGACTTGCCTGACATGGTTGACTTTCCGGCATTGACGTCGCGTCCCTGGCTGGGGACTCCGGCTGAAGAGGCGGGCGAGGGCGACTCCGACAGTCCTGTGCGAAGTGTCCAAGACGCCCGCAGCGGTAACACGACGAGTCGGCCCGCCGCCCGGCTCCCCCCCCGTCTCAGCTATCCCTCAGCGGTGGCCTAGAGCGTGACTCCGCTTCCCCTCGAGGAACCCACTGGCCCGCCGCCACAGTGAGATCGCCAGGCCCCCTCTCGTCCGGCACGAAGACGGCCTTCGACGGAGTCCACCCGACGGCGTCTCCCTCCACGGTCAGGCTCCCCGTCCAGGCAGTCATCTGCGCCCAACGGCGCAAGTTGAACTGCGCGTCAAGGCACTTGGCTGCCATCCGGGAGGTCAGCTGCTCATGGCCGAACACCGACAGTGGAATGCCCAAGTCCTTGGACAGCTCCAACATCTTATCCAGTATCAAGGGCTCCAACAAGTCGAGCTCCATCTCTGGATATGCGGCCATGGCCAGCTCAAGCACAGCGCCCCGGAAAGCCACAGGCGATTTCTCCGTTTCCTCTGGACGAATCTCTGCTGTGCGTCGTCCGGAGGCTCGTACGCTTCCGCCATTTCGTGGAACGCCCCTTTCAGCGTCGCCTTCTTCGCGGCTGCGATGGAGCGGAAGAATTTCAAAGACTTGTCATCCAGGAGCGTCGGCAGAACTTCCAAGGCCTCCGCATCCGTCCACTTGGCGGATCGGACGGCCGACTCAAAACGCCATGCAAATGCGCTCCAATCTCCTCCAACTGAAAATTCTTTAATCGTTGTCAGGCGATGGCTGCGAGTCCCCGAGCTACTGTCTTCCGATGCAGGCGTCCCATGCGGCGGCGACAAGATGGCGGCTTCCCGCCGTGGCGGCGACAAGATGACGGCTTCCCGCCGTTCGGCCGCGACCGCACCCAAGATGGCGGCGTCCTGCCACTTGTCGGAGAGGGCGGGAAGCCTCGCAGAGGCCCCAATGGCGGACGGCTCGGCCCCACCCGAAGGCTCCCCGGTTGAAGGCCCGCTGCGTGGCTGTCCCGGCATCATCGCTGGCGTGACCAGGGTGACTAAATCCAGCAGAACGGCCCACAGCGAATCAAGCTGGTCTGCCACGTGTCACCAGCCATCCTCGGTGCCCGTCGACGCAGACGGCCCAGACGACATCTTGTACTCCTGTCGTGTCGCTCACCGCCACTTCACCCATGCCCTCCATGGTCGGGACCGCCACCGCCGGAGATGGTGCAGGTATATTTTTTTTCTTGAGATGTTTTGACATCTCGTTCCACTTCTGACACCAGTGTTATAAAAGACTCCGTCAGGCACTGCTGGTCTCCGCTTGTCTATTATTCAGGTTATTCTCCGCACCCCACTGGTCTCCTTCTCGGACCAGCGTCGTCTCGCGTGTGCCCCGCGCACGCTCCCTCTCGCGTGCCACGCACGCTCCTCCGTTAGCTCCTCTACTCCCGCACTCCGCACACCGCTGGCCGACGGCGTGCTGAGGTCCTTTGGCCACGTGGCCGATGGCGCGGATCTCTCTCTCACCACCCAATGTGGCTCAGACTCTTAACTTCCCCGACTGCCCCGATCTCTTCCGGGCTCCCACTTATATACATCCCCCCACGTGACCCTGACTCCTCCCCTTCCGGATCATCAGATCCGGCCTTCCCATACTACCCCGCTGGCTCCGCCCCCATTCACCTCGCCCCCCATTGGAGCCGAGGTCAACGGTGGCCCCTCCCACATGCCCCGCAGACCAGGCTCCGCCCCCCAATACCCCGGGCTGTGTGATTAGACCAGAGCCCAGCAACAACCATATTTACGCTCGCATTACAATAGGACATGCCAACGACAGCCAGAGGAGAACAAGACTGGATAACAACTAGCAAAAAATATGGCATTATATTTCTTGCTATGTTTGATATCTGGCAATATATAAACGTATTTACTATTTGGTTATTTCGGTAAGTCACGTAGAAGTAAAATAAAATAATAATAGAATACGAAGTTTCGATTGCAACACAAGCAACCATCATCAGGTAAGAATGAATGAGAAAAAACAAACATAGTAAACTTAGAAACACAATGCAACACAACACAGAAAGCCGGCCAACACAACAGCAAACACAGCATCCTGGCTGACCACGCTCCTCCAAAGGAAGACAAGCAGAAAAACAGCGCCACTGTGTCGAGGCCTTAAATAAAGAGAAGGGGGAGGGGTTGGGGCAGAAAGAGGGAGGGGGGATTGTGGCAGAGGACAATGAGAGAGTTGTGTGGAATTCCGGACCATAGTGGCCGGAGGAGAGACAATGGACTATAAACAAACCAGCACGGCAATATTTAGAGCAAGAAAATCGGAAGTTTGAGAACGCAAATTTAGTAAAATTAGGAAGTGTGATGCAACGCAACACAGAGAGTCGGTTAACACACAGTTAACGCATAGCCTGGTTGATTATGTTCGTCCAAAGATTGCTAAATTAGAAGTTAAGTCTGAAATTTGAGAGAGAGACAAAACGCAGACACGGAGACAAGGGAGAACCCATTGGGGTACCTTCATCTTTACTCTTTGGTTCTTTCGGTAAAGTCACATAGGTAGAAATAAAACAAAATAAATCACGACGTTTAGATAGCATGTACCATTCCAGGTGAAGTAAGTGTTGGTAAGACAGTGTCTCACCAGGGTTGGTACATCAGCATTCAGTCCTTGTTGGACCAAATCTTCAATGATTGCAATAGTGTCAGGCACAAGAACTTTGGTGAAAAGAGAGACCACATTGAAACTAACAAGCAAATCACCTGGAGATAGTGAGATGTCTTTAATTAGAGAAACCAAATGAGCTGAATTAAGTACAGCTGAGGTGGTCTTGCCAGTGAATGGAAGCAAGATCAGAAGAAGAATTCCCTCATCAAAACCCACCACCATAGGGCCCATTGCATCTCCGACCAGCACCACCTAGCCAGTGAACTGGAGCACGTACACCGAGCTCTCAAGATGAATGGTTATACGGACTGTACAATCCGCAAAACTGTCACCCCAACCGTAGGGAAAAACATCTGAGGACCCAATCAAAACCATCACCTTGCCATACATAGCAGGGGTCACCAAAATATTTCCAAAATCATGAACAAGCACAAGATCCAGGTGCGATTCAACACAGTACATAAAATTCGTGATCTGATCCCATCTGTGAAGGATGTGATCCCTGATATGCAATACCCATTCTCTCTATTTAAGGCCTCGACTTTAATTTAGTTTAATTAGCGATTTAGTGTGATTTTTGTGCGCTTCCTTTTTATTTATTTATTTTTGACGCATGCACGACCATATCAACTAACGCACCTTTGGTGGGGGGGACGGCTCATGCCAAGTCGCACACCTTCGGTGGGAGTGAGGGGGACATTTTCTTTTGCGTTAAAAATGCTATAAAAAAATACACTAAACGCTCAGGTAAATTCTTCACTGTGTGATGTCCCCCCCACCCCGATGCGTGCAGTTACTACTAAACAGTCGTATAGGCCATAGATATGACTGCAGAGCGGCCAGGGAGATAGTGACTGGGGGAGGGGGGGGGGGGTCAGGGGTAGCAGCCCAGCCCCAGCCTGCCAAGGTGCCACCTCGGCCGGCTGGATAATCTAGGCGAGGCCGGAGTCTTTGCACGGGACTAGGCCTCACCACGCCACTCTGTCAGATGAGTACTTTGTGCTATAGAGTCGATAAATACTGCAATAGAGCCAGCATGCACTACTGTTGTGATAGCAGGTATCACCACAGTCGGTATGCACTGCTGTAATCATAGCAAGTATCACCACAGTCAGTATGCACTGCTGTAATCATATCAGGTACCACCACAGTATGCACTGCTGCAGTGAAAGCAGGAACCACCACAGTATGCACTGCTGTAATCATAGCAGGTACCACCACAGTCAGTACGCACTGCTGTTATATTTTTAAGAGTAGTTTTGAAATATTTTTTTGGGCCAGGCAACGCCGCGTATATAAGCTAATATATTATAAAGCACGGCGTTCCGTTTGTCCATTTGTCCGTCAACTACATTATCAGGCCTTCTGAAAGGCTCTGACAGACAGAAAGTGAAACCCCCCCTAGATGTGGAGGTAAAAAGTTGATCCAACAGGTTCACTAAAATTGTCGACCCCCGCCAAATGTTTTATTTTGTTAGCATATATACCTACACACCCATCATACTACTATAGAGTCAGTAGTTTTTACTACACACCCTACACACTACTACAGAGCCAGCAGTATCTACTACACACCCTACATACTAGTTTGTTAAAATAGCCACAACGTGACCCATTGGATTTTTTCTTTTATTAGTTTGCTCAATAGATACAAGTAGAACCTCGATTAATAAAATAATGACGTTACATTGCCCTTCTAGATCATCACATGACACCTTCACGATCTAACCCAAAATAAACGAATGATCATAATATTGGTCATAAAATCCTCCTGTACACGTGTAATAAAGGACTATTTCACACTCCGTTGTTCTCCGTGTCCTTTATTGGGTTCTTCCGTGCACCCGCTGATCCTCGCTCCAGCCTCGCCTTCCGCGCGTCCGTGCGCCCCACGCACGCTCCCCGGTGGCTCTCGCCCACGCCGTCACTTGGCTCCCTTCCGTGTGCTCTTCCTCACCCAGCCCGGCCTCCTCTCCTTCCGGCTCTCTCCTTATATCCCCCTCTCCCACGTGACCCAACTCCACCTTCCGCCCTGCCTCTGCCTCCGCCCCCCCCCCCCCCCGTTCACCCCGCTCCCATTGGAGCGAGGTGAGCAGTGGCCCCTCCCACATGCTCTCACCACCCCAGCACGTGTGAGCGGCGCAGAGGCCGACAACCCCCCTGTCCTTGCTCGCATTACACGACCCCCCCCCCCCTGATAAAAAGCCAGCCGTCCTCGGCTGCAAACAGAACAAAAATAATGCGAGCAACACAGAACACAGTCACAAGAAGACACCGGAGATTATAGTAACAACAATTAACGAAAGGAAAGGGATTTGGAACGCGTTCGAGTCGCAGGCCCGTCCCGCACGGGGCCGCCCCCCCGCACGGACCGCGGCCGCGACGGGGTTTTAGGAGCGGCGGGACTGAACCCGCCCGCCGCTGTTGGAGGCCCGTCACTCCCCGCGTCCCGTTCCCCAATGGGGCTCGTCATCGAGCCCTCCCGCGATAGCGTCCGAGATGAGGTTGTAGGGGCAGCGGGGTTAAGTGTCCCCGTCGCCGTGGTTGGCCCACCCGGAGCAGGAATCTCCATGTCCGGCAGGATCACAGCCGGTCCGTCTACAGGAGGCACGACAGGCGCGCTTGCAGGTTGAACAGGCAAGGTCAGTGGTGCGTCGGTCGCAACAGACACCAGCAAGGCAACATTAGGAGATGACGCATACGTCCGCGGGGCCACATAGGGTTTCAATCGGGACGTGTGAACGTACCAACGCCGCGCTCCAAACCGAACACGTGCGGACTGCGGAGTAGGAACCTCAACAAGCACCACCGGCCCCTGCCACGGCCTATGCAACTTAGGGGAGGTCCCCACCGGCACCTGCGGGCAGTGCAGCCAGGCCATGTCCCCCACTCGCCAGGGGGACTCCCCATGCGAGCGGCGTGCACAACGTTCGTTCCGGGCCTGGGTCTTGGCAGTAGCCAATCGGGCCCCCTCCCGCGCCTCCGCCACGCATCGAACGGTGTCCCGAATGTACTCGGGGAGAGGTTTAACAGGACCCTTCACCCCTGTGCCCAGCTGCACGTCCACCGGCGGCACGTTCTCGCGGCCGTACATCAAAAAGAAGGGCGAGTACCCCGTCGACGCATGTGGTGTCATACAGTACGTGGAGAGCACCCCAGGGATATGCAAGTCCCAATCAGCCTGCTTCTCGCTAACCGTATGACAGAGCATCGTCGTCAGGGTCCGATTAAGACGTTCAACCATCCCATCCGTCTGCGGATGGTAGGGAGACGTCCGCACCTTCTTGGTCCCCAGTGCAGCGCATACTTCCGCCAATAATTTAGAGGAAAAATTTCGCCCTTGGTCCGCAAGCAACCTTTCTGATGCCCCTTTGTCCATTACATACCCGAACAGAAACGCCTCCATAATAGACGCCGCTGACTGATTGGCTAAGGGCCAGGCCACCGGCCAGCGGGAAAGATATTTCACTCCAACCAATAAAAATTTGTTACCCCGAGCGGAGGGCGGAAAAGGTCCCAAAATATCCAACGCCACCAATTCCTTAATGTGTGACACCTGTATGGACTGCACTGGTGGAACATATGGGTGTTTGGGTGGTTTCCGTCGGGCACAGTCGGAGCACGCCCGAATGTGCCCAACGACATCAGTCGTCATGCCATGCCAAAAATAATCCTGCTGTAATGTCAACAAGGTTTTCTGCACTCCGAGATGTAACAACTTCTCAGAATGCAGAATCCGAATCAGCTCATATCGCAGCGATACCGGCACAACCAGACGCCAGCGATCGTGCAAGCCTTCTCTCCACATCAGCAAGCCATCCCGGAGAGCAGCTCCCGGCGTCCCATCGGACAACGGGCTACCGTCCCCCTTTGCAGCCCGACCCCGCAAGGCCCCCAGTGAGTCATCGAGCAATTGCTCGCGGACCCATACAGAATGTGGCAGATTCAGAACCCCATCCGCCGGCTCTGGGCACGCGGAAGCTTCAGGCACCTCCACCACGGACATCACCGGCCGCGGCGGCAGCGGAACCCGCGTGCACCTTTTCGTGCCCGCAGTGCAAGCGCAAGGGGATCCTTGTGGCAATCTAGAAAGTGTGTCCGTGTTCGCGTGATGCGATCCCTTCTGATACTGAATTTCAAACGAAAACTCCTGCAGGGTTTCCAACCATCGTGCCAATTGCCCAGACGGTTGATCAACCCTCAGAGCATATTGCAGAGCCGCATGATCCGTGCGCACAATAAACGTCCGGCCGTATAAATACGGCCGGTATTGGCGTAGAAAATGTACTATGGCCAACAGTTCCCGACGAGTAACGCAGTAGCGGGTCTCCGCCGGAGACAACACGCGGCTTCCATAAGCCACAACGCGTTCGACGCCGTCCCTAGATTGGGACAGGATGGCCCCAATCCCCATGTCACTCGCGTCGGTATCCAAGATAAATGGCCGAGTAAAATCCGGATAGTCCAGCGTCGGTGCCGAGGCCAACCGGTCGCGTAGGCCCTGAAATGCTGTCTCCTCCGCCGGTCCCCAACTGAACCTTTGGGCCTTCGCCGTAAGGAGGTGTAATGGCCTCGCGATTGTGGAAAAATCCGGTATGAACCTGCGGTAATAGGACGCGAACCCGACGAACCGGCGCACGTCCCCCACCGAGGCCGGAGTCGGCCAGTTTCGGACGCACGCTGTCTTCTCCGGGTCCGTGGCCACCCCATCCGAGCTGACAATATGGCCCAAATAGCGAACGGATCGCTGCAACAGGTGGCACTTTTTAGGCTTAAACTTCAAATTAGCGGAACCCGGTTGATACGAGTTCCATCAATCGTTGGAACGTCGCCGGAGCGGCGTTCAAACCCATGGGGAGACAATTAAATTGAAACCAGCCCTGCGGCGTACAGAAAGCTGTCTTTTCCCTCGAGGACTCGTCGAGGGGAAGCTGCCAAAATCCCGATGAAAGATCGAGAGTCTAAAAAAATGTAGCCCCAGACAAGGCATCGAGGGAATCATCCATACCCGGCAGGGGGTACGTGTCCGCAATCGACACTTTATTCAACCGACGAAAATCGACACAAAACCGCAATATCCCATCCTTCTTCTTGACAAGAACCACCGGAGCACCCCACGGACTGTTCGACGGGGAAATAATGTCGGCAGCCAACATATCCTCCACCGCGCCCTGTATGTGATCCCGCTCCGACGGACTCAACCGATGCGGGTTCATCCGAATCGCAGCAGCATCCCCCATATCAATATGGTGGGAGAGCAGAGTAGTGCGACCCAAATCGAAATCGTCCGAACTAAAAACGTCGGAATACTTCCCCAACAGCGTGCGAAGCGAGAACCGTTGGTCCCCAGTTAAAGACCCATTTTTCCCGCACAAATCTGCAATCCAGCGATCGTCCTGTGGCGCGGAGGTCGAGACCCCCCCAACGAGGTCCTGGGGGCCCCCATCGTCATGGGCCGTGAATGCAGTCGTAGCATGAGCTAAAACCGTTCCGGCCCGCACACAAACATTCTCTGCAGTCCCGTTCAATACCTGCAAAAACGGGGGTTGCCCAGCCCGAACAATCGTCTGCGCTCCCACTAACGTCAAGCCCCCCGCTACAAAATTGGACGGCGACAACAAGACACCAGTCGCCCTCTCGATTCTCGGGAGTGGTTTCCGATAACGCAGCGGAATAAGCATTTGCGATCCAGGTGGAACATCAACCGATACCTCGGAGAGCGCCTGCACCTGGTGGTCAGGAACGGACTGGCCCCAGGGTGATGGTAAGAAGGCAATCTGGCGGCCCCCCGGTAATTGAATACAATTTTGATCCACCCTAATCTGAATGGGCATTTTCGCTAGGAAATCCGTTCCCAACAAACAGGGCACCGCGAGGGACCTAGAAATTAACACCGTCCCAGATACCAAAACACCCCCAACCGCTATGCTGGCGTCCGCCTGACCCACAATGCCCATACTACCCCCATTCGCCGCTATGCACGCGTCATAAACCGGTCGCACCCACTCCGGAGGAATGGACAGAAGGTGAAATATGACGTCCGAGATAATAGTTGCGGACGCACCCGAGTCCACCAAAATACGCATGTCCACCCCTTGGATGGAACCCGGCACAGTGGACGACCCAGTAGTGGCCGCAACTACCCTCCGTGCCAACTTGCGCCACTGCGTGAGCGAGTGATGCGGCTCTTGCAGCGCTCCTCCGCTAGTAACATTATCCGGACCCCGCGGCGAAAGTGATGCATGAGGTGACAGGCTTTTGCCGGGTGTCTGATGCGTACCGACTTGCCTGTCGTGGTTGTTCTTGATTGTCTCAGCCTTGACAGGGGCCTCCTGCTGGAGCGGCGGGCGAGGGCGAGCCCAGCACTCCCTGGCGAAGTGACCCCGACGGCCGCAGCGGAAGCACAGCAGGTTGGTCCGCCGTCCGGCGCCCCCCTGTCCTGGCGATCCCGCCAGGGTGGACCCGGCCGCAACTCCGCACCCCGTGCGAGTAGGTGACTGGGTCGCCGCCGCCGTCAACTCCGCAGGCCTACTCTCGTCCCTCATATACACGGCCTTTGACGGATCCCACCCCATGGCGCCGCCCTCGATCTTGGGGCTCCCCGTCCAGGCCATCACCTGCTTCCTGCGGCGCAGGTTAAATTGCGCGCCCAGGCATTTAGCCGCTATCCGGGAGGTCAGTTGTTCGTGACTGCACACCGGCATAGGAATGCCCAAGTCCCTGGATAGCTCCAACATCTTCCCTAAAATCAAGGGCTCCAACAAGTCCGGCTCCGTGTCCGGGTATGCGGCCATAGCCAACTCCAGGACAGCACCCCGGAAAGCCACAGGAGATTCCTCCAGAGCCCGCTGCCGTTGAATGAACCTACGATGAACATCATCCGGGGGCTCATAAGCCTCTGCCATTTCTTCAAAAACGGCCTTGAGCATCGTCTTCCTTGCAGGTTTAAGGGAGCGGAAGAACCGGACCGATTCATCATCGAGGAGCGTCTTCAGGACTTCCAGAGCCTCCGCATCCGTCCACTTTGCAGAGCGGACCGCCGCCTCGAAGCGGCAGGCAAACGCAGGTCTCAGAGTTATCAGCAATGAACAATTTTCAACGTGGAACTTCCATGAGCAACAAGGCCATGTGTTTAGGTTTTTGTTATTTCTTAGTAGGATGGGGCGGGCTACACACACTCCGTGGACAGATGTCCCAAACGCCGTGTAGAGTCCATTCTCCCTATCGCGCCGCGTGTGATTAGCATAACGCGAATTGGATATAACGCGATGATGAATGTATTAGGGAACGCATTTTTTTTTTATAACGCGGAATGCGAATTGGATAGAACGTGATCGAGTGAACAGAAATACGTCGCGTAAGTAGGAATAAGTGGTTGTGCGGCTGCCTCGGCGTAGCATCTCACAAGGCAGTGGGATGCTGCTGGATGCTTCTATACACTTACCATGCACCTCAGTCTTTGTTCGGCCCGCGTTACGTACCTCACGTGTTATCACGGGCTCTGCTTTATTCTATGTTATATTTTTATTATAACGTGATATTTCCATAACACGGTGTTCTTCAGGAACGCAGCTACTAACGCGTTATAGGAGAACAGACTGCACCTTGAGTTTAGAGAAGGGGGAGGTTGGGCTCGCTGCTGCCCCACCGAGTAGTGACTGCGAGAGCGGGGTGAGGGATAAAGGACTTAAGAAAAGTAATGGAGGGAGCTGGGGTGGTGGGGGGGAGAAAGGGGGAACACAAGGTCATGACCACAACAGCACGTGGCCCATGCTCTCTCTAAGTGCTCTCTGCGTGCAATGATCGCGAGCTACGCACGAGGAGTTCACAGTGCATCCACTGTTTCCACCTCTATAAAAGGACAACGCCTGGCGTTTTGATCTCTGCATCCCATATGCATGGGCGCACGCACAATGTCGACACCCATGGACACGCAGAGGTCGCCGGGTGAACATTCACAAAGAAAGAGAACGCATTTACTGCAGTGGAACATTCTGTAGGAGTAATAAACACATCAACTTCAGTTGTGTGGCAATCCATAAAACAACACACAGATTCCGGTCATCCTCACAGCAGCGGCTTTTGGCCGGCCACGGAACACCGCATTGCGCACTTTCAGATGTGCTTCTGCGACCGTCTGGAACGCTCTTCCTTCCGATATTAGGAAGCCACTGATGCTACGCACTTTTCACTCGTCTAGATTGAAAACTAATTTATTTATAACTTATTTTTGTGTTTAGTTTGTTGACCTTCCCCCGCATCTTTCATTAAAGCACGTTGCGAAAAAACTTCAACATAAATACATAAGCAGAAACAAATATTGTGTAGTTCGATCAGCCAATTTGACAGGGTTCACTCGTCTGGCTCTCATCAGTAGTGTCAGGCTTGCTAGAGAAATGCTGCTTGTTTATTCGATGTCATTGGTGAGAACACTCCCCCAAAGAGATCGGTCCTTGTCAGTGCAAAGAACAATGTTGTACAGGAAGCCTGAACTGCTGATGAATTCCAGAATATTGAAAGAGGGGGGTAGTCCTGACTCAGGCATAACTTGTCTCTGAGCTAAGGCGTGCTCAATATCACATGTACGTGTACAGAACGGAAGTGATATTGTTTTTATTAACCCAAATAATAACAATGATGACAATAGGGGTGGTTTGCCAATGGGTCATTTCAGAGCAGCTACGAGCAGAACTGTCTTGAGAGTCGTGTGCGTCACCGTGGGGAGTGGTGGCCTCGTGGTGAGCGCGAAGGTGCCCAACCACACCGCCCCCCTGCGGGCCATCACCTGGGAGTGCCCCCCGCCCCCCCTTGAGTGCCCCCCCGCACCGCCCTCACCCCGAAGTGCCCCCCCCGCCCCGAGTGTCCCCCCCCCCGCCCCGCGTTCATCACACCACGTGTTTGTTATGTACCGCACCTGGGGCCGGCGGCTCCCCTGCTTGCAGTGTGTGATGCTTCCCCTGCCTTAGTGATACATTATTTATTAAATCAGTTCCAACATACACACGGATGTGCTGTATGTTTCGGTGAACTTATACCGTACGTAGCCAACCGTTCTAATCGGAGGTACACGGGGGGGATGAACAACAAACTAAACACGACAACAAGCAATCTCACCAGCGACAACTTGGCCATGAACCAATGCCTCAGCCTGATACCCTCACTAACGATCACCTTTCTGGGACCACGTTGCTGTCACCATCCTAGAATTGAATAAAACGATCAACTAAGCTAGTTTTTATTTGACCAGGTAGGCCCCACTGAGCTGCGATGTCGCTTTTTGCGGACACGATCTGGCTATCACAAATGATAGCTCAACGAAGTGGGCTTATCATCATGAGACATTTAAAGCAGCCAAAAACTCGCGTGATCTTGATTTAAAATGTGGAGATACAAACCGGAGGACACGCAAACTCCAAATACACAGCAGGCGTCAGGGTTGGAATCGAACCCACCACGAGCTCCTGTATATCAAGCGATGGAGTTAACATCTCACCACCGTGGCGGCCCGGTCAGGAAGAAAGCAGGCGAACAGAGTGGACTCGAATCGGCTAACGATGAGAAAACCCCACCACAGCAGAGTAATGGTGCAGGCCGGGAAAAAAACCCCACGAGTTTCAAACAATATCATGTGCCTTGAAATGGAAACTTTTTAATAATATAACTTATACGTGTAAAGTTCCACCACCGCACATGTATTCGCTCGCTCTCATTACATAATTACTCAGAGGCATGAGATGGAACCGCAGACGAGTGGGAAGGTCGCAGCCAATGTGAGCTGGCACCAACAATTGTCCATGCTCTGCAGTCCTCTCTCAATATCGCGGTGTTATCACGCCAATCAATGAGTGTTTATACATGTGGGAGGAAACGTGAGCAGCCAGGAGATTCCCACGTGCGAGGGGGCAACGCTCTATCCCACACAAACGGAACAGGTGGAGTCAACATTTTCGCTTTACCGCTTTCTCTCTTGGCGAGCCAGGGTTATGGCACCTCGATGCTCACGGGTAGGGAGTTACACAACATTTGATGCGATCCGCCAGCCCTCGCTGCTCCCTCCACAGTGCTGGATCACTGGCCACGTGCATAGCCACCACCGCCCGGCTGGAGAACCATTGTCGCTATTGGTGGGGTGGGGTGGGAGGGATGGTGGCACAGTTGTTCACAACCTCAGTTTGATAACGACAGTTTCATCACGCGAACTCCGGCCATCTTCGCAGTAGTGACTCTTGGCTGGCCATTGAACAAAGGTGGTCACCGCAATGCGCTGCGCTTGTGGCAAGTTTGGCACGCTCTTCCTTCCGATATTCGGAAGTCATTGGAGCTATGCACTTTTAAATCATCTAAATTGACAATTCATTTCTTTAGAACTGATTTTTGCCTTTAGTTTGTTGTCTTTCCCCGGCACCTCCGATTAGCACGGTTGGATACGTACGGTGCGAAAGAAGTTTAACATACGTACAACCGCGACTCACATCAGTGGCATATTCACCAACCTGCACTGGCCAGCTTGATGAAGCAAGGTTATACAACTCCCATGACTAACGAGGCATGGCCTGACAGAGGGCTGCTGTAAGTACTGAAGCTATGTGTGATCTTGGTGACCGTGCAATTGGTTAAATAGTAAATATTCGAACGGTTATGTTACACGGCATGCGTGTCTGTCCTCAAAATATATCTCCCGTAGACCAGAATGAACATTATAAAAACTGGGAACTTGAAGCGAGAAGGATGACGGCATTGCAAGACCCTGACGGGATGGGATAACTTAGGGGAGGCCTTCATCCAGCAGTGGATTGGTGAAAGCTGTTGATGATGTTTCTCTTCTATTCCTGCGTGTGGAAATATGTTCAGGAGCTAGATGCCAATGTCAGGGTCTTCTTGCCAGGAAGAGGGTTTTTGCAGATAGTTTGTGTGGTTTTGCTCTTCCTCCTCTGTTGAAGAAAGAGCGCAGACTACAGTGGCTTGATTAAATGGTCAAGATTGGCGAGATGTCAACTACCTCGCCTGGTATGCAGGAGGTCGTGGGTTCAATACCGACCCTGACGCCTGTTGTATATTTGGAGTTTGCGTATCTCTCTCTCTCATCATCATCACGGTGGCTAGGAGATGTTAACTACCTCCTCTGGTATGCAGGAGGTCAAGAGGTCGATCCCGACCCTGACTTCTGCTGTATATTTGGAGTTTGCGTGTCTCTTTCTCTCTCCCCGTGGTCGCGTGGATTTTTCTCTGAGTCCCCCGGTTTTCCCCTCCACGTTTGGAATGAACGTCACGTGATTTAGAGTATGTGGCTGCTGCTATACATTTACGCTTGAGAGGCCACTTCGCTGAGCTGTCATTTGTGGTAGGCCACGTCGCTTCTGTAAAAGAGCTACTACATAGCGGCTCAGTGGGACCTTACCTGGTAAAATAAAATACAAGTTAACTTTAATTTGTACCATGGCTTGTCCTGAACTTTCAATGCAAGTTGGGGAGCTGCGCATCGGCCAGTCGATGAAGTTGCAAATGTGGTTGACGGGGGTGAGACGACCCTGATGCCTGCTGTTGTTGCATATTTGGACTTTTCGGTGTCTCTCCCCGTGCTCACGTGGATTTTCCCCTGGGTCCTCCTCGTGGCGGCTCCACCTGTCACGCCGTTGTCGCCTTCAACGCAACGACACCCACCGTCATCCGGGGGCGAAAATGGGCATCGTTAGTTGGATTGATGATTTATTATGACAACGACGATTGTGGTGGTGGCGACGACGATGGCGACGACGAGAGCGTGCGGCGTTTTGTGACCGGCAGTGTTTTTTTAAATTGTTTTTTGCTTTCCCGATGATTCTCGACGACCCAACACCAGAGCGGGCGCACGACCGACAGCGGGTGATGGATGTTGTTCACGCGAGGCCAAAGTCACGCGGCCGCTTTGTTGGGTCACGCCCGACGGGACACAGCCGCGTGCGATGCAATCCGAAGGCACCGTTTGACGCACGAGACGAGTGCGCATTGAGCAACCTCCCTTGTTTTATTATTAGCGTAGATATTTAAATAAATAACAATCACAAACGTGTGACGTGCGTACACGATGTCGTCGTCCCCTCCCCCCGCATGTAACATTGTCAAATTCTCGATAAGAAAAGAAAATCGCCTCCCTGTGTAAACAGAACATAGGTTAGCCGCTACACGGCCACGCGGGGCCTTTATAACCCCGCTTACAGAGGAGGTCAGAGCAAGGCAATTCAGTGGCGGGGTGGTAGTCGGATTCAAAGAGCTACTCACTCGAACAGAATGGTCAGCAGATTTGTGGTCGTGTTCATAGGCTGCCAAATGGCATGGCCCTTTCTTCAAGAAACAGGGTAAATTCAGCGTACTATAACTGCTCCTATCGCTCTGTATACTCTGCAAATATAGCATTGGCATCAATGTTCTTCGTCTTCTCTTGTATGGCTCCCATCGACTTCAATGTTAAATCCTCCCATAGACTTCAATGTTAATGACTGGGTTTTTTTTGCAATCCGCCGCCACCCGGGGGCTATTGGCCGAGTGGGTTCCACTCTGTGGAAAGTGACGATGCGATGCACGCTGTTTTACGCGGCGATGTGCAGCGCGGCGTGGAAAGTTGACTTCATTGTTTGTCGAGCGATCCGTGGGAGTCGCTGATTTGTGTTGTTGTTGCAGAGCCTGGGCACAGAACGCTGCGAGCACAACTGGCGGAGCACAGCAGCAAGCCACGCACAACGGTGAATTCAACCTCAATTCCGCAAGATCGTTATCATCGCCGCTGCTGCTCTTTCATTCTTTATGAATAACCGCGATACATAATGAACACATATTGTTTTGCCAGCTCAGTGGTTGCTTTGTTGTCAGAATGGTTGGGTTCTGTATTCCGTAATTCTTGCTTTCCCGGATACGCAAGCGTAATCGTGGTGAGCAAACGGGTGCCGCGTGGCGAAATGTTAACTCCCTCGCCTGGTACGCAGGAGATTCGTGGGTTCTATCCCGACCCTGACTCCATGTATATATGCAGTTTGCGTGTCTCTCTCCCCGTGGTCGCGTGAATTTTTCTCCGGGTCCTCCAGTTTTTTCTCTTCACACTTAGAATCCACATCACGCGTTTAGAGTGTTTGGCTGCTGTACATTTCCACGTGATAAGCCACATTCGTTGAGCTGTCATTTGCGATGGCCAGGTCGCTTTTGCAACAAGATCTATGTAGCTCAGTGGGGGCCTATCCTGGCAAAAAAATGAAAAAAATGTGTTGGTTTCCTTGCCCAAATGTCGTTTAAATTCGGTTTGTAAAGGCAGCGAGGGCCGCTAATTCCGGACGCGGCGAGAGCCCCCATCGCTGGAAGTCGATCGCTGAGCAGCGACGGTGACGCTGGGAACGGTTCTCCCCACCGCTCCGTGTGTCCCCGCAGTGACCTCCGTCTCCTGCGACTTCGACGACCACAGCGACCCCTTCTGCGAATGGAAGCAGCTGTGTGAGGGGGACGACGGCGAGTGGATCCGGACCAGCGGGCCCACTCCAACCGCGAGGTCGGGGCCCAGCGGAGACCACACCACGGGAAGTGAGTGGAACGCGCGAAGGGGGGGAGGGCGAACAGAGTAAGAATGACGGCGTGAACAGCGCTAAATCGTTATAGTCGACGGGGGGGGGGGGGATTGGGTTTTAGACCTTGTTAGTGAGATGTTAACTTCCTCGGCTGGTATGCAGGAGGTCGTGGGTTCTATCTCGACACTGACGCCTGCTTTATATTTGCAGTTTGCGTGTCTCTCACTCATCATCATCACTGTGGCTATGAGATGTTAACTACCTCGGCTGGTATGTAGGAGGGCGTGGGTTCGATCCCGACCCTGACACTTGCTGTATATTTGGAGTTTGCGTGTCTCTCTCTCATCAACATCATCACTGTGGCAAGGAGATGTTAATTCCCTCGCCTGGTATGCAGGAGGTCGTGGGTTAGATCCCGACCCTGACGCCTGCTGTATATTTGGAGTTTGCGTGTCTCTCTATCATAA
>CM025667.2:608649-625388 GCA_014621495.2 Entosphenus tridentatus
GTAATAAACCTCTTGGAGACGGCTTGTGGAATCGGTCCTTTTATTTCACTTCTTCAGTTTACAAACACTCCCCGTTGCTGGCAGGCGACGGGAAGCGGGCAGACAGCCCACAAGAGACGCACAGCCACGTGGCACCCGGAGCCCCGCTCGCGCGTGGCCCCTCTCTCTCTCCGTTCCGTGACTGACCACGTGTCTCTCATCTCTCCCCTTATTTAACGCCTGGGTCACGTGGTACACTCCAGCCAATCCTTAATAGCCTGCGCCAAATGTTCCAGATTCCCCATCAACTCCCGGGACCACGCCCCTGACTTGTCTTCCCATTGGCTGAGGCCAAGACCAGCAGAACCAATCACCCTAGCTGACATCCCGTGATCACGCCGAGGCCATGCTCCCAGGCTCTCCCCCCATTGGCTGTAAAGCGGGACCGGCAGAGCCGATCACCACGTGAGCCGGACATAGGCTCTGATTACATCTATTTGAAGTTTGTGCGTCTCCCTCCCTCCCTGTGGTCGCGTGGATTTTCTCCGGCTCCTCTGGGTTTTACCTTCACATTTAGAATCATGTGTTTTGAGTATTTGGCTGCTATAAATGTCCACGTGATTATAAGCCATTACATTGAGCTATCATTTGTAATGGCCAGATCGCTGCTGAAAAAGTTCTACATAGCTCACTGGGACTTCCCTGGCAAAATACAATATATTTATACTCTTTGGTTCTTTCGGTAAAGTCACATAGGTAGAAAAATTAAATAAAACAAAACTAATATATCACGACGTTTCGATCGCAACACAATGGTCGTCCTCGGGCGTAAAAAATAATCCAGCAGTGGAATTTCTGAACCAGCAAGAGAGCTGTTACAACAAGGTTATATATGTGGCGATGGGCAAGCATGCGGGGTCTGAGCTGTAAAGGAAATCCATCCCCGGATGCAAGCACGTCAGTTGTGTAAATGGGGGAGATTAGGGAAAGAGAGATTAGGGAGAGAGATTAGTCGCCGCATACGAGTATCATCCCAGCATATGCGCACAACAGCAGTGTTAATGGGAGATTAGCACTATGTTGATGGGAGAGATCAGGCAGGGATATTAGGGGGATTAACAAGTTAATGTCATGTCTATGTGTAACACAAGCTGCGGCGCTGCCAACTTCACTGTGAGGCAAGCGCGTCCACGCAAGAGAACCACCACAACGGTGGTCGCGTCAGTGAGACACAATGCCCATCACACAGCCAGAACCATCGATACATCGAGGCTAAGGGGGCAGAGGTGGCCATGTTAGTGAGACCCCAGCTCGTTAATGCAGAGGCACCTAACAGGGCTTTGTGTCTCACTGACGCGACCGTTGCGGTGGTTCTCTTGCGAGGACAGAACATCTTTGGTTGTGTGAAAAGCCACAACGTTGGATGGGCCTCCTATTGTGCTTTTGACATGCTGGGATGAATAATAGCAGTGAAGAGAAGGATTAATTAAATGTCGTTTGCATCACGCTGAAGCCTTCGGTAGAGACTGTGCCTTGAACTTTTCCAGCAAGGATGGCTCCAGACTCGGATAGGAACTTGATTCACAGGACATTGCCAAGGAATCACAGCGGGACATCCTCGTTTGTTTCAGCCTCCTTCTATCTCTACCTGGACTCTGCGTCCGTTGGAGCTGGGGGAGGAGTGAGGCTCCAGAGCCCCAGCATCAACACCAACCAGAACGTGTGCCTGAGCTTCTGGTACCACATGTACGGCGATGAACGTATGACCCTGAACGTGCACGTCCTGGAGGACGGCGGAGAGAGAAGCGTGTGGCGCGCTGAGGGGCAGCAGAGTAGCACCTGGCTGCAGGGAACCGTCACCATTCAGGCCAGGCCAGAAACCCAGGTCAGTGGCTCCTAATAATCACTCAGATCAGTGCCACCTGACAGCACCGGCCTTGAGACGAATTGTGCATCGCATCTGCCGTGATAGATGATGCCAGTTGTGTTTTGCATAAAGGTCCCAGTGTGAAGGGGAGATTCACGCTGCCCAATCACCTTGTACATATGTTGTTTGTACGTTGTATGTATGTTTAACTTCTTTCGCACCATACATAGCCAACCGTGATTATAGAGATGTGGGGGAAGGACAATAAACTAAACAGAAAACATCTGTTTTAAATAAATTAGTTTTCAATCTGGATTTTAAAGTGCATACCTCCAATGGCTTCTCATTTACACTGATATGTGTAACAGAGATAGTTGACTTGAAGCTATGCAATCACAAATGCAATACTGTGCACTGTTGTGGAGCATTATGGGTAATACATGAACAGACTTCCGTCCGTCTCTCCACATTAAATTGCAATATGATCAGTCAGTGCATCAGGCCATGGGCCATCCAAAGTTATTATCCAACTGCAGCATCTGTTTAAACAGGCAAACTCTGCACTGGTTTTCAACTTCTCCATCTCTGTCAACTGAGCCAGAATTTGTAGCATCGAGAACAAGCTTGACTGCTGATGAGACACACATGATAAAAACCTGACCGATGTTGAGTTCCACATCATTAAAATTGGTTCAGAGTATTCTAATGTAAAGAGTATTCTAGTGTAAAAAATGTAATATATGGAAAGCTTGCGGGCTGACGCACTGAAACACATTTTAGTTTAAATCTGACGAGCCAAAGGAAGAGAGAGAGACACACCGCAAACTCCAAATATACAGCAGCAGACGTCAGGGTCGGGATCGATCCCACGACCTCCTGCATACCAGGCGAGGGAGTCAACCTCTATCCACTGCAGCTCCCCTAATAATTACTGATAGAGTAGCTGGAGAGAATGAACTGCATACGCTGCGTGAACATGCACCAGTGCTGGTTGTCCAGTTCTGCAGCGGTAGCGCCGCTTCTCATTCTGGGAGCAAGGTGCTGAGGCTCTGCGATCTTCCTAGGTCACCATCGAGGGCGTTCGAGGACAGAGCAGGATGAGTGACGTAGCGCTGGATGACATCGTCGTCGTGATGGGGAAATGCCCAGGTGAGCACAGATCTGTGCACTCTCAGGAATAGGGTCGCGATCTCGTTTAACGAAAAATTCTGAATTATCCCGAATGTTGGAGTTTAACAGCAATGACGATGGCGATGAAGAATGCCGATAACTTTCCGAGCCTGAAAAACCCTACCTACCGCATGCGATGTTATTACTTAAATTTGACTTGTATTGTCAGAGCGTGTTCTACACGCGTACATTTTACCGCAGCTGATGCGCACATGCCACATGAAACACAGTGACGTGTTGCACCGTCAGAAAGCTGACGCAAAAGTCGCGTCACCGTGAGACACCTCATTGCAAATGAGCCACTCTGTCCTGTCCGTGACCCTCCCCCACCCCACAGAGTGTGTGAGCGGATGTGACTTCGATGAGATGGGGGACTTCTGCGGCTGGGCGAACAGTGGAGGGGACGTGGGCTGGGAGCATTGGAACGGTCCCACATACACTGAGAACACTGGCCCTGACGATGACTTCTCTCGGCCTGGCTGTGAGTTTCTTACAGCCTTGCATCACTCACAGCCTCCACTCAAGCTCCTGGCATTGAAACCCACACCCAGTATAATGTGAGTCTCGATTACTGTGTTAGTGAATACAGCAGTGTGTGTGTGGATCACTGTGTTAGTGAATACACCAAAGTGTGTGTGGATCACTGTATTAGTGAATACAGCAGTGTGTGTGTGGATCACTGTTAGTGAATACACCAAAGTGTGTGTGGATCACTGTGTTAGTGAATACAGCAGTGTGTGTGGATCACTGTGTGAGTGAATACAGCAGAATGTGTGGATCACTGTGTTAATGAATATAGCAGTGTGTGTGGATCACTGTGTTAGTGAATACAGCAGTGTGTGTGGATCACTGTGTTAGTGAATACAACAGTATGTGTGGACCACTATGTTAGTGAATACAACAGTGTGTGGATCACTGTGTGAGTGAATACAGCAGTGTGTGTGTGGATCACTGTGTTAGTGAATACAGCAGTGTGTGTGTGTGTGGACCACTGTGTTAACTCTGCTGTGTGTAGTGGGGAGTTACCTGCTGCTGGACTCTTTCTACAACGACCCTGGAACTGTGCTGCTGCTGGAGAGCCCGGCTCTCCCCTCCTCTGGGTGCCTCGTCCTGAGCTTCCACTACTTCCTGTATGGGTCAGCAGAGAACATGGCCATCAACGTTTACATCAAGGAAGGTAGGAAGCCTGCAGACTCATCAATAATTTGACGCCCCTTGACATTTCAGAATGTGGTTTTGTTTATTTTCTGGTGGACAGCTCTCCGGTAAAACTGAACGCCTTTCAATCGAGTAAATCAAAATTCACATGGAGCTCGCTTTTCCATCAGCCCAGAGACTTCCAACCTCCACGGCGGAGTGCGGTGTGTCCCCGTGACGTGATCGGAGGTTGCGGCTCTGCGTTTTAAATCTCCGTTGCTGGTGGGGTTGTCCTCAGCAGGCTCCAGCCGGCAGCTCGCGTGGTCCCTGCAGGGGAACCAGGGAGCGAGCTGGATGCTGGCGCGGGTCGAATTCTCTGGCAGAGGAGCTGTGCAGGTAAGTGAGCGGTCCTGGTGTGTGTGTAGCAGTGTGCACGCATGTGTGAGCGGCAGACAGTGAGGTCCCGTCAGGGCAAACAGGTGCGGTGAGAGAGCAATCCAGAGAGAGACGACCAATGAAGATGCATAGCAGTGATTGGCTGGCTGCAAATGCAGACACGGTGTAGGCGCCTGGGAGTCTGGAGATGGAGGCCATAAGCGTGGCAGAGAGCCGCGTGAGCGGCGGCTTAATGAGGGCTACCTGGGGTCTCTTAATGAATAAGGGGATATAAGGCGATGTGCGGAGACACGCGGGAGTGGTTGTGAGTTGAGTTGGTTGGAGTAAAGAGAAGCGGGGAGACGAGAGAAGTCCGGGCCCCGCTCTCCACACCTCGTCCTCTCCAGCGGTGATAGCTGATCGCCCACTGGAGGCAAGAGGTTGGAGAAGTGAGGGCAGACAAGCTAGCAGTAGAGAGGCTAGCGGACTCCTAAGTATGAGTGCAAGAAAACTAGCAGTAGAGAGGCAAGCAGAGTACATAGCGGAAGGCTAGCAGTGGGGAAGCTAGCAGAGTATATAGCGGGAGGCTAGCAGTGGAGAAGCTAGCAGAGTTTATAGCGAGAGGTTAGCAGTAGAGAAGCTAGCAGAATATATAGTGAGAGGCTAGCAGTGGAGAAGCTAGCAGAGTGTTCAGTAACAGGCTATCAGCGGAGAGGCTAGTAGAGTGTATGGTGGGAAGCTACCAGAGGGTGTAGTGATAGGCCAGCAGTGGAGAGAGCGAAGCGAGCAGAGCGTGGCATGCAGGCTAGCAGTAGAGAGGCTTGGAGAGTGAGAGCAGGCTAGCAGTGGAGAGGCTGAGAGAGAGCGGAGTGAGCGAAGCAGGCGAGCAGCGCAAGCGGGAGAGTTGCGATGGAGTCACGTGGTGTTGAACGCGAGGAGTTCTGTTCAATGAAAAGTGACACAGGAGAAAAGAAGAAGTTGTCCGCGTGAAATAAAAACACTACATGTGTAGCGGCGCCGTCGTGGTCACCACAATCGACTTGGGCTTTCGCGCCGCACTGGCCGGATTACGCCCCTTGCTTTACAGAGTCTGTCCACAAATGAACACAAACTCGTTAGAGAACCCAAACATCGCAACGCCTCCTGGCTTAGACATTCTCCAAAGACACCGGTGGAACCATCAACCGGGCCAGAGCGTCACCAGTTCGGCGCGCACGCAAATGGGGAATTGAAGACAAGCCATAGCAAGCGCGATTGTGGCCATGCAACACAAACAACGGACGATATTGCTTTGGCCAGCGCTCATTCACTGGAGGAATGGCAAAATGACACGAACTCTCTGTGCCGAAGCCCGCTCGTCGTGGCCAGCAGACCTCGACATTGGCATCGAGCTCTTTAACTGGTCGCTGCCGCACACGAGAGTAGAGTAGGAATGGCGTGCACTCCATGGCTGGGAGATGTTAATTACCTCGCCTGCTATACAGGAGGTTGTGGGTTCGATCCCGACCCTGATGCCTGTTGTATATTTGGAGTTGGCATGTTTCTCTCTCTCCCCGTGGTCGCATGGAATTTTCTCAGGGTCCTCCGACTTTTCCTTCAACATTTAGAATAAATGTCACGCGTTTCGTAGTATTTATACACTTCGTTGAGCTATCATTTGTGATAGCCCAGATCGCCTCTAAAGAAAAAGAGCTACACAGCACAGTGGGACCTTTCCTGGAAAAATAATTTTAAAAATGGTTGAGTTTAGTTTGAGTTCATGCCTCTCGCGGGATCTCGTCGTAGGGGCGTGTGATCAACGTGTGGCACTGTGGGGGGGGGGCGGAGGGGAGCTTCCGTGTTGACTGCACCCCCCGCTGCCTGTCTACACCAAACGCTGCTCTCAAAGCTTCCTCAGTGAGGCACACAGTACGAGTGAATGAGACAGGCAGATTGCGATCATTATTCATTTCACATTGTACCCAAAATCTCCCAAGATAGCCCACGATGAGTTATGCACGAGGCGTATCCCATTATAATAAGTTCGCACTCATTACACACACAGCGCTTGCCACAAATGAGCCACAATTCCTCGCTGATCTCAACAAGGAGCATAAACCACCATCACGCGAACTCCGGTCATCCTCACAGCAGCAGCAGTTTTTGGCTGGCCATCGAACAAAGATGCTTCTGCGGCCGTCTGGAATGCTCTTCCTTCCAATATTAGTAAGCCACTGGGAGCTATGCACTTTCAAATCCAGATTGAAAACTAATTTCTTTAGAGCTGTTTTTTGCTTTCAGTTTGTTGTCCTTTCTCCTGCATCTCCGATTAGCACAGTTGCCTACGTACAGTGCAAAAGAAGTCCACCATACATACATACGTACATATTCGTTGATGCATTAATCGGCCAGTGACCTCCCACTTAGAAGTTTCACGGAGACACGAAGTTTTTGCTCTGTCGGCTCTCATAACTCCGAACCAACTCACGCCGTGTGCTTCTTACGTTCCAGTTCGCCATTGAAGGAGTTCGGGGTGAAACTGGCGAGAGCGACGTTGCTCTGGACGGTCTGTGTGTCACCGAGCAGGGCTGTGCGCCAGGTATGACTGCGCTGAACTGTGAGGTAGCGTCACGCTACGTTGCGTTTGTTGAACTTGTTTTGTACGTAGCCAACCGTGCTCATTGGAGGTCACAGCACAGCAGCTGTTTGTAAATGTTGTGGATTTATTCTCCAACACACCGGTGGGCTGAAGTAGTAACTAATTGGCGCATTGTTTTTGTGACAAACCTTACTGGCTGTGTCGGGTGGGGGAGGGTTACGACACATTCATACTTATGCAATCTAACCAAAAAACCTTCGTTATGAATAATATTGGTCGCGAAAGCCTGCTACGTGTTAAGCTGTTCGTAGGTCTTTGCAAAAGGGGCACCTGCTCAGTCACGCATTCCCTGTTAACGCCGCTCGCGTTCGGAGCTTAAAAAGGATCAGTACCGTGTGCCCGTGCATCTGGCAAGTTGATGAGCGGTGCGGATAACACAGTTGGCAATCTGGAGCCAGCGATGCACATTCCACATTGCGGTGGCATGGGAGGTAGTTTATAGTAGCGGCGGTGGCGAAATGTTAACTACCATGCCTGGTATTCAGGAGGTCGTGGGTTCGATCCTGAACCTGACGCCTGCTTTATATTTGGAGTTTGTGTGTCTCTCTCTCATCATGATCATCACTGTGGCTAGGAGATGTTAATTACCTCGCCTGGTATGCAGGAGGCCCGAGGTTCGATCCCGAACCTGACGCCTGCTGTATATTTGCAGTTTGCGTGTCTCTCTCCCTGTGGTCACGTGGATTTTTCTCCGGGTCCTCCGACTTTTCCCTTCACATTTATAATCGAGTATTCGACTGCTGCTGTAAATTTCCACACGATGATGATAAGCCACTTCGTTGAACTATCATTTGTGATGGCCAGGCCGCTTCTGAACAAGAGCTCAGACGGATTGTGGGCTGAGTGAGCCCTACCTGGGATCTGCCTCGTTCATGATGGGTTGAGTGCTTGTGTAATTACGTTCGAGTCATGTGACAGCATCGGTTACCTCTCTGCTCCTCTTTACACTGGACTTACACCGTCGCATGACATTTTTATATTAATCTTTGACAAACGCCAATTTAACAGAATACAGTATCATACTAATGTACATTCATGTGTGTGTGTGTGTACTATGTGCATTGTCAACAGTCTGTAAACCCCCGACTACAAGTGGAAGTTCAGGTAAGCCCCTCCCTCATCTCATCGCTACATTCTATATCTTGAAATGTGACGGAAATGTCGATCTTGTCTCGTTCAGAAATGCACGCATGTGACTGCAACAGTGTAAACATTTAATTTCGTCAGTCTTGTTTACAAAGCATTCCTAAACTAAAAAAAACTTTTTATAATTTTACCAGGTAAGGCCCCACTGAGCTACGTAGATGAGAGAGAGACACTCAAACTCCAAACATACAGCAGGCATCAGAGTTGGGATATAACCTACGACCTCCTGTGTCCCAGGCGAGGTAATTAACATCTCGCCAATGCGGCGCCCAATTTAGACCCTAGCTTTTGTCCGTTACAGGTTTCACATCAAGTTACCTTTAAAACGCGTTTGGGTGATTCGTTTGATTGGAATATCGCAGGGTGGATAACGTCATTCATAATATCTGGGGTGGGAGCAGCGATCTTGTCGTGTCACCACAAAACCCGATGACCTCAGTTAAATTGTGGACATAGTTCAGTGGCGAGCGATATCTGAACCTGTCCTACTTCTGCCCTTAACCAACCCACGCTGACCAGTGTGGTGAAGTATGGTCAAGAAAACCCCAGCCACTCACACGGTGAAGGGGAGGGCTTCATCCAGAAGTTGATAAAAAGTTGAATGTCTGTTTACGAAATTTGCTGTTTGCTGCAGGTGATGACATTTTTCTAATACATTTTACAGAATTGAAAAAAAAACACCTTTGAGCGATTGCAGTTGGCACCGCACGTATGAGCGCGGCTGTTGTGAGGCATCAGCCCGCGTCAATTGAACCGTGGACACCTTCGCAGGAGATGGATGGATATTGATGCCAATTCGAATTCCACACGAGACGTCGATTGCATTCACGTCCATTGTCATTTCCTTGTCGCATTAAATACACATGTCACCGCCAGAATCCACAACTCCGGCGGAATCTGCGCCCGGCTTCGTCACAACGACCGAACGATCGACGGCGCGGACCCACGCTGACAGCGCTCGCCCGCAGCCAATCTCTACCACGCATTCCAGGCCGGGTTCAACAGCGCTGACGACGACCTCTACTCAACCGCCCGTCGTGACGCCTGCCGCAGAATCCACGGCGAGCAGCGCAGCCGTGGCGCTGCCCACCGCTGGTACTGCACAGAGCACCCATGATGCAACAGTCGGCTCCACGGTCCCTATCACAGCAGCAACAGCAACAACAGCAACAACAACAGCAGCAACAGCAGCAACAACAGCCGTAACAGGAGCAGCAACAGAAGCAACAGCAACAAAATCAACAGCAGCAGCAACAGCAGCAACAGCAACAACAACAACAACAGCAACAACAAGCATCCCGGACGGCTCCACAGGCTCACCGGTCGAGGATTCCACATGGAGTCCTTCACCATCGTCGTCAGCACCAGGGATCTTCGTCAGCACCTCGTCCGTGCCGTCTACCGACCGGACGGAGCCCACGGCCACTTCTCACGCCACCACCAAAGGTGACCGAGGATGCAACGATTCACTCAGCCGGCGATGAGAGGAAATTGTCAAGACTCAGGCGGTGACGATTGAAATGAAGGGTTAATGTTTTTTTTATTAACATCGCATGAATCGATGCATTGTGTTCACCACGGTGGATTATGATACGGCATAATTATGTTTTTGCATATGATAGCTCACACGTGCGTGCAGGAGCTAGGTGGCAATGTCGAAGTCTTTTGGTTACGACGAGAGGGCATGCAGACAATCCACCGGCTTGCGTGGAGTAAGGAATCTGATGGTTTTCCCTGTCAGTCAGAGGCATTGTTCTGCACCCCCTGAATAGAGATGGGACACTTGTTGTTTCCTCTGCCTATGCCTCAAAACTATAAACTAGTATTACCCATGCAACCGATTTTGTCAAGAAAAGTTTTAATATTTGGTTAAGCAATGTTTCACACAAATACACAGATTGCCTTGGTAATTTGTGGATCCTTTTCGAGACGAGATTTTAGCTCAGATTTCAGACATCATAAGTGTTTTGTTAAACCAAAAGAAAACTCGTTTTTATTTTACCAGGTAAGGGCCCACTGAGCTACGTAGCTCTCTGTCAGAAGCGACCGGACCATAACAAATGATAGCTCAACGAAGTGGCTTATCATCATCACGTGGGAATTTATAGTGGTGACTCAACGTCACGCGACCACGGGGAAAGAGACACGCAAACTTCAAATACACAGCAGGCATCAGGATCGGGATCGGAACCCACCACGACCTCCAGTATACCAGGCGAGATAGTTAACGTCTCCTAGCCACTGTGGCGCCCTCACCCTGCTTTGAGCGATCCAAAGCTAACCCGTGACATGAGTCGCACTTTTTTGCGCAGCGTCTTGAGATGCGGGTCGCCTTTAGATGCGTGAATCCAAACCGTGTCGCGAATTGCACGGCGCGTGAGCTTACGGATGTGGCAGCAAGTTGTGTTGTTTAGGCCTCTTCTTTTTCTTTTGTAAATTATTTTCATTGATCCAACCACGGGGGGGTGGAAGGGGGATGTACAACTTCCGTGACAGGTGAGGGATTGGTGGCTCGGACAATCAACAAGGACGTGCAGGACCGTAGCATTGTGCGGTACGTGATGCGTTAGATATCCCTTTTCTTCGGGAAAAGATGGGGGAAAGAGGGGGGGGGGGGGAAAAGGGGGGGGGTGATTCTCATTTCAAGGTCAGTCAAGTAAACTCAAGGTTTCTGGAGTGGCATTCACGAGGGGGGACCCCAGATCTGGGTGAACTCCCCGTTTAATCCTCTTGTTATTTTCAACGTTACGTTGATTTGTACGATCCGGCAGTGCGTGTACGCAATTCACGTGTTTGAAACACGTCGCTGTAATGCGTTGTAGAATGCAATGGTTACCCTTGTGTTTTCGGTAGTAACGAGGTGTGTTGAAATTTGTTGTTGCATGTGGAAAAGTTCCCCTGTGACACAACGCGCGCGTACAAAATAAAATCAAATCGAGAATTGTTTTTACTCCTGCGGCTTAAATATGCTCAGGGTTTAAGTATGATATGGTTTTCTTATACACACATATGTAAGTGTGAACAATTGCGTACTTTTTTTTTGTGGAATTAAATCAATCCCAGAAAGATCAAAATATAGATGAATGCAAATATGTGTCCACGTTAAAATTTAAATCGTGCAAAACTACTGGATGCTCATCTCGCACGGAACGTTGCTCCGGAGAAACTGACGAGAACATCGCATGCTGTGCTTCGCAGAGAGCACAGCAGTGAACACCACCACAACAACAACTACCACAACAACTACCACCACCACCGTGCCCACGCCCTCCGCCAGCACCGCGTGCATCCCGCAGACACCTGCAGCTCCCGAGCCAGGTACGTGGCCACTCCGGTGGTCATCCTCGCAGCAGCAGCAGCTGCAGCGGCTTTTGGTCTTACCACCGAACAAAGACGGCGCTTTCAGGTGCGTTTCTGCAGCCGTCTGGAACGCTCTGCCTTCCGATGTACTGTTTGTTTCTGTCACTGGGCATCTGTGAGCAAGAACTTTATAGCTCATCAGATTCTTTCAGTATAGATAAATATTCTGATGTTAGGAAGTCACTAGAGCTACGCACTTTTAAATCATATATATTGACAACTAATTTATTTATAACTGCTTGTTGTTGTTTTTAGTTTGTTGTCCTAAACCCCGCACCTACAATCAGCACAGTAGGCTAGATACGGTGCAAAAAAAGTTAAACGTACGCACGTGCACTCTCACCATTGCACGCCGCCCGTCTCGTTTGTGGAAGAGATTTACTCTGAGTGTTCCCTTGGTGGTATTTTTTGTACGCACGTCTAGTAAATTGCTCCGGTTACAGCGTTCAGCCCATTTGGCAAATCCAAAAGGGACAGCTCCTGGATCAAATCAGTGGATCAGGAGCGTGGGGCATGGACAAATATAAAGGGGGATCAAAACTTGAAAACCTGCGCCAAGAAACACGTAGAGAACTCTGATTGCCACCGCATTGAGAGATAGAAAGAGGAAGACACGGACTTAGATAACTTGTGCAAGTTAGGAACACTATCGATCTTAAAGAAAAGGGGCTTGATCAGGACATTCCGTGATAAAATAACCGATCTGTACAACGTGATCTCTGACATCGAGATAACACCAAGCATTGAATCCTCCCTCCTGGGCTTTAAACCCGAAGGCGTCACCAGGCACCTTCTGCAAGTATTTAACATTTCGGCTAGAAAGACCATCCCGAGCTCTTGGAAGAATCATGTACCGCATAACGCCACGGTCCTACACGTCCACCTATCCTGCTATGCACAGCTCACGTGTCGCGGAAGTTGTACATCACCCATGTGGTTGGATCAATACAAATAATTTACAAAAAAAGAAAAGGAGAGTAGGGCAGGACACGTGGCTGGAAGGGATGATGGCCGACATTCGTCACCAATGATGGAGTGGAAGCCGAAGGAGATAAAACGCCAGGGCAGAACATCCACCAACCACGCAGATGAGGCAGTGGAACCGGGAGTGAGATGGATCTTGATATCACACGACTGTGGGGAATTGTCACGATTTGGGGGAAGCCTTAACCCAGCGGTGCATTTTTCGTGACTGACGACGATGACGTTGATATTTCACAAAGGAAAAGCACTCGGGTTGATGATGCTTCGTGTCTTCTCTGCAGACGCGCGTCTCAGCTGCAGCTTTGACGATGTGGCACTCCCGCTGTGCGGCTGGACTCAGTCAGGCAATGACGCCGGAGACTGGATCAGGAACTCGGGAGCATCCTCCAACCCCAGCACCGGTCCACCTGGGGACCACACCACCGGATGTGAGTGCCGAGACTGTATTTTGCTTAAGTGCGTTAATGCACCAGGATCTCAGGAGTAGTTCTGCGATATCTCCTTCCACGGGCTGTTTGATAGAACTCATGGGCTGATGCACTGGCTCTGCCAGTACTCCGGATTGAAAATGCCTTTGTCGTATTACACTCCTAGCCCAAGTGAGATGCGTTTTTGAGCAAAGCGAGAGCATGCTCTTGAAACTTAACAAATAATATTTTTTTATTTTACCAGATAAGGCCCACTGAGCTTTATTACTCTTTTTCAGAATCACAAATGATAGGTCAACGAAGTGTCTTAACATCATGTCTAAATTTATCGCAGCCAAATACTCGAAACGTGTGATGTTGATTCTAAATGTGGAGGGAAAGACCGGACGACCCAGAGAAAAGTCCACGCGACCACGGGGAGGGAGACATGCAAACTCCAAATATACAGCAGGCATCTGGGTTGGGATCAAAACCACAACCTCCTGTATACCAGGGAAGGTAGTTAACATCTAGCCACTGCAGCGCCCTGCTCCCAGTGACCTTGTGGACACAAAGTGACTCAGTGCTTGGCCTGCATGTGGGCACGATGGCTTGGGGGAGGCGAATTTGGATGAATTGTTTCGAGTCTCCTTGATCACACTGGCGTGGAAGCTGCTGGAAATACTCGAGCGAGAACTCCTGATATTTATAAGACGTCACTTTTTTGTCCAGAGGTTCATACTCATTTGAGGCTGAGTCGACCTAGGAGAGTCATTCCCAGCTGAAATTCAGATACCATTTTCCCCAGATGTGCGTGCCCAGGAGTCTAAGCAGGTTTGCCAGCATTGTAGTGCGGTGCACAAACTGCACAATTGGTTGTGGATGCCTCCGTGTTAAACTACGTATGTTTGTTTGTTGAACTTTCGCACCGTATGTAGCGAACTGTGCTAATAGGAGGATAGTTGCTAAGGTGAGGCTTTTAAAAATTGGTAATATTTAAAGATGAAAATGCCAAACGTTCGCACGTTCAATTTCTCGCACCTCTGATGAGCACGGTTGGCTACGTATGGTACGAAAGAAGTTCAACATACCAACCGCTGTGCCACCACTCGCTCGCTCCGCGTGCACACATTGACGGCACGGGATGCCGGTTCGTTTCAGCCTCCTTCTACCTCTACCTGGACTCTGCGTCCGTGGAAGCTGGAGGAGGAGTCAGACTCATGAGCCCCAGCATCAACACCAACCAGAACGTGTGCCTGAGCTTCTGGTACCACATGTACGGCGATGAACGTATGACCCTGAACGTGCACGTCCTGGAGGACGGCGGAGAAAGACGCGTGTGGCGCGCGGAGGGGCAGCAGAGCAGCGCCTGGCTGCAGGGAACCGTCACCATCCAGGCCAAGTCAAACACCCAGGTCAGTGGCCCCTAATAATCACCAGAACCGTCACAATCCAAGGCCAGGCCACACACCGAGCTCAGTGCCACCTGGCAGCACCGGCCTAGAGGAGAATCATGCATCGCATCTGCCGTGTGAGATGACGCCGGTTGCGTATTGCGTAATTTTTTAAATTCAATATTCGGTTGAACGTTCACCGTTGCATTACCCTGGTGCTTGGTGGCGCCATGGAGCATGCCTCTTGGGACTAATGCCCCCGAGCTCTGCAATCCTTGCAGGTGATCGTCGAGGGCATTCGAGGAGTCACCGCGATGAGTGATGTGGCGCTGGATGACATCACAGTGGTGCTGGGAAGGTGTCCAGGTAAGAGCGCAGAAAGGGGGCACAGCCAACTGTGGGTGTCGTGACTGGCTTGACACGCCCATCGCGTGTGTACATGTGTGCGCACGTGACGCGCCCGTTGCGTATGCACAGGTGACGCGCCCATCACGTGTATACACGTGTGCACACGTGACACGCCCGTCGTGTGTGTACACGTAGCCACTACAATTTTTGGGAAATAAGGCCAGAAAGACAGGGCCATGAAGAAGGCTGCTGTCTCTGGCGGCGGCCAATCAGTTTCAAAGACAAATGTGAGAATATTATCGGGGCATGTTTGTTTGCATGTTTTCCACAAGTATGTGTGGTTATTGCAGACTTCATCATGGGACCTCCTTTGCCAGTACCAAAATATGAAAATAGGTTTTCCCTTTTTTCTGGCAACAAAACAGGTGTTCAGATGTTCAAACACCAAACTGAAACCTTTTACAAGGAATCATGTCTGCATTAACCACAATACTTGTGGTCAGAATGCAAACAAAAAACATACTCTGATATAATATATGCATTGTCCTTGAAACTTATTGGTCCACACCAGAGACAGCTTTCTTTTGAGCCTAGTCTCATGTATGTTTTTTGTTTGCATTCTGACCACAAGTATTGTGGTTAATGCAGACATGATTCCTCGTAAAAGGTTTCTATTTGGCGTTTGAACATCTTCACACCTCCTGTTTTATTGCCAGAAAGGGTAAGACCTACTTTCTGTCATCATTTTCTCCCGTCTCTCCAACATAAAACGTAACGTATTACTCATCTCATCGAAGTTAAAGGGTCTTCCAAACTAATGAGCAGACTTTTGGAGACTCCTCACTGAGTAGCTCGGCCTCCTGCCACCATGGCGATTCAAGCAGCTGTCACTTTTTTAGGACTGCAGCAAATTGCAATTGAAGGGGCAAGAAACCGCGACTACGATTCACACGAGCAGTGCGGGAGGAATTATTTGTTAATTTATAATGCAAAAAGGTGCAATGAGGAAACAAACCAATTCCGCGATGAACAGCAATTGTGCTGTACTCCCATTTGTGTCTATTCGGGAGCACAACTCCAATGTCCAATTTGTAGTTTTGCTCTTCCTCCATTGTGGGTTTACTTTGTGCGGGTTGCATGGACAAAATCGCACCACCATGGCTTGTGTCTTTCATGTTCCATTCGTGAAGGAGAGATGTGGCCTGTCGACATTGGCCTGTCAATGTTCCGATGCGATTGACGGTTCCGCCGGTGTCTCCGGGGAGTTTTTCATCGTCGGGAGGTGCGACATTTGGGTCGAGATTTCGGTGTTCATTCCCAAACGTATCGCGTTGTTCGTTTCGCAGAGAACGCAAAACATTGGTCTCTGGTCAATGAGAATGGGCAGAATAGCCGCGCAGTGAGCAGGCCCACGACCAGGGCAATTCGCAGAGCTGACGGATCCATTGCTGGTGCTGGCGGCGCTGACAAGGCACCTCCTAACGTGCCCCGAAGTGCAACCCAAAGGCCCCGTGACATCATCGGCACGCTTACCGGTGTCGAAAACCCAAACCCGGAAACCAGGTTGATAAAAAAAAATACCAATGTGTGTGAATGCGTGGCTGATGCTTCTGTGTTTTGTATTGATGATCATTTATTTATTTTATTTAAATCACCCCACAGAGTGTGTGAGCGGATGTGACTTCGATGAGATGGGTGACTTCTGCGGCTGGGCGAACAGCGGAGGGGACTTTGGCTGGGAGCATTGGAACGGTCCCACAGACACTGAGAACACTGGCCCTGACGATGACTTCTCCCGGCCTGGCTGTGAGTATCTTACAGCCTCGCATCACTCACAGCCTCCACTGGAGCTCCTGGCCTTGAAACCCACATCCAGTATAATGTGTCTGGATCACTGTGTTAGTGAATACAGCAGTGTGTGTGGATCACTGTGT
>CM025667.2:629562-650471 GCA_014621495.2 Entosphenus tridentatus
CCAGAGTCTACATATCCCACAGAGGAACCTCCTGTCGTCAGCACTACGGACATTAACACGGAAGTCTCGGGCATGTTCACGACGGTTGAGCCACCAGCTGAGAGCACAGCAGCTGCCAGCTCCTTGACACCACGGGCCTCGCCTGCGACTGCCGGAACGCCAGCGTTGACGTCTGGAGCAGCCACACCAGGCGAGTTCTGTGCGGTGTGCCCCGCTGTGCCGCGTTCGGTTCGCGATCCTATCAGAGACTTTGAGGCAGTAGCGTGACGAGCGTGGGGGCAGGCAGGGGGTGCCTTGCCCCCCCAACTCCCTGCCCACTGGTGGCCAAGGCTACGAGTTGGGACCCCCTTGACAACCACCATCAGATATGCTCTCAACAACAGTGTGAAAGAACAACAACACTCATGTAATAATGTGATTAGGGCAAGAGGAGCCGATATACAGGGTGTTTCAAAAACATGTGAACACTTCGGAGAATTTGCAACAACACCACGAGAAATGTGCCTCCGGGCTCTGGAGACCACCTGGAGAAGATTCCAGGTGTGCGTTGACAATGATGGCGAACGAGTGAAGCTATTAACGTACATTTGTTATCATGTTACAGTGTTATTTATGTTCTTTTTCCATTAAAAACGATAGTCCCATATACCGTGTTTTCCCGCATATAACCCGCAGACGCATATACCCCGCAAAAATAGCGTTTTGTGTAAAACAAATTTCAGATAACCCGCACTTCCATATACCCCGCATGCATTAATATCTTTAACGTTGTTACCGCAGCTTAATTCCATCATATTAATACAAAGTTTACATTTGTAATACATCTCACTATCAATTGGTAACATTAAAATCATAACGTGCACAAAGAAAACAAACTAACCGGAAATGAGTGAACTGAAAAAAGTAAATAAGTAACAAAAGTAAATATCCAATAAATAAGTAACACATAACTGGATAAGTAAGTAAGCGTACTGTTAGGCTTACCAGCATTCGACCTCATCATATTACAGCTACTGGACTGGTAGTACAGATTTAGCACTGGTAGATTGCTGGTAGATTGCGCACTGCACAATCGCAGCACTACGGTAACGCCATTGCCTCCTGGCAACAAAGCCATTGGAAGTTTGAAACAAAGCTCGTGATCGCGACTGTATAGTGCTCAGTCAATAGCAGTGGCCTAAGGGACTCGGTAGTTATGATTCTGCGTCTGGTAGACGCTTGTTAAGGCCCTTCCCATTGTGCATTAGCCTCAGCTGAAACTTTCGCACCCCCCTACAGCCACTAAAAGTATCACGGTAAACAAAGTGCGCTCACTTCAAACATTGTCGTTTCATTGTACAAACAATTCGAATCATTTAAAACGTGATAACATGTGAAATTTGAGTGTGAGTGGTTTATTCAGCAGTGCTTTAGTCAAAGGTAAGTGTTGCATAGTGGATAGTCCTACCATAAAAAAATGATGACGTGTCACACGTATATTTTTTGGATAGCCCGCACCTCCATATACCCCGCAGAGTCTTGTTTTGTTTATAAAAAGTGGTATACCCCGAGGGTTATATGCGGGAAAATACGGTAAGTGTTAACATTTTTTAAAAATAACCTGTATAATAGCCTAGGCATGACCGTGCAAGACCAATCAAATATTGGAGCCTCACCTGACCAATTGCCGCACCCCTTGAGGTGACAATGTCGTCACACGCCACTGCCTTAAGGGAACTTCACGTGGTCTCTAGAGCAACTGCTTGGTCACAGCAATATTGGCGCGTTGGCCAGTGCTCATCTCTGTCGGCAGCTTTGAACGAACGGCAGAAATTCCAGAGCCCCACGACAGGGACCAATGTCAACCTAGGATAACCATGTTGATGATGAGGATGACGATGATAATGACAAAGATGATGACGATGATCATGACAATGATGACGATGATAATGATGATGACAATGATGACGATGATGACGAAGATGATGACTATGATCTCTTCCGTTGACATCACCGCCGCCCCCCCCCCCCCACAGACCGTGCGGTTTGCCACGTGGCTGGAGATCCGCACTACGTGACCTTCGACTCCCGGCTTATCAGCTACATGGGCACGTGCACGTACACACTGGTGGCCGTTTGCAACGACACCGGCGTGACCAACTTCACCGTCACGGCCAAGAACGAGGAGCGCGGCCTGCCCAACGCCTCCTACCTCAAGCACGTGATCGTCGACATCGCGGGTCACCGCATCACCCTGCAGAAGAGCCACCGCGTGCTGGTACGCATAGTCGCTCCCGCCATGATGCCGCCGTCGCCACGGCGATGGTCCTCCTTCTTGCTCCTCCCTCTTCCTACCCTCTCCTCCTCCTCCTCCCCCCTCCTCCTTCCCCCCCTCCTTTCCCTGTCCTCCTCCTCCCTCCTCTCCCTCCTCCTCCTCATACCCCCTCCTCCTCCCCCCTACATCTTCCCTCCCTCCTTCCCCCCTTTCCCCCCTTCTCCTCCCCCCTCTCCTCCCCCCTCCTCCTCCCTCCTCTTCCCTCCTCCTCCCCCATCTTCTCCCCTCCTCTTCCCTCCTCCTCATTTAACGGCTTCAGGCAAGGCAGATTGAGTGGCCGCAATGCCACTGCGAGTGGATCTCTATAGGGCCAGGAGTTCGGCACGTGGGGCGATTGTCGTTTGACTTGGGTGGTGGCCACGGTCACAATTTTGGCTGCCCTCCCTCACACTGCACTTATAGAGGAGTGACCATGTCATCATCTTCCCTGGCCATGTCCTCAAGCAGTCGAGGGTTGTCCAATATTTCCCGTGGAAGTTTGAACCCTGAGGTACTTTACCGCCGGGGGGGGGAGGGGGTCAGTTACCTACGCCAGGTGGCGATCGGTGACGTTTGCAGTCGACCCCGGAGTTTGCGCCATCGAGAGGTGGCAGGGCTGTCATCGGTTTGTAGGGTTTGGAATGCATTCCAGTTGGGGATGTGGGATTTCAGACGTGTGGGTGGAGTGTGTGTGTGGGTGGAGTGGGAGGCGGGAGGGGGGGTTTGAGGTTCACTCGTCAGTGGGAGAGCTTCGTCAAACGTGCGGATCAATGGCGGGAGATTAAAGGATCGGCCGACACGCGCAGGAAGGTCACTGCTGCGGTGCCATGGCGAGCACATCACAGCCGACTTGTGCCTCAGAGGCCACCGGTTCAGCCTCCGTGTGCGGCAGTTGCAACGATGGTGCACGTTACTTTTTGTTTAAAAATGTATTACAACTGAACGCGAGCCCAGTACAGAAGCGCCGATCGCAGAACGAAGGAGGGGGTGGTGCGGGTGGTGGAGACAAAAATTCCGTGAGCAGCAGCAGCAGTGGCCCCGAGTTGGGTACGGCAGGGCCTTCGTGATAATGGGGGGGGGGCTCACTGGCCCCACCCGGGCGGGACTACACGCGGGGTGGGGGACCAGGTGGGGATGGTTCACGTTTCTCTAACCCACCCCCACCTCTCACGGCCGAGGGACAATCGTTCTAAACTGTTCGCGCCCTCGTGCGGGATGAAAAGCGGCGCCCCTCGGCGGTAGCTCTGCGACTTCACCTTCCGCGGTCACCTCTCTCGAGGTGGGGGTCGATGCACTGCTGGCTGCGGCATTCTGAACGAGAACGACGGGCAACAGGAACGGTGCTGAGGGGAGACGGAGAAACGAATGGGAAAGAGAAAGAGACCAGCGTGGACGGTAGCTAATCTTAACCCTAACGTATGCGTACGCCTTCCGCTCCGCCTTCTGATTCTGTTCCGGTGGCATACGAGTACGTCATCGGAACGTAGTCAGACGGAAAAGTCTAAATAACTTTATCGGCACGTCTTCGGTGTTGGAAGATGTAACCAAGGCTCTCCCCCATCCCCACAAGGCCACGCGGGAGGGCCTGTGGCACAGTTTGGTGCCAGATATCGTAGAGTGCGGTCGTATCGCTACGGTTCTCTATGGTGAGTAGAATAAAATCTACGATGAGCCGCTCGCGCGTTCCGATGCAAACAAACATGTTTATTTGCGTGTTTTTCCACACGAATGTGTGTTTAATGCAGACTTGATGCCTTGCAAAAAGGTATCTATGTGGTGCATGAACATCTTAACACAGCGCCTGTTTTATTGCCATGAAAGGGTAAAACCTGTTATTTTTTCATTATTTATTGATACTGGCAAAAAGGTCTACATAGATAGACGCGACAATTGTTCGCTTCACTTCAGCAAAGCCCAAAGCTACCAATCCACATTCACAGGTATAAAAACCAAAAAAAGAAAATTGCATCTTGAAGAAATGTAACGACACCGACGATTGCAGACAAGTTCGTGTATTTTAATGACCTTCGCTGTGACATTGCACAACGCACTGGAACACGAGTCACGCCGCTGGGGGTTTTTCTCGCCTCTTTTCTAGATAAACGGGAAGCGAACCAAGACCCCGATCATTGGTGCGGTGCCCGGGGTGCAGATCGGCATGCAAGGGAGCTACGTGCTCGTCGTGACGGACTTTGGGCTGGAGGTCAAATTTGACGGCGTTCATCACCTTGCGATTTCCATACCGAGCACTTACTCCAGCAAGGTGCTGGGCAACGCCTGTGCTTCACTGTTTACAAATCCGCCACCCACTCACACATTCAGTACAGATGGTCATCGATTATCCGGCTTCCAAGATTATCCAGCAGTCCCGGGCCGATCCGGGGAAACCGGCAAAACCGTTACAAAGACCAGTCCAGCGATCGGCACCGTGGTTTTTTTTCAGTGTTAAATATTATATACAGTACATTATACACTACATACAACTTAAATAATGAAAATACTGCACGTATATATACATCACCCCATGCAGAGTCTTCGAGATTGGAGCGGTTATCACGGTATATTTAATACGGTAACTTTAAAGTTGCATATTTATTTTTGAATATTTGTACGTTTGTTTATGCCAATTTCACAGCGTAAACAAATTTTAAACAAAAAAACACAACCAAAAACATGTCATACAAAAATTCGGAATTAATACGCTATTTTAAGTAACAATCATGTAGTGATTATCCGGCGTTGTTAAAAATCCAGCACTCCCACCGAAGCCGCCGGATAATCGATAATAAACTGCAAATCTATCGGAGATGTACATACATACGTACGTTGAACTTCTTTCGCACCGCCGTACGTAGCTAACCGTGCTAATCGGAGGCGCCGCCGGGGGACGGGGGGGGAAGGTCAACGAACTAGACGCACCGCGGCATGAACCTGAGCTGCGACTTCTTGACCTGAGCCCTTTTTTTCCCCGCAGGTCTGTGGCATGTGCGCCAATTACAATGGGAATCTCGAAGACGACGACCTGATGCCCAACGGGGAACCGGCGCCCAGCACCGCGCTGCTCGGCGACAGCTGGAGAGCCGCGGGCGACACGGACGCCGGGTGAGAGGGAGCCGGGGCATGCAGAATTGTGGCCACATTGCACGGACGATTGTCGAGAACGACTTCGCGCTCCGAGTGAGCATCGAGGTGGCGACCTTCTGTTTTTCTCGGCTCCGAAAGTTACCCATTTGTTGTGGCGGAGACGAGTCTATCCATAGGGCTGCTACTCTTGACTTCCCCACCAAGAAGAATTTATTTTAATGACCCCCGAATGGATGATGATGGGCTGATTTAACCCACGACCCTTCTGATTGCGAACCACTCGCTCTACAGCTGAGCAACCTGGGCCGGAAAATGATGCAGTGGCTGCTTCTTCAATGCCTGTCATTTTAAAAATGGAATTAAAGAAAAATTTACTCTGCTTATTAAAAATGTCAATCTGTAATCCAAACGATAAAAATGATCATCGGGGCTACGTTTGGTGAACAGCAGCAACACCCGTGGGCAGATGTGCCCAATATGAGCAGGCACATCAAGAACAGTTATTTTCCAGGACCGCACTTCGCAATAGATCCAATAAAAGCTCAGTGCGATTATTATTTTATTTTTTATTTTACCAGGTAAGGTCCCCACGGAGCTACGTATCTTTTTTTCAGAAACGATCTGGGCCATTCCAAATGATAGCTCAACGAAGTGGCTTATCGTCGTCATCATTGTGGAAATTTCTATCAGCAGCCAAATAACTCTGAACGCGTGATGTTGTGTCTAAACGTGCAGGGAAAAACCAGAGGATGTGGAGATAAATCCACGCAAACACTGGGGGAGAGACACCGCAAAGTCCAAATATACAAGCTTTGGGGTTGGGATCGAACTGATGACCACCTACCTACATGGCGAGGTAGTTAACATCTCCTAGCCACCTGCAGTATCCATTCTGGCAGCGCCACTGATCAGATAGAAGCTGAGTAGTGCCAGGTTTTAACAGATGGCTCTGTTTAACCACCGGAATATCCTTCATAGAGATGGGGGTGTTTCTGTTGTTATAAGGACATCCTTGTTTGGCCTCTCTTTGAATAGCTTCAGTTAATGAGGCAATTTTTTCGTTGGATCTCGTTATGAGAACGTAGGAGTGGAATGTAGGCTGGCGTGATTTAGCAGACCCCTCTTTCTGGAGAGCATCCATGGAGATGGTTTGTTTGTTCTGGCGATAAACTCTACAGTTTCCACTACTAAAAACTATACACTACTACACTACTATTTACTGCACTACTATACACTACACTATACAGCTCTATACACTACTACACTGCTATACACTACACTACTGCACTAAAGACTACTATAGACTTTACACTACTATATACAGACTAGCTCTTCCTGGGGAATTCGCAGGCGTTCCCAGGCCAGCCGAGCGACGTAGTCCCACCAGCATGTCCTGGAGCCGGCCCCGGGGTTTTTGCCCAGCTAGAACCTGATCTTTGTTGAACTTCTTTCGTGCTGTACGTAGCCATCCCTGCTAAAATACAGACCACATCAGGAATATTCAACTTCGCTAGCCATTTTATGTTTGCCACGGCTAATGTCAGCGATTCGTTTCAGAACTTGTCCAGAGATTCTCCCAGGTTAACTCAGGTGGTCTGTTGACCCCAAGGGTCACATCGCCGAGTTGGGAACTTCTGAGTTCCGGGTTTGAATTCCACTTTGAGTGTCTCAACCCAGTCGCCAATAACGGCATGAAAAAACCTCACGTTAAATCTGATATGTCACTTAATTTTTACTCAATTCCAGCTATGATAATTAATCTAAGGTCATCTTGAAGGGATTTCAAAAGTAGTTCTATGCTAGCCCCTTCCGCGGGCTGTTCTCTCGTGCGGTGAAGGACAACAAACCAAACACAAAAAAGCATCTTTGCAACCAGGATTAAATCCCGTGGGTCATTTTCATTATCTCAACTCACAGGGAGCTATAGATGAGATCAGAGGCGTGCGTTGAAAATTCATTGTAACTGGACATGGACCTTGTTAGGAAGATCGTTTGAAAAAATATGAAATAATTTACAGCCCTTCAATCTGCCCGCTGGCTCCAAAGCTTCGCCATGACTTGACGGTTGCGTGAGTGTGCATTGTATACGGCACGGTGATATCAGAATCCGCCAAGGCAGTAACACTGTACAACCAACGCCTGTACAATTGACCTGTAGCATCGCCTTTTTGTGGATTTTCAATCCTCCCATCGCAGGTGCCAGCCGGCCGCAACTCCTGACGGATGCGATGCAGCCGACGAAGAACTCTACGGGAGGATGTGCAAAATCATCGTCTCCTCCTCTGGACCCTTTGCCAGCTGCCACGACGTCGTCGATCCGGCCATCTTCTTCCAGTCGTGCGTCTTTGACGTGTGTCAGTACGGCGGCATGGAGAGCACGCTCTGCCACATCCTGCAGGCCTACGCGGAGGCCTGCCGCGCCGAGAACGTCGACGTCCTGTGGCGCAACGAAACCTTCTGCCGTGAGTCTGTGCGATTCATGGTTTAGGAGGTGTTAACAGCCTCGCCTGGTATGAAGGAGTTCGTGGGTTCGATCCCGATCCCTGACGATGCCTGCTGTATATTTGGAGTTGGCATCTGTCTCTCTCTCCCCGTGGTTGCCTGAATTTTTCTCTAGGTCCTCCGGTTTTTCCCCAGCATAGTTAGAATCAATATTACGCGTTTAGAGTATTGAGCTGCCGGTATACATTTCTGCATGATAAACCAATTCGTTGAGCTATCATTTGTGGTGCTAGGTCGCTTCTGAAAGAATGGCTATACAGCTCAATGGACCTTCCCTGGTAACATAAAAAATAGTGAAGTATATTGAATTTCACCCCCACCCTCTCGCCCATTACGGCCTCCCCTCCATCCCCCCTCTCGGATCTATATAATGCCTCGTCACAACGGCATGCTTCTCTCTCTCACCTGAAGACGATTGCTTGTTGTTGCGATTGAAACGTCGTGATCTATTATTTATTTTCCTATCTACGTGACTTTACCAAAAGAACCAAAGAGTATAATAGTTAAATAGTTTAGTTTAGCTTGTGGCGAGTGCATGATTCCGCGTATGTACGGTGAACCGGGCGGCTCAGCGGTAGAAAGAGCGGCTCGCAATCGGAAGGTCTCGAGTTAAAATCTAAAGGGCGAGTGTGTGCGGTTCGTTGTTTGGTGAATGGATGTGCCCGATATCTTGCCAAATAGTTGCATTCAGGATCTAATGAGTAGGGTGTTAAGTCGTAAATCGGAATTTTTATTTATCCTGGAGATATCTGATGCGCTTTGAACTTATTTCGCACCGTACATTTCCCGAACGTGCTAATGGGAGGTTCTGTCCCTTCGTCTCACAGCGCCGTCGTGCCCACCGAACACCGTCTACACGCCGTGTGCCTCGCCCTGCCCGGCCACTTGCTCGGACATCCACGCCGCGGCCGGCTGCCAGAGCGCGGCTCGGTGCTCCGAGGGCTGCGTCTGCGACCAGGGATTTGTGCTCAGTGACGATCTCTGCGTGTCGCTGGAAGCCTGCGGCTGCCGGGACGATGAAAACAACTACCACTCGGTGCGTAGTGAGGCTGCTCGGTCCGCGTGGTCCACGTGGTCCACATGGTCCACGTGGTCCACGCAGTCCACATAGTCCACTCCGCACGTCCCGACTTGTTGGGAAGACACAACCGTGAACGCAGCTGGCCAGCGTTTTGTAGAGGAGGGCACCCATGCTGTGGATCATGGGGCTGTTTCAAGCAGGCTCATTTGAAGACAGTGTCCTCCAATGAGCGGAAACCCCAGGGTTATAAATTGTGATCATTATTATTATTATTGTTGTTGTCATGAGAGAGGTGGTTGGTGGCTTGGGGAGGCCTTTGTCTAGCAGTGGATCGACCATGGTGAGTGTGGGCTGAGTGAGTGGCGAGTGTGAGCTGAGTGAGTGGCGAGTGTGGGCTGAGTGAGTGGCGAGTGTGGGCTGAGTGAGTGGTGAGTGTGAGCTGAGTGAGTGCGAGTGTGAGCTGAGTGAGTGGTGAGTGTGAGCTGAGTGAGTGGCGAGTGTGAGCTGAGTGAGTGGCAAGTGTGAGCTGAGTGAGTGCGAGTGTGAGCTGAGTGAGTGGCGAGTGTGAGCTGAGTGAGTGGTGAGTGTGGGCTAAGCCGTGGTCTCTGTGCACCACAGTTCGGGGAGTCGTGGCTCACGGACGACTGCGGCGCGAGCTGCACGTGCGAGGCGTTGGGCGCGGTGCGGTGCTCTACGCACGGCTGCACCATGGGCGAAACCTGCGAGCTCAAGGATGGGAATTACATCTGCAAACCGATCGGTGAGTCTGCAGCGTGGCGCTCGTTCGTTTGCGGTACAATACAATGGCGCTGCGACGTGCCTGGGTTTTTACGGACGACCGTTTACGCTACGGAGCAGATTCATGAATGCACAATCACGTGGAATGAATTAATGAATTAATGCCTTCTATACAATGGCCAGGGAAGATTATTTGTTATTGACGAATGTGTTGAGTTCTTCACAACCCTCCGAGGTATGGTAGCTTCCGTGCATGTAGCAATGCACCGATTCACTGATTAATATCGCTCCCCAATGCATTTAAGCTAAATGAAAGAAGAAAAAACTGTACAAACACAGGAGAAAAAACAACGAACGAGGTGGTTCAACAATGAAGAGAAGAGCCGCTCCCGACGCAGTGGGCGGCGGGTTTAGCCCGCTCCCGCGTGGACCACGGCACTCGAGCACGAAGTGCCGGCTCTTGACACATCTCTTCATTAATTTTAGTTATTTCTAATAAAAACATGGAATCTTAACATTGAGCGGTTTCCGATGGGGACGTCTATAAATATAACAAGTTGAATCAAGTCAAATTGTATTTTTTAGCGGAAAAATACAACTGTTTGGATCGTAGATACAAATTGTAAAAAAATATCATATCAGGTTATTATATTAATTGAAAACTTTTTCCTGGCGGAGACGGGCTCCACGAAACTAGTGGTAAAAAAGCAACCCCTGCACGCTGCTCCGTGCGTGCGCACGTGGCCCAGGCTACGGGACGTGCACGGTCTCCGGAGACCCTCACTACCAGTCGTTCGACGGGCGCCTCTACCACTTCATGGGCGAGGAGACGTACGTGCTGGCGCAGAGCTGCGGCAGGGACGACGGGGGCCTGACGCCGGTGCGCGTGCACGGGCGCAACGAGCGGCGCGGGAACCAGGCGGTGTCGTACCTGGCCGAGGTGCGCGTCTTCGTGCTGGGACACGAGGTCCGCTTCACCAAGAGGAACGACTTCCAGGTGACGAGGAGGGGGGAGGAGGAGGGGAGGTGAGGAGGGGGAGGAGGAGGGGGGTGGGTGGGGAGGAGGGGGGTGAGGAGAAGAAGGGAGTATGGGGAGGAGAAGAAGGGAGAATGGGGAGGAGGAGGGGGTGGGGGAGGAGGGAGGGGGTCCCACCTGCTACTCCATCTTGGGGAAATCAGTTATACATTTTTTTCCAATAAGGAGCCCGGTACACAGCATAAACCGTGACGTGGTTGGGGGGGGGGGTTACAGAAACTCCGCAGACAGAAGTCCCCGAACGCTGTGCTACTGAATTTAGAGGAAGGTGGGAGATTGTGCTCGCTGCTGCCCTACCGAGTGGTGACCGCGAGAGCGGGGTGCGTATTGTACTCTTTTATGAGAAGGGGAAGGTGAGGGATAAAGGACTTAAGAAAGGGAGTGGAGGGAGTGGGGGGAGCTGGTAGAGGGGAATGTAAAAGGGAATCAGAATCCAAATATGTATTTATACTGGAGGAATTGGATGTGCTATGAAGCTCTTTTTATAGATAGAAAGGGATGAGCACTTAGGAGAGAATCAATTTGGAAGGATTACTCACACGCGCTTGGTGAACTTGTCAACCTGTCACAGTCCCGTAGGGCGGTAATTAACTCCCGTCCATCCCCGGGGGAACGGAGGCAACTCCATGCGCGCCGATCCCCTCCCAGCGTGCGGCACCTCGCATCAGGGGAAATTAATAACTTAATCCGAATGCTGTGCGCTGAAGACTTTTACGTTCATTGCCATCCGTACCATGCCGTGGGGCGAGCGGTGGCCCAATGCTGTGTGTGAGGAGACCTTAATCCAGCGGTGGGTTAAAAAAAACGGATCGTTCGCACGGCTTCACAATGGGACACGCGCACGTGTGAATGTTTGGCGGCTGACCGGCAGGTGGACGGCGTGAGGACGAAGCCGCCGGCGACCCCCGCGGAGGGACTGCACATCCAGCAGTCCTCTCACAAGTTCATCCTCAGGACCGACTCCGGCCTCACCGTGACCTTTGACCGCAAGGAGCACGCAGGTGCAGGGGCTGCACGGCCGCCTGGGTTTAGGCGATTTACACTCCTGCCCGGCCGAGCCGTTGGCTGCATACGCTGCGTTCAACATTCAGTAGATACATCAGAGGATGGGGGTGGTAAGAGGGGAGCGGCTACAGCGGTGTTTCATGGTGAACACACCACGGGACCACCGTATCGAGGCCACCCGATCTATACGATCTCCCAGCGTGGCAGTTGATACAATTGGCAAGTTTCACAAATCCCCTCCCCACCTCCCTCTGTGAACCCAGCAGTATAATGGAGTACACCTTGGTCACGTGCAGTGGGATGTGGGCACCCCGCCTCCCCTCCCCAATCTCTCCCAAAACGTCTGAGCAGCGTGGAAGAGGAGGCCTCTCTCCCTCCAGCAAAATGCCCCTCTTCATGCGAGTGGTGGCTCTGGGCAAGAAATGGCTCAGCACCGCACCGCTGCATCTCGCAGTCCCCGCGGTCGTGCGGGGATTCCCCCACCCGGTCTTGTCTGCAATCCCCAGGACGAGACTTTGCTCCGAGGGCCAACCCCAGGGCTTCTTGCCGCATGCCCAGCCATGTTCGTCACTTGGGCCCTGTCATTGTGTTTTAATGGATGTTGAACTTCTTTTGCTCCATGGGCCAACCCTCTCGCGGACACACGAGGGTTAAGGGTGGCAATGAAATCCGCCCTCTCGTCTTGTACGGCACTTTTTAGTTGCTTGTTTTTATTTATTTACTCATCGAATGCTTATTGATTTCTTCCAATAAAAGGCGATGTATGTATAAAAATACATTATTATTTAACTTTACCACCTGTACACGGGAATAGAAGTATATGTGGTTATGGCGTTCTTTCAGCCTGCAGTGTAAAAAAGAACTGCACCTTTGTAGGCCTTCCAGAGATTTGCATACCAGCAACACCTGCCAAATGCACCGATGCAAAACTACTGGATAGGCGATTAATGTCATTTATATAAATGACAGCAATGTGATAAAAAAAAGAATGGTTTAAACAAACCTAACTTGCAAATGCATTAAAGTGTGAAAATAATAGGTTTTAGTTTTTGATTTAAAGCTTTCGTGACTGCAGGGATTCATATTATTGGTTCTTTCGGTAAAGTCACGTAGAAGGGAAATAATAAAATAATACAAATATTGAACAATAAAATTCTCACGACGTTTCGACTGCAACACAAGCAAGCTTGCAACACAAGCAACACAAGCAAGCTTGCAACACAAGCAAGCAAGCTTGTGTTGCAGTCGAAACGTCGTGAGAATTTTGTTTAATATTTAAATTATTTTATTATTTCCCTTCTACGTGACTTTACTGAAAGAACCAAGAATATAGGTTTTCGTTTATTTTATAATTTTTTGGAACCTATCTACGTGACTTTACCGAAAGACCCAAAGAATATAATAATAGGTTTTACCCTTTCTAGCAATAAAACAGGAGGTGTTAAGATGTTCAAACACCAAATAGAAACCTTTTTCAAGGAATCAAGTCTGAATTAACCACACGTACTTGTGGTGAACATGCAAACAAAAATGCTCTGATAATATTTGCATTGTCTTTTAAACTGATTGGCCTACACCAGAGATAGCAGCCTTCTTTAGGGCCCAGCATCACCAGTGTGAGAGCAGAGAACGGCAAAAGGCGAACAGCACAAAGACAATATGTATCTCCAAGCATTTCTTGCTCGGGGTGAGCAGCTATATCATGGGATACCTTTTTTTACGGTATCAAAGTATGGCAGTGGGGTATAATACGCGGTCAATGAGTCATTTTCAATTACGTGGAACTAGGGTTCATTGGCGTCTACTTCACAAAGGGAATTCTAACAAACAAATTGCGTTTTTGAAACAAAATGCGTCGCTGTCTCTGTAAGCGTTCGCTTTTGCCGAGTGTCCGCCGCCCCTGTGCGCGTGTGCGTGTGTGTGCTGCCCGGCGGTTGCGATCCACCGCAGATGTGGTCATGCCCAGCTCTTACATGAGCCGGCTGTGCGGCCTGTGCGGCAATTACAACGGAAACGCCAGCGATGACTTGGCGACTCCCAACGGGCAGCTGGCTGCGAGCACGGACGAGTTTGGCCACAGCTGGAGGGTTGGCGACGACGCTCGCCACGCTCCTGCGAGGTCGAACGAGCAAAGGGTGTTCAGGTGAGAGCTACAGTGCACTCGTAGAATGGCTGCGAGCGTGCACTAAACACATAACCACCACCACCATCGTCAGCAGCTACCATTGCCTTCCAACAGGGAAAAACAAAAAACAATCTTTGACAATTTCACGGTTTTTAAACTGGCGTGGAAAAGTTTTCCACCTGTATATTATATGTTGAATATGAAATAAACAGGTACTTACATATTTCTTCTCAAGTTTCATTGTTTATTTTGCATCTGGAAGCAAGGGCGGTTTCTTCATTAGGGCGATTGGGCGACGCACCACCAAAGTGTGAAAGGGACCTTTTCAATCACATTCACAATCTCATTCAACCACAGAGTTACGCTAGCCGTCACTGTGCCTCTGGATATAGTCCAATCAGCGTCATGTCACGTTCTGTGGAGTACCGCCTCTTTTTGGGCGATTTCACTCTGGCTGAGAATCACCCAGAGTGTTCCCATAGACTTACATTCAAAGATGTTTTTTTTCGAACTGCAGGCACTGCAATGCATTCTCTATGGGTTCCGGGAGGGCTCGCACTAACGTGCTTATGTCATCATACGTATGACGTATCCTTAACTTGTGCAGCGATTGGTGGGAACAAACATACACTATTAAAAATCTTAAAAATTAAGTGACAAATAATATTTGAAAACAATTTTGAATTTGAACAACAAGAAAAAATGAAACACTACTTTAATATCTTTATCAAATGTGATTAAAAAAATAAAAAAGAGAACGAGAGCGAGAGAGACTGTTGGGACATCTCGCGAGTTGAGGCCAGTTGAACTTGAACAACGTCATGGCGAACGCAGTTAATTCTATAGTGTCATTAAAAGAAATACCATTCAGCCGTCGTAGTAATCAGGGTAAATTGTCAATTAAAGAGTTAGGGCCACCAAGACCAAATTTAAAAATAAAACAAGTATCTACAAAGGTAAGCAGTGTATTAAGCGAGTAATGTGATGTAAGCAGTGTAATAATAGTGAGTATAGAAACAAACAAGGAGATGTATTGTAAGAGTCACTTTATTTTTCATTAATATTAAAGTAGTGAAGTTGCCTTTAAATGCTTAAGCTGTTAATTTATCCATTGCATGGGTGGACCTTATCCTTATCAATCATCCAAACATTTGCCCCCCCTGAGAGATTTTGCAGGAGCCGCCACTGTCTGGAAGGCAGTGTTAACAATCACTTTAACAAGTAGTAGTAGGCTTTCGCGACCAATATTATCTATAATAGAGGTTTTTGGGTTCGATCGCGGGTTACTCTCCAACACACCCGTGTGCTGAACTAGTAACTAATTGACACGTTTTGTTTACGTGACAAACCTTACTATTGGCTGTGTCGGGCGGTGTCGGGTTTAACAACGCATTTATATTTAGGCGATCTAACTCAAACCCTTTGTTTTGGATAATATTGCTTGCGAAAGCCCGCATGTGAAACTGGCGATTGAAATATTGGAGTGTTAACGATTAATGTTTTGATTATTTTGTTTACTATACTCATGCACCATTGCAAACCCGGCCCCTCAGCCTTTTGGTTGGGCGAGCGTCGGATTAGAAATGCGATCGCTGTGGAAAGGTTCAGGTTTAACTTGCGACTTCGACGTTAAATTTTCCCAGCAGGCAGAGAAGCGTCATTCTCTTGAGCTGACCTGGTGTCCAAAAACAAACGCCATCAACGGTCCAAATATAACTTTTGAGCGAACTCGTTTTCGTTTTTTTTACGTAAAATACGCGGGTGCATGTGAACGCAGCACACAGACGTTGAATCGTGCGCAGCGCGAAAGCGGAGGAGCATTGCTGGCGCCGCTTAACGATCGCACCTTTGGGTTTTTTGCTGGCAATCTTTAACTAAACTATAAACTATTTTTTTTATTTTTACCAGGTAAGACTTACTTGAGCTATGTAGCTCTTTTTCAGAAGCGACCTGGCCACAAATGATAGCTCACCCAAAGTGGCTTATCATCACGTGGAAAATGTGCAGCAGCCAAATACTCTAAATGCGTGATGTTGATTCTAAATGTGGAGAAGAAAATGGAGGGTCCAGAGAAAAATCTACGTGACCACGGGGAGAGAGACATACAAACTCCAAATATACAGCAGGCATCAGGGTCGGGGTCGAACCCATGGCCTCCTGCAAACCAAGCGAGGTAGTTAACATCTCCTACCCACAGTGATGATGATGAGAGAGAGACACGCAAACTCCAAATATACAGCAGGCTTCAGGGTCGGGATCGAACCCACGCCCTCCTGTATACAAGGCGAGGCAGTTAACATCTCATAGCCACCATGGCGCCAACGTTAAACGCACGTTGTTGTTGTTCTACGCTTAAACCGCGGGGGGGGGGGTATGCGATGAACTGACGCGGGCGGGTGCGTGGCTCTCCTAGGAGGGAAGCACCTTCCTGGATGCAGGATGACTTCGCTGGCCTGTCCTGCGGTGCCGGCCAGCTGGCAGAGCTGCTGGGCGCCACCGCGTGTGGGATTATGAAGGAGGCCGAGGGGCCCTTTGGGCAATGCCTTGACGAGGTTGCCCCTGCTCACTACTTCACGTAAGTCGCAGAGAGCGCCGAGATCTGGCGTGGAACGTCAAGTTCCTACGGTGGGGGACATCATGTCACCGTTACATTAAAATTGTTAGAATGCAGATACGTCATAAGATTTCGGTTAATTCGACGTTTTATTTTAATTGTTAAAATATTATAATGCAGATACGTTATAACATTTTGGTAATAATTCAGCCATTACGATTTAGCCGTTGTGACGTTATATTTTAATTGTTAGAATTCAGTAATTTCAAGTTAGCTTAACTGTCAATTATCTTTACTCTCTGGTTCTTTCGGTAAAGTCATGTAGATAGAAAAAATAATAAAAGAACACGACGTTTCGGTCGCAACACAAGCGTCCGTCATCAGGTGAGAAAGAATGATCTGCTGTTGTGGCTTTATATAGGCACGGGAGGGGGGGCAAGGGGGGTTTTGTAGAGTCGTGGCTGCAGGAGTTCACGGGGGAGAGGGGGAGAGTTTGGGGCGTGCAGGGACGGGTGGGGGCTGGAGAAATTAGCATGTCCATGAGCTTGAATTAGCAAACGAAAACAGCACGGGTGTAAGAGTGAGAATCACAGCAGTTAAAACTTGACGTGGTTTATCACATCCTTCCAATGATTGCTCAATCTGAATCCAGCTTCTCGATTAAAGTTTTGTCTGTGTTTGTATGTCTGGATGGCTTCATGAACAAATCTGTGATGGTAGCCCGAGGGTTTGCAGAGCACCTTGGTCTCGGAGAAAATAATGTCATGTGTGCCCACAGCGTTGAAACAATGATCCACCACCGCCAAGGTGTTGGTTCTACTGTGTGTCAAATCCGCTTTGTGTTCGAGAATCTGGTCTGATACATGTCGCTTTGTTTCACCAATGTAACTGCTGCCGCAGACACAACTCAGCTTATAGACACCAGGACATTGCATGTCTGGAATCGCATCCTTCACCGATGGGATCAAATCACGAATTTAGTGTACTGTATTGAACCGAAATTGGATCTTGTGTTTGTTCAAGATTTTGGAAATCCTTTTGATGACCCCTGCTATGTATGGCAAGGTGATGGTTTTGATTGGGTCCTCAGATGGTTATCTACCCATGGTTGGGGATGCAGCTTTGCGGATTGTGCGGTCAGAATATCCATTCATCTTGAGGGCTTGGTGTACGTGCTCAAGCTCACTGGCTAGGTGGTGCTGGTCGGAGATGCAACGAGCCCTATGGTGTAGTGTTTTGATGAGGGAATTATTCTGGGCTGGATGGTGGTGGGAGTCAGGCTTTAGATAGGAATCCGTGTGGGTGGCTTTCCTATAGACAGTGTCCCAATGAGCCATAAGGTCTCTTCTCAATCAAAACATCCAGGAATGGTAGCTCTCCTCTATCACCAGTGGTAGCGAATGTTTTCATGGATACATTTTAGACAGATGCCATCCAGACATCCACCCGACATCCTTCCTTGTAGAAGAGATACGTAGATGACACGTTTGTCATCTGGCCACATGGCCTGCCGGCACTGTACCAATTTCTCAACCACATAAATTCCATACACCCATCTATCAAATTCACCATGGAAGTGGAAAATGATGGCAAGCTACCATTCCTGGATGTTTTGATCGAGAAGAGACCTGATGGCTCGTTGGGACACTCTGTCTATAGGAAAGCCACCCACACGGATTCCTATCTAAAGCCTGACTCCCACCACCATCCAGCCCAGAATAATTCCCTCATCAAAACACTCCATCATAGGGCTCGTTGCATCTCCGACCAGCACCACCTAGCCAGTGAGCTTGAGCACGTACACCAAGCCCTCAAGAAGAATGGATATTCTGACCACACAATCCGCAAAGCTGCATCCCCAACCATGAGTAGATAACCATCTGAGGACCTAATAAAAACCATCACCTTTCCATTAATAGCAGGGGTCACCAAAAGGATTTCCAAAATCTTGAACAAACACAAGATCCAATTTAGGTTCAATACAGTACACCAAATTCGTGATGTGATCCCATCAGTGAAGGATGTGATTCCGGACATGCAATGTCCTGGTGTCTATAAGCTGAGTTGTGTCTGCGGCAGCAGTTACATTGGTGAAACGAAGCGACGTGTCTCAGACCGGGTTCACGAACACAAAGCGGATTTGAAACACGGTAGAACCAACACCTTGGCAGTGGCAGATCAATCATTGTTTCAATGCTGTGGGCACACATGACATTGTTTTCTTCGAGACCAAGGTGCTCTGCAAACCCTCGGGCTACCATCACAGATTTGTTCATCAAGCCATCCAGACATACAAACACAGACAAAACTTTAATCGAGAAGCTGGATTCAGATTGAGCAATTATTGGAAGGATGTGATAAACCACGTCAAGTTTTAACTGCTGTGATTCTCACTCTTACACCCGTGCTGTTTTCGTTTACTAATTCAAGCTCATGGACATGCTAATTTCACCAGCCCCCACCCGTCCCTGCACACCACAAACCCTCCCCCCTCTACCCCGTGAACTCCTGCAGCCACGACTCTACAAAACCCCCCTTCCCCCCCTCCCTTGCTTATATAAAGCCACAACAGCAGATTATTCTTTATCACCTGATGACGGACACTTGTGTTGCGACCAAAACGTTGTGTTCTTTTAATATTTTTTTCTATCTACGTGACTTTACCGAAAGAACCAGAGAGTATGGATTCCTGCAGTCATGAAAGCTTCAAATCAAGATTGTAAATTATCCTCTTAGAATGGTAAATTAGCTTGCGAATCTTTACTCGTTGTGAATTAGTAACAACAATTTATCTGATAAGATTGTTAAAATTGAGCCAAGTTAAACTTGATATTAAAATCCAAGCCGTCAAGAAACTGGCGACAAAAATGTACCCATTCAAAATTTGAGATAAGTGACGCCAGTGGAGCAAGTGGCCCAGGTGGTCAGCGCACTGCACGGTGAACCTGGCGACTTTACGCTTCAGTTCGCGGGCACAGCTCACATGAGTGGCAAACGTACATCTGAACTGGTCCCGGGCCCCACCTGCCCAGCTCACCAACTCGCGCTGACCAGTGTAGCGTAGTGCGGTCAAACAACCCTGGTGACTGCGCGGTCAAGGGCCCTTCCATGCAGTGGGCGCATTGACGTGGAGATGTGGTTTTGGCGCGTCGCATCGTGTGCTGTGCTTCCACAGGAACTGCTTGTACGACATGTGCGAAAACATCGGAGACCGAGAGACATTCTGCAACAGCCTGGAGGTTTACGCGGCAGCCTGCCAGCAGCAGAGCATCACTCCCAGGAGCTGGAGGAATGTCACGGGATGCGGTGAGATCTCACTCACCGACGTCACTCGGCACCTCTGATGCAATTACGGGCACCACGGTGGCGAGATATTAACTATCTTGCCTGGTATACAGGAGGGTCGTGGGTTCGATCCCGACCCTGACGCCTGCTGTATATTTGGAGATTGTGTGTCTCTCTCCTCGTGGTCACGTGGATTTTTCTACGGGTCCTCCGGTTTTTCCCTTCACTTTTAGAATCAACATCACGCGTTTCGACTATTTGGCTGTTATACATTTTCACGTGATTATAATCTACTTCATCGAGCTATGATTTGTGGCCAGGTCACTTCTGAAAAAAGAGCTACCTAGCTCAGTGGGCCTTACCTGGTAAAATAAAATAAATGCTTTAGTTTAAATAGTTTTAGTGGTAATTAACGTGCACCACACGCATCTGGTTCCCCTTCCATAGATTCCTTACTCAGTGGACTATTCCCCCCCCCATTCATCATGCCACCATCTTCCTCCCTTTCCTCTCTCCACTTCTACCTTCTCCTTTGTTCTCGATCTCTTTCCCTATCGCTTCCCATGTAATATGGTCAATCAACACCATCATTGCCATGATCACAACTCGTGTGACGCTTAATATATCGGTTATGCATGCGTCACAGTGTCTGTGTGTGCGCACTCCTGTCATTTGCCTTGTCATTACGTGTGTACGTGTGTGCGTGTGTGCGTGTGTTGTTACGTGTTGTGGGGAGCGGTGGTGTAGCGGTTAGCGCACTGCGCTACGAACCTGGCGACCCGAATTCGATTCCCGCTCACGGCCAACACCAGTGGGGATTATCTGAAGCGGTCCTGGGCCTCCCTAGGTCGACTCAGCCACAAATAAGTACTTGGGTGCGGTGTGTAAACATCGCCACTGGGGAGACAAAGGCGGTTGGGCGTGGTGCTGGCCATCCACCCCCTTCGTGTGCCGTGCCGACCTTCATAGGCACTTGCCCCAACAGCTCTGTTAAGGATACAAGGTGGGGGGGGGAATCTTTGTCTTTGTGTTATTACACAGAACCGGCGTGTCTATGTGTATAGACAGAACCGGCATGTCTGTGTGCATACACAGAACCGGCGTGCATACACAGAACCGGCGTGTGTGTGTGTGCATACACAGAACCGACGTGTGTGTGTGCATACACGGAACTGGCGTGTGTGTGCATACACGGAACTGGCGTGTGTGTGTGCATACACAGAACCGACGTGTGTGTGCCTACACAGAACCCGCGTGTGTGTGTGT
>CM025667.2:656284-683567 GCA_014621495.2 Entosphenus tridentatus
TCTTACAGACCCCGTTCACCCCAAATGTCTTACAGACCCCGTTAACCGCAAGTGTATTCGCCATGCAGTCTGAGGGTCCTTACGTCACCTTGGTGAGGCCGCTTGAGAAACTCTTGGTGTTCGTGGCCCAATTAGGCACATGTTGGCGTCAAAGTTATTTACCAGGTCTCTCGGCTGCCGGACGGTGCACACTTGACCTCCAAGGTCCACCCTCACAGTATCCCACCATCTGACTTTGAGGGCCTCCCCTCGTTCTCAAAACTACTGGGTGTCACTCTTATGTGCTTCTCACTAACCTGTTTTCCCCATATCATACAAAGACAATGATCCCCCCGTATAGCCTGAACAGACTGATGGGGCAAGTGCTGCTAGCGAGCACCTAATGAAGGCCGGCACGGCACACAAGCAGGTGGGTGGCCAACACCACGCCCGGCCGCCTTTGTCTCCCTTGTGGCGATGTTTACACATTACACCTGGTACTCATTTGAGGCCGAGTTGACCTAGGGGAGGCCCAGGACCAGCTCAGATAATCTTCAATAGCGTTGGCCGTGAGCGAGAATCGAACTCGAGTCACCGGGTTTGTAGCGCAGCGCGCTAACCGCTACACCACCGCTCCCCACCTCTCATCCTACAACGCACACACGCCCATCCCACTTGTCGCAACCTAAATGCCGCATGGGAACGTAGGGGGGCGGGGTGGCTGCCCACACCTGCCCACCCACGACATTTGTACAAGCCAAATGCGGTGCGCTCTCGGCATCCTCTATGGACACCCCAGGCTTTTCGACACATGTCCTGGGCCCGGAGGGCATTGTGCCTGCACATCAAAGTTGCACTCCATCTCATGGCCCCCTTTCTCCCAGCCGCCTTCGTGATGCAGATCGTTACAATTCGAAGTGTTTTCCTGACCACTCAAGTACGAGAAGGTGCTCAAAATTATCCACGCTGCCCCTGACCCGGTAGTGGAATGTCCATATTTCTGTGGGAGGTGATGAAAGTCCATCCATGGCAACAACCAACGTTGACTTCCACACAAAGTAGCACTATTTTATCGACCCTCTAAAAAGATGAAGGAGCTCACATTTACCCCGGCTCAGGAGTTGAACTCGCACTTTTTTAGATACGAGCCACGTATTCTGAAGTAGCACTGCGTTAACCCCTACGGCCCAAGCTCACAAATCCGTCACTGCTGCATCCAGTATCACCATGTCCTTCTGATGACCGAGATGAAGGTGCAAAAAGCCGTCCCCAACTACCTGCAACCGCCATCACCTGTTGGTGCAGACCTCACCTGTGGGCCTAAGTGCTGAACAGTGCAAACCGCCTAGCACAAACAATAAAGCAAAACGTGGCTGATGTATTTTCAAGAAGTGTGTTTACATTTGGACAAAAGTTCATTAAGGAATGGGTGTTATTATCGGTGTCTGGGTTTATAAACATCTATACACATGGTTGGTTGTTATCGAATGCATTGAATAAAGTTGGTGAATTCCGCTCTGCCGAATACCCGCTGTCACCTCAAACCACTGCTAACCACCCTGAATTTCACGTCCCTTAATGTAGTCGGCAAATACAAACTGAAGTATTACATGCTTCAAAACACGGTGTTGCACCTTTTCTGGTAGCTAATTAGTAATAATAATTTAAATGTATAAAGCGCCCTTAAACAATCGTTCTCTAGAGTGCTGTGCATGAAAAGACGGAAAATAGTTTAACATCAACCAAGAAAAGAAAAGTCAGAAGTTTTGACAATAACTCGAGGGAAAGCAATTTTAAACAGATGTGTTTAGTTGAGATTTGAAGATTTGTAAAGTTTCTCAGAAGCCTGACCTCGAAGGGGCAACGAGTTCCAGAGTTCAGGAGCCGCAATGGCAAAGTCGCCGTCATCACCCCAAGTGTGAAGCTTAGACCGTGGTGACAGTGAGCAATGCACAATCTGAGGTTCTTAATGATTTACACCATTGGAACCTCATTTGCCAGTAGCAAAATACGATAATTGTTTTTTTACCCTTTTATCTGGCAACAAAACTGACACCTTTTTTTACAAGGAGTCATGTTTGCATTGAGCACAATACTTGCAGTCGGAATGCATTGTGGTCAATGCAAACATGACTCCTAGTAAAAAAAGGTGTCAGTTTTGTTGCCAGATAAAAGGGTAAAAAAACAATTATGATATTTTGCTACTGGCAAATGAGGTTCCAATGGTGTAAATGCTTACCCGGAGCTCTCATACTCTGATGGTGCATTGTCTTTGAGTTGTGCGCCTTTTGGCGTCATCTGGTCCAACACCATGTGAGACTAGGCTCTGGAATGGTACATTCTATAAACAAAATGAAGGTACCCCTATGGGTTCTCCCTTGTCGCCAGTGGTAGCGAATGTTTTCATGGAGAAATGTGAAACAGATGCGCACAAGTGGCTTTCATTGACTCTGTCCCAGCCCCAGGTCTAACTATGATGGACACCAATAGGGGGAAGTTGGTTGACCCCACCCACCACCATACACCGCCTCTAACTTGCAAACTTCTTCTTTCGTATGGCTGATGTGGATGCAGAGCAGCAGCATCTACAGTTTCACATGCATTGTATTTGAAATTGATTGACAGTGGTGATACTAGACCATAAAGAAGGATGTAGGCCAATCAGTTTCAAAGACAATGCAGATATCAGAGCATGTTTGTTTGCTTATACACCACAAGTACGTGTGGTTATAATTCAGACTTGATTCCTTGCAAAAGGTTTCTATTTGGTGTTTGAACATCTTAACGCCTCCTGTTTTATTGCCAGAAAGGGTAAAACCTATTCTTAATACTTGTTCTGCCCAATAGCGCCTTAGTATGCATGTTGAACTTCTTTCGCACCGTACGGAGCCAACCGTGCTCAATCAGGAAGGCGTCTAGAGTAAGTGTGACTCTGCAGCGCTGGGCAGTGGTGGCCGTCGTCAAGAGAAGAAACCCCGGGCGAGGTGGCTCGGTTTTCCCATAATTCATCACGTGCCTCCACCCTGGGGTGGATGTGGCCTCGCCTGTGCGCTGTTATCCTGAATACACACAGACCTATACTCTCTAGTTCTTTCGTTAAAGTCACGTAGATAGAAAAAATAATAGAATAAAAGAAAACACGTTTCGGTCGCAACACAAGCGTCCGTCTTCAGGTGTGAAAAAATGATCTGCTGTTGTGGCTTTTTATACGCACGGGAGGGGAGAGGGAGGAAGGAGTTTGACTGTGGGAGTTTACAAGGGGAGAGGGTTGTCCGATTTCGACTTGTACAAGTCCATTTACTTGCTAATTTATCTAGCCCCACACGCTCATGCACGCCACACCCCCCCCCTCTCTCCCCGGTGCCTCCCGTCCCTGCACACCACAAACACTCTTCCCTCTCCCTTGTAAACTCCCACAGCCAAACTCCCCCCCCCTTCCCATCAGAGTGCAGCGCCACATTAAATACGCACTACAATGGCAATAGTGTAAAGCGATTTGAAGCATGTTTTATTTGGGGGGGGGCAGAGCTTTGTGACCTCATATTTGAGGGGGGGTCTGACTTTTTGTGACGCCGTGTGACGAGGGGGGGGTCAAAAATCGCGTGACGTCATTTATGGACGGCCCCCTACCTATTTTCATTTTTACCAGGTAAGGCCCACTGAGCTGTGTAGCACTTCTTTCAGAAGCGACCTGACCACAATTGATAGCTCAACGAAGTGACTTATCACGTGGGAATTTATAGCAGCCAAATCCTCCACACGCGCGATGTTGATCCTAAATGTGGAGGGAAAACCCGGAGGACCCGGAGAAAAATCCTCGCGGCCACGGGGAGAGTGATGCCGCAAACTCCAAATATACAGCAGGCGTCAGGGTCGGGATCTAACCCACGACCTCCTGTAGACCAGGCGAAGGAGTCACACGCCGTGTACACCCCTGTCCGGCAACATGTCTTTTATGCCCTTCATGCGTTGATGCCTGGTTTTACACCCGAGCTGCTCAGACTCCCACTGTCGTCATAAGTATGTTTGACTTCTTTCACAGCACCGTCCGTAGCCAACCGTGCTGATCGTAGGTGTGGTCATATTGACATTTTATGTTGAAGAGGGTATTCAATGTCCATCGCAAACTAATGGGCATTTAATAATGCAGACACTGTGCAATGCCTCAGTAGACTTTTTATAAATAAAGATTTTAGACATCTTTGGATCGGGTCTTTGCAAGACATGGGGGGTGGGGGTGATACTGTGTACACCGTATCCGCCACGAGGAGCGCTATTGCATACACATAGATATGAGTCGCGAAAGAGTCGTGACGCGTGGGGTTGTTGCCAGATAGGGAATTAATTGGAAGGTTTGAGGGTAAATGGGAAGGATGATGGAAGGAAGCAACCCGGAGAAGGAAAGCAAAGTACAGCAGACTCTCGATTATCCGCGCCAATGACGGGGAGGACGCCCGCAGATAATTACAAATCATTGGATAATCCGTTTAACACGTAAGCTTTCGCGAGCAATATTATCCATAATATAGGTGTATTGGGTTAGATTGCATAAATGTCTTTAAAACCTGTTGGCTGTGTCGGGTGGTGGTGGGTTTTAACGACACATATATTTACGCGACCTAACCCAAAAAACCTCTAACTGGATAATTCAAAAATATAACCATTTTCCGTGGATATTTATGCCAAAAACCACTAACATAGGTTTAAATTAAGAACGAATACTAACGATCGACCAATGGATGCGCGTGCTCAATGATAACACTTTCCTGCTCCCGCGCAGAAGACTCTGACCACTAAGTGGACAGCAGCAGAGCCACGCCAATCAATATCAAACTCCGCCCCCACTGTTGTAAAGATCTGCAACTATTGTGCTGTAGAAGCGATCACATAGATTTCGGATTAACCGGAGCACATATTTGTTCGGTTTAAGCACGTGACTTGTAATAAATATTTCCAAGACTATCGATGTGTTACTTTTTTTGATGATTAATTTGGGCTTGAGTTATTAATATACGTCAAAATCACAGATGCGTGGTTAATCCGCAAATCTGATCAGCCACACGCGGATAATTGGGAGTCGACTGTACTTGCGTTGGCTCCCGGTGGGCCACTGGATGTTGTTGTTGTTGACAATAAACTTTATCCAAGAAGTGCCAAATTCGGGGTCCTTCATTACACAAATATAAGCTCTGTAGCAGGAGTGGCAAACCTGTAACAGACCAACAGCCAAAAAGTACCCATGATATTCTGCAAAGAGCCAAGTGTATATATGTGTGTATATATTGACAGTTTTCGGCACGGTGAGCCATTCGTTATTTTTTGGTGCTGTGACAGCTGTCATGTGGTGGATTAAAGAGCCGCACGGAGATGTTGGTTGGCCACCGCTGCTCCATACACGTCCACAGTATCCCGCAGCTGCTGCACAATAGACGCACGCCCTTCAGGATTCTGCCCTCACAGTATACCCAACAACCTCCAACTCGTAGTTCTTTCCCCTTGGTCGCCAGACTTGTGTGCGCGAAGATTCCATTCAGCATTCCAACCTCCTGCTTGCCCCGCAGACATGTCCCACAAAGGGCAGCCTCTACCTCTCCCTTTGTCATTAATATTCCTCATTGGTTATGGTTCTTACATTCTTACATCTTACCACAATCGATTGGCAATTGAATCACTTCTTGATATCTGTCTTACTCTTCTTGGTTCTTGCGGTAAAGTCACGTAGAATGGAAATAATAAAATAATAAAAATAAAACATAATAAAATATTTCTCACGACATTCAGACTCTGTCTTCTCGACAGACCTGTTCTCCACCTGAGGACGGCTGCTTGCGTTGTGGCCGAAACGTCGTGAGAATTATTTTATTGTTTTATTTTTATTTTTTTATTATTTACATTCTACGTGACTTTACCGAAAGAACCAAGAAGATGAATCCCTGCAGTCACGAAAGCTTTAAATCGAAATCTGTGTTACTGTTGGCATCTTCCATATGCAGTAGTTCATCGGTTAACGGTATTAATTGATTCTACGAAAACCACCGTGAATTTAAGTTGTCGTTAATCTAAAGTAGAAAATACACGGTAAAGGCTTAATTTGTTCCAAGACGATCGGAAGTTGAACTTTTTCGCCCTAAAAAACATAGCTTATAACATTTAAATACGCAAATTTAATAAACGTGACAAGAAAATATTAAAGCATTTTTCTTCACATTCCTTGTTATTTATCTTATTTAACTTTTAAGCAAAAAAAGCACTAAGTATTCAAGAGAGCCGTTTCCTTATTCAACGCACATCAAATATTGAAAAGCGAGCAGGCATTTGCTCTCAAAACACTCATAAAAGGGCGGCGTCGCTGACTAGATGAGGTCTGCTGAGTCCACTTAGATGATTGCTCCAATTGGCCGAAATTGGCGGGTCCGCATAATATCGTAAACATATCGTTAATCGAAAATATATCGCTATTAGAAACAATAGGACCCTATGGGAGGCTGATCGTGAATCGAATATCGTTAATCGATGGCATCGTAAATTGAGAGACCACTGCATTCCTAATCGGTTATGGATCTACATTCTTACATCTTACCACAATCGATTGGCCATTTAATAACTTCTTGACATCTGTCTTACTGTTGGCATCTTCCACATACCGTACTCTGCTTGCCTCTGCCAATAAGTGGTTCTATCTTACCAATTTCTATTTGGTTTCCTTCCTGCATTGCTCATTGGCACGACGGTATGGTCGCGTATTTCTAACACGTGTTTAATTGTCCAATCAGAGTGTGAAAATACATGTTTTTAACTTGTGAATAGCCTGCATATAATGGAAGGAATTTGTATTATTCTACTTATCCACAACAAATGTGGGGTAGTAAGCCGCTTTTAGGAAGCAGGGTAGGGAAAAACCCGCATATAATCCCAGAGAAGAGGACGATTATTGACACGGATAATAATAATTTCCACGGACCCTACATCTCCCGTCGGTCAATGGAAGTTGCAGGTAATAGGGTCGGTTTCGCAACAACAACAATAACGTGGCAACTTTAGAACAAACGTAAAAGTCAACATCCTCAGAAAGCTGTAAAGCTGGCTATGATTACGGGTTTGGAAAATAAATGTCCGAGGTTGGAAAAACATGTTATGTGTACGAGGTCACCACAATGATGTCTACGCATGTACACATAAGCTGCACGCATACATAACAGTAACTGCCATTCGCCACTAAGTAAGTGGTGGTGATGTCACCACGGCACTTGTGCCAGGCTATGTGCACTTTAAGGCCACGTTAAGTTTCGAACGCCCGCTGGCAGGAGGTTACGGGACTGGCTGAGATGGTTATCCAATGCACCACCAGTGCCCCCTACTATGACAACTTGCTGTGTTTTAGCCACCCGGCGTTCCGCTCGTTGTTATGAGCGTCACTCCTCTGCCCTCCGTTGTTGCTGGAGGGCGTCTGCCTCCAACTGCCCAGTAGCATCCTTCACGAGCCTCCTCCAGACATACATTAGCGGAGGCACTGTATATATGTAGGACTGTTACTGACGCGACAACTTCTTTGTCTTTCTCGTTCCTTTTATTCCGCGTACAGTTCACATCGCCGACAGCATCGTTCAATGTTCCTCCGTTCGTTCGCTCCGCTTCGCTCGCTCTCTCTCCCTCCACTCAGGTCCGATACTCTGCTGCTCGCTACGCTATACTCGCTCCGTCCTTGCTACTCTGTCCGTGCTCTCTATATCCACTGCTACCATATACTGTAGTCTCTTGTCCCTTGCTATCTTATACAAGACGCTCTTATCCACTGCTACCCTATACTGTCTTATTCACTGCTACCTTATACTATACTCTCTGTTTCACTGCTACCTTATACTATACTCTCTGTTGCTCCGTCTCTGTCCCAGGCACCGTCTCCAGCTCCGACTCCAACACACACCAAGACTCCCGTCTCTTCGCTACGCTCTGCCTTTATACCTGAACCAATCAGCCCAATTAATTATCTCATCCCCTGCTTCGCCACTCGCCCCCAGGCCCCCAGCCTCACGTGATCCTGTTATCGTAGTCAACCCGGCGCCAGTCAACAACCACTCACCCTCTCGACCAATCACCGGCCTGCGTCCTCAGTTGCCCTTAACACCTGTGGCGTCTCTTAATGACCTCCCCCTTAATTGGCACAACAACTCTATGTCCTCAGTTGCCCTTAACACCTGCGGCATCTCTTAACGACCTCACCCCTTAATTAGCGCAACCAAACGCGTGTCATTTCAAGTCCTACATATAAACACATATACTAGGCCGCAATTGTTGTTTTGAGCATAAATATAGAGTCGACTATACTTACACCAAATGTAGGTGTCTGGCCCTTGTCGAACACCATACCAATTTACGAGCCACTCAATCACGATTGTGTGCATCCGATAACCGGAGGACAACCTCAGTCATTCAGCACTTTATCGAGCTATGTGCCACACCTTGCACAATGACCGCACAAAGTTCGTAACGTTTTTCTATCAGACGTACAAAGCGCACGCAGTGTAGTTATGCTTTACGAGCATTGCGAAACGTTGGGGATTTGCCTCACAAAGGTCACTATGGCTCCACGCATGCATCTGTCCACTTCTGTGCGTGTGTGTTGTTTTATGGACCAAAGGCTCGATTACAAGGCTTGCCCTGGGTGATCACCGTGCCCTTGGGCATTATGGATCCTGGCGGAATCCCCGCACCCCAGCCCCTTACCCTCCTCAGGATTTCCCGCTGTCGGCGAAATTTGAGGCGGATGACGTAGCCTTGCCACGGCAACTCCTGCCCACCTCGTGATATGGAGACTCGGTGTCGTGTGTCGCTGGGTGTCCCCCCAAAAACCATAAACGTGCACATGAAGCCATTGCTGGTCACGGTTTAACATCATAGCCTCAAGGCAATGGTCTCATCTTCGGGTGAGACCTGGATCGGGAGAAAATATAGCAAAATTCGCATCAGTAAAACGTCGCCCTTCAGGCACTGAAATTTTTCCATGCGTCATTAGGTTCAGATTTCGATTTTTATCTCGATCCGCCTTCGCAACTGCAGTATGTAAACACTGCTGTATTCAATATATGGATTGGTTGCGTCAATATAAAGATTTAGTCATCTGGGTTAGGGGTTACGAGGACCCCCCTCAATGGTTTTACGCCTTGTACCATAGATGTGACTTAAGACTTGGCTGGCTACCAGTAAAAACTAGAGTGTGAACTGGAGTGGACTTTAACATTCCTGTATTTATAGCGTAAAATGTGTGCTCTTATCTCGACGTTAGCAGGAACGCAATCGCGTATTGCGCCAACTCGAGAGAGCGGGTTAGGCCGTAGTTGGTTCACTCAGTGGACTGTGTACCTCATGACCTGAGATCACTTCCAGGCCCAAACAAGCAAACATCATTATCATTATTTATCTGCTCATTTACCCAGAAAAGCCTTATGAAGTCTCAAGCCTCTTTTTCCGGAGGGTCCTGCTGAGTGTGTCACAGTAGGGGCGGGGGGGTGTAACAATTGCTCGGTTCCCCAGGGCATTTCCCATCTTTTTTCAAATTTGGACCATGACACCAGCACGGTTGGCTACATATGGTGCGAAAGAAGGTCAACATACATACATAATGGCCTACACTTCTTCTTTGAGTGATTTAACAGGTTCCTGAACGTCCACTGTGAAGCAAATCCGAATATGTATTTATATTGGAGGAATAGATGAGCTAAAAAGCTATTTTTCACAGGTGCTCGGTAAAAAATGGCGCCTTAGATCGTGGTTAATACAGCCGCAGTATTAACCAAGGCTGCTTGCTGGATTTAACCACGAAACCTTCAGAGGCACGCGCTCGACAAACACGCCTGCCACCACCACCGGGGTACGTCGCTGGCATCGATACGTTGATCCGGTCCCCGCGTGCCCCTCCACCAACCCTGCACTCAACCACGTTGCAAAGTTTGGAAAAAGGCTTGTGGGGGGGAGAGAGGCTTGCAGTGGATTTATAAGGGGGGCTGTGATTTTCAATACGAATGCCAGGGGCGGGGTTGACTGAACGTGTAATCAATCTCCCACCACCCCCGGCTTCTGTGTTCGCAGAGAGGGCGCTTCCCGCTCCAAGGTGCGGGTTCCCCCAGAGCCACGTCGGAGCAACGTGCGTCACCGTTGCCAGTGCTCACAATTGCGTTTACAGCCGCGACCGCCGTGACCTGAGTCTCCAAACACGAGGAACACGATAAAAGCCGACTTCTACATCACAGGTCGACGAACTCAAACGACGTGTCAGAAAATTGACGCTCTCAGGACAAGAAGTGGCCTTAATTTTTCTACAGCCACCAATTCAAATGTTGCATCGAAAATGTACTTTTTATTTGTATAATGATGCAACACACACAAAAAAATTAGCGTGTGGTGTACAGTATAACATCAGCAGGAACTCGAAATCACAATCAACTTCATATACAACCATTGCGGCGCTTGTGCCATGCTGGGTGCACCTTGAGGCCACGTCACGTGTTGAAGGCTCGTCGGCAGGAGATCATGGGACAGACCCAGGTGTCATGCGTTGACTAACTGATATGATCGGCAGAGGTACCACCTGTACTCCCCACTGTGGCAGCTTTCTCTGGTTTAGCCGCTTGTCGCTCTATGCGTTGTGAGCATCCGTCTTTCACCCTCCACTGTTGTTGTACGGCGACTGCCTACAACTGCCCAGTCATCTCCTTCACAAGCCTCCTCCAGAGGCCGATCTTGACATCGCTGGTACCAGTCCTCGGGCAAGTCCACATTTTTCCGTATCACATAATTCCATCTGTTCTATAGCCATGCCTCACCCGTTAAGCTCCCTCTATCCATCCAAGCAGAAACTGCTTGGGCATGCAGTGGCTGGGCATGCTGACTACATGACCCAGCCAACACAACCTTGTCTGCCACCGGAGGAGCTCACAGATGGGATTGTGTCCAGATTTTTAAAGGATCTGTGAGCTCCTCACACTCTAGTCTGATTAGATGCAGGAAGCATCATAGGCAAAGCCAGCATAAACGTTTCAAACCAGCGAAGATGTTCCTTCAAAGGGGTCCACGTTTCCCAATCGAAGAAAAGGGAGGTTATGACAGTGGCTGAGAAGGCCCGGAGCTTTGTGGGGAGCAACAGACCAGGTAGATTCCACACAGCGTTACATATCTGATGCAAAGATAATCCTGCTCAACTTATTCGGAGTGAGACCTCCACTGCCAAACTGAAGCTGGTCATAAACATACTGCCCAGGTGTGGAAACTTCTCCACTTTCTCCACAACTGCCCCACCAGTGAAGTGGAGGGAGTGGAGTGTTTGATGACAAAATACCCAGGCAAGAGCTTTGTTTCTGTGGGACTGATGGTAAGGCCCCATCTCTTAGTAGAACAATCTACGTTTCGCAGCAGAATATCCAACTGCTCAGTGAGGAGCAATTACAAGATCATCAGCAAAAACAACTTGGTAGAACAATAGGGAGACAACCCTTGACCGCACACGGGCATCGCTCAGCCTCCCGTTTTATCTGTACCAGATGGGAATTCCATGAGTAGAGCAATGGAAATCTTCATGAACTATGTGGTCATAAAATATATCAAATAATGTAGGGTCAGGACATCCCTGTTGCACAGCAAGGTGAACAGGAAATGACTCTAATTCCCTGCCACGCAGGTTTAGCCAGGTCTGCCCACCCTCATACAAGTCCTAAATAATTGTGAGCAGAGGGTCAAGGGCCCCAAAAGCACAAAGAATAACCCAGTGCCCTGGCCTATTGACCATATCATATCATAGGCCAGATCAATAAAGCAGAGACGTAAGTCCTGTTGGTAAAATGTTTTTAATAGACAGAAATTACCAACACTTCTGCAATAGCAGACTGACAGAAAATATGACGTTTGTGCAGGACCACCCAGGCCTGAAAACAAATTGGGGTTCTGCAAGCCTCTCCTTAGTGTGCCTGGCAAGGTGATGTTAAATCATTCTTTCTAGGACCTCTTGCAGTCCTAAAGGCAGTGCATCTCCGATTGTCATGGGCTTATTGTGTGGGCGTTATGACCTTGTGCACAACTTTAACAGCCTTCGTAACGCCTGTCAAAATGGTGAACCACACCTTTGGGAGTGTCTCACAGATAAACTGTAGTACAGAAGAATGTTATTGTGCCCTCTATTTACCTTGCTTTCAACTAATCTACGCTCGATGCAGTTGTGTGATGAACTTAGAAAAATGCAGATAACAACGGTCAAAAAGGGGTAACCAACTACAAGCTTCCAGAGAGTGAAATAACCCAGGGCCTTCAGAACGAACGCCCCTGGCCGGCATGGCATGACGTGTGGCACTGCCCGGTGGCTTGGATCGAGAGTAGACAAACTCGACCCCGCTGTTCCATGAGAACAGCCTCTCCGTCCTACTCCAACACGATGCTCACGCTGGGCATCTTAATTATTTATTACTGCAGTATGAAGCACTTTGACTCCATTTAACTCTTTTTTATTTTACTAAGTAAGGCCCACTGAGCTGTATAGCTCTTTTTCAGAACCGATCTGGCCACAAAAGATAGTTCAGACAAGTGGCTTATCACGTGGAAATTTATAGCAGCCAAATACTCTAAACGCTTGTTGATTCTAAACGTGGAGGGAAACCTGGAGGAGCTGGGAGAAAAATCCACCTGACCACGGGGAGAACATACAAACTCCAAATATATAGTGGTACCTCGGTATACGGCGTTAATTCGTTCCAGAAGGTAGGACTTATACCGAAATGACGTATACCAAACAAATTTTTCCCATAAGAAATAAAGGGAAAGGAAATAATCCGTTCCAGAGTATAAGAAATATTTTATATGGCATATTATACATTAATAGGGTTGTATAAAATAATTTAGACACTACTTATCACTAAAATGCATACATAAATTACAATAAATGCATAAATAAATAAAAATACAATTTAACATCACTTTACCTTGCTGAGAGGAGTTGATAGCCTACGAGGATGGTGGTGAGGAAGGGGAGGGGCTAGGAGATGTAATTTTTTTGAAGGAGAGTCCCCTTCCATTAAACTTCAGGAAGATGAAATTCTGGGTTTTTTTCTCTTTCTCTTTTCTGTCTTTTTTCTTGACTTGGACCTGGTTGAGGCTCACCAGGTTAGAGTTTTACTAAAAACCTGTCCATTGAAGTTTGTTTTTGCCTTCTTCTAAGAATGTTCCTGTTATGGCTTGTTACAGCTTTATTGGGGGTGGGGTATACACGGGTACTGTACGCGGTGACTCATCCCGACCCATACAAGTTCTAGCAAGCGTGTCGTATCCCAAGCAAGACGTCGTATCCCAATACATTTTTTTCTCGTCAAAACATGACATATACCAAATTCGACGTATTCCAAAGCGGTCGTATACCGAGGTATGACTGTAAACTCTAATATACACTCTCACAAAACACACAAGTATAAGGTACTTTCTACGATATCGTATATTAATTTGCTGCTCTCTTTACCAAGCCACACTAACTAGTGTGGTGAAGTATGGTTCATCTACCTCTATGACTGACATGGCTCGGGGAGGCCTGTGTGGTGCCACGACCGCGGAGCAACTCCGCAAACGCCGCGATCCCCTCCCGGCTGTGTAACTGGGTTCGTTTGTGTAACTGGTTTCATAGTCAGAGTTAGGCTGGGCTCTCCTCGCGAAATATTCCTCCTCCAGGTAGTGTGTATTGGCACTATTAATAAACTTTAGTTCAGAATATCGGTGCAGTGTGATTTCTGTGTGTGTGGGGCGCGCATGCCTCCGCTGTTGTTTTTGTTGTGGTGTAATTTGAGCGCGCGTGAGATAAACCCGGGCGGTGGTGAGCCAGCCGAGTAGTGATGTCCCTCAGAGAGGGCGCTGGCGCGGGGGGTAGGCGATCACCCGATCGGCGGGGGCCCGGTGAGAGGCAGCCGACGAGGAGGAGGGGGGAGTGAAGGGGGTGGACGTCGCGCCCCGCCCGCTCACGGGGAGCGGGGACGTGGACGTCGGCCTCCACACCAGGGACGTGCGGTCAGGGGAGGCAGGGGAGGCAGAGCCTCACCTGTCATACTCCAATGGAAATAACTGTTACGAAAAAAATAATCAAATTAAATAAATATTGGGATTTTTGCACTGATCTGTATTATAAATATCATTTCTGTACGATTCCAATCATTTGGATAGTCAAAATTGCCAAATTTGCGGAGCTCCGCTGCAAATACACGAAGAAACGAGAGGTGAGGCAGCGACTAGCTCAGCCTCCCCTCTGATTGCGCAACCCCTCAGTAACTGGATAAAGCGTGGGCAATAAGCGTGTGCCTGTTACTATCTCTGTATGCCACCAATGTAATGTTTGTAGACCCGTTCATTTCATGTCCTCGCCTTCCATACTCCAGGTAACTTATTTCACGTATGTGTATAAAGATATTTAGGCTCACTGGTCTCGTCATGAAACTGCAATGAAAAAGCACCAGGGGAGGCAGCTATCACATCTGCCTCACTGAAGGGGATGTGTCTAACACGCCCCCCTCAGTGAGGACACGCCCCCCTCAATGAGGCCACGCCCTCCTCAGTGTGTGAATCTGGCTCTGACACTAGCCAGTGCCTCCCCAGCCATTGACCTCACCGCACTTCACTGCTCCACACCTGCACCCAGCCGCAATATACGGCTGTCGGTTATACTTGTTAGAATCGTAATGTCCTTCATCCAGTAAAGCCTCATTGAAGCTCCAGACTTTCAGAAGGGTCCTGCATTGGAATGGGAGGCCAATTAAATTAAAAAGTATTGGCATGGACACTGTAACTCCTGTACAGTCAACCCTAACCAACCTTTAATTTGATCCTAAACACGAATAAACGTTTTAAATGGTAGCAACTCTTCACGAAAGTCAGCCATCAAGGGCGTCACCTTGTTTAAACGTAAACAAAACATGACAATTAGTTACAAGTTCAGTACACTGGTGCATTGGAGCGTAAACCCACAACATTTTCAATTGGATTATGACGTTTCGCTCGTAATTGGCTAATAACGAACTGCTGAACTAGGAACGAATTGGCATGTTTTATTTCCGTGAGAAAGCTTAATAATTGGTTGTATCAGGTAGTGGCGGTTTTAAGGACACATTGATATTTACGCGATCTAACACAAAAAAAATTCTCTATTGTGGATATTGGTTGTGAAAACCTACTACGTGTTAAACTGAGTTCATATTTGACGTACTTTAAAACTGTAAAATACGGTAACTCTAAGGAGGATCTGACCCGTGGTTTGAGCGGTTCAGGAATCCTCCCAGGTGCGGTGGCATTTAAAATGCAAGCAGGGCTCTGCTAATGAGGACTGCGACCGAGGTGCGCGTGGGTGGCAGGGAATGGGTTGGAGAGCAGACTTTGAACTCCTACTTGGCTGAGCGTGCCACGTTCGTGGTCATACACAACGCGAATAAACAAAAAAAACAAATCATTTATCCTCAACGTGAACTCACCGGACGATATAATGCACGTCAGAAGTACCACAAACGTACCGAGACAAAGCACGTCCTTAACTAAGGAGGTGAGTCAACAGTGTGCTGTAAGCTCACATCGATTAAGTGGGTGTCCTGCACCCTGGGGGTGTTGTTAGGTATTCTGTTTTCCCACAAACAGTGTCGCTAAGGTATTTACAACCGACTGCACCTACTGGGGGTGATTACAGGTATTTTACACAGATTTTTACAATGCGATTTCAGTGGGGTTAGGTACATGTCAACTCTTACATAGAGATAAACGCTATTTATTTTAGCTTTTAATACTTTGACATGCTTATAGGTATGTTTTCAACATAACCAATTTAAGTGGTGATTTCAGAGGCCTTTTGATGAAATTATACGTAAACATGCGCTCCAGATGGTATAATGAGTGTAAGTTATCACAATATAATGTGCACGATCTTCTTCATCTCTGATACATAAAAGTTTATGCGCGCGCTTGTGAGCGATTTGGCTCTCGAACGGTGGGCTTTACGACGAAATTTTTTGCCAGCCAGAACGCCCTAAGCCCCGCGGTGGGAAGTGAGAGCAAGATGGCCGCATGAGGCGCGCGCTCCCAGCGGCTGGCGGGGCCGCTTGTGGTGGGCAAGAGGCGCGAGCAGAGGGAGCCGACACTGAACTCACTCACACATCATACACTGACTTTCTCACACAAAGATAAAGATCCCCCATATAGCCTTAACATACTGTAGAGGCAAGTGCTGTTGGCGAGCACCTATGAAGGCCGCAACGGTACACGAGGGGGTGGGTGGCCAGCACCACGCCCGACCGCCTTTGTCTCCCTAGTGGCGATGTTTACACACCGCACCAGGTACTCATTTGAGGCTGAGTCGACCTAGGGGAGGCCCAGGACAGGTTCAGATAATTGTCACTGGGTGTTGGTGACCGTGAGCGGGAATCGAACTCGGGTCGCCGGGTTCATAGCGCAGCGCGCTACCGCTGCAAGTTTGGTCGTACGTGCTATGTATATAATTTATTGTTACATTTTGAATCACAGTTCCTATGATTACTGTTGTTACATTGTTTTTAAAGCTTTATTTTGGTGATTCGAAAACATATGGTTAATATAAATTGTCTCATGGTTATTGTTGACTTGCACCACATTGGGATTTTTGCACAGTGTTTAAATACGTTTTTTTATATTTGTTGGTTTATTCCAGGATGTTTCTGTTACTCGTCGTCACTTTAAGATGTTCTGTGTTCATATTTTGTTTGTTGCGGTTGCACCCGACTTACTGTAAGAGCCGCATGGCTCACAGGGCTTTACCTAATAAATTAAACTTGAAACTTGAATATGCTATTCCTTTTTCACGTCCGTCACCTTTAAATTAGTTAAATTCGCGTTATTTTAGAGATTTTATTAAATGATTTAGTTAGTTTATCTATTTATTTATTTCCCTTCGCCACGCGCTGGGTCACAACGCAAAACACCCACTAGGTTACCCCCTAGCCATCCACATGCGCCATCGCCCAAGGTAAGTCGCGCACTTTTGTATTATATGCATTTATATAAGACGTAAGTCCAACAAATTAGTATTATAAGCATTTAGCTCATTACACTTTGCACTGCTCACATGGGTTGCCCCTAGCAACGCACACACGATCGCCACAAATTTTTACACATGCAGAAAAAACACGAAACACGTACATTCTTCACAGTGCGATGTCCTCTTCTCCCCACCCCACCCCAATGCGTCCTCAAACTACTATAGAGCACCTACATATCATTAGTATAGTGCTTACATCTCAATATTGCCGCGTGGCCGGGGGAACCGGACCAGCCCCCAGCCAAATCTAGGCCAGCCCGGGGGCGCTGCACGGGACTAGGCCTCACCACGGCACTCTGTCTGCTTACTAATTTGTGCTATAGATTCCATATATACTGCTGTACATTTAATGGTTATAATCCCTTGTTCATCATGACGTCATTTTTAATTTGATGTCTCAGTCACGTTATGGAGATCGCGTGACGTGAATTTTCTGCCTTTGTAGTGAGGGTTGTAGGTTGATGCCGAGGAGGGGGGAGGAGGCTCCCCATGTGGAGTGACGTCCACCGCTAATTATTATGAATGGGGGGGGTGTCCATTTGGAAGACGTCACCTTGGCGTCCCAACACACCAAGATGGCGCCCCAACACACCAAGATGGCGCCGATGATGGCAGCCTCGGACGGTTGGTGGACCCTGTTTTGTTTTGTCTGTTAATTCAGTGTTCTGCCAAGTTTTTCGGAGTTCTCTAAGAAGAGACGAACTTTTAAACATCAGGGAAATAACTCCTGTGGATTTATTTCCCACTTTTCTGCTTCCAGCGGCAGAATTAGTGGGCATTCTAGTCAAAGCCGCGCTAGGCTTTGCTCAAGCAGCAAAACGCCGCCGAAGGGGTAAATGGTCGGGGGCTCTAGTACGGCTATGCAGACGCGGGATCTGAACAATGCTTGCAAGCTTTTTCCTCTCCGACGTACGTTCACTGTTGTTGTATATGTCGGGTTATGAAATTTTGATAAAAAATAATCAAAATTAAATGAATATTGTAGTAATACGTAAATCACGGAAATTATGCTAATCTATGTAATTATATGCATAAATTATGATAATCATGGAGATAATCTTATTCATTTATGCGAATGCTTGCGATTATGTTAATGCGTGCAGTTATGATAACTAGGCTTAGCTTCGCTACCCAGTGTCGTATTTATCAATCGGGATAAAACAATTATCTTTGATTAAACATTTATTAGTGTGTTTATGTTATGTTAGGTCTCCAAATTCATATCTCAACGCAGGATACAGTTCTTATAATTAAGATGGTTATGCATAAACTTAGGAACGAAACACTCAAACACTTTTGTGTTAAGCAATTTTAATTCTAAACAAAAATATGACACTCTAATATGCAAACTCTCATGCTCCGAATTATCCACGGTACCATCGGGGAGATTTCTCTCAGTAAGCAGCACTCTTAACCATCAAGGCTTGCGTTGTTTCACTTTGGAAACCGCACATCATTAATTCCACCGCATAACGAGCATATCCGGCGATAGGTAGAGTCTTTAAAACAGGCATGCAACGATATTCATATGAAGGGCAATAAACAAATTATTATATCCCGAGGGCAATAGTATACGTCAATAGATTAATCGGCAAGATTATGCAATTAACGAAAATTAATTACTAAAACACTTCTAACAACTGTATTCATGTAACTCGATAGGCAGCAACTGCTTTTCACAATCAGTTGATATTGAACGCACCACCTTGAAATGGCAACCCTTTTCGAAACACAAAGATAACTTTTTGGAATAATCTTATTCGTCCCGATGTGCGTGTTGTGTGTGTGTTGTCCCCTTGGTAAATTAATTAATAAAACATTTTTAGAGCCGGGAGTTGTGTCGTGAGCTTGCGGGGGGTTAGGGAGGGGCATACACACAGCGGCTTCACTCCCTGCTTGCTCGCGCGGGCGTGTCTGCAGCCTTTGGCTCACTCTCTCCACTGCTAGATGAGCGGCGTCTGCACGATGCTGTCCTTGAAGAGGCTCGGTCGTTTTACGCTCGGTGGCGCCCGGGTGGTGCTGCTCGTGCACTCGTGCGCTGGCGGCTGGCTGCGCTCGTTCGCTTGTGCGATGGTGGCTGGCACCTTTGTGCTCTGTGGCCGTTTGCAGCTGTTTGTCCGCAGCTGGGTGACGAGTCGGCACGACGCTCGCCGTCGTGGTGCGTGATGATTCCGTTGTCGGATAGCGCGCAGCTCGTCCACTGCTGGATGTCTTGTCTGTTCTCAGCGGGTGCTGGTCGATGTGTGTGTGTATTAAATACACGGTGCATTCGATGGCGCTCTCCTCTCCCGACGGCCGATCAGGCTTTTTCCACTGCTCCGTTCTCTCTCCTTGCTTTCGCCTTTGGTGTGCAGCTGACAGCTTCACACGGGCACCCACTGATGCCCCTCCCGCCCTCACTTCAGGGCTGCGCTGGTTCAGGTTCACTTCATTCTGCGAGAAGCGACACCAGCCATCGGTATCGGTGTTTGCTCCCTCGCGACGGTACCGCCAGCCGGAGCATGGCTGAAACCCAGCCTCGACCCAGACTGAACTCAGACTTCTGCCACTATAACGACCCCTCCTCGTCCCATCTCTCCTCGAGGCACGACCTATGGTTGGTGTCGGTGCCTGCCGGCAACCCTCCGCCCCAACTCCCTTGCGGGCCTCCCTCGCAACGCTGCATCGCAAGCCGAGTCACAAGACTGAGCAAGACTCGAACCAGACAGAACTGCGTGATGTGCGTTTGTGCTTAAAACTCAAAAACGTGATATCCTCCCCTCTCTGCGTGTCTCTTGCGAGAGGAAAAACAAACAACAGAAAAACAGACGCCCCAGGAATGTCAGGCCATAGACCTCTTGCCAATCTGGAGATTTCCCGATAGTCCGTAACCTCTCTTTGCCCTGAGGTTTGCTGTTTAATGGCATTCCACGAACTCCAGATGCCCGGTGTGGCTTGTGAGGGGTAGTTGAGAGTTTTGGGAATATCTGTTATATATATTAATCTTCTTGGTTCTTTCGGTAAAGTCACCCTTCTATGTGACTTTACCGAAAGAACCAAGAAGATGAATCCCTGCAGTCACGAAAGCTTTAAAACGAAAATTATATATATTATTATTAATATTATTTGCCTAATTATTCTTAATATGAATTTGGAAAAAGGGGCATAAATACAACACTGTGCAACAAAATAGACGAACTTCAGCTACTGATGGTGAAAAACAGAGAATTTATTTCATCTTCTGTCTTGTGCTTCACGGAGACATGGCTGTGTGATTTGATCCCGGATACTGCATTACAACTGGCAGGCTTCCAACTCGTAAGATCGGATCAGGACATAGCACTCTCCGGCAAGACGAGGGATGGTGGTATTTGTTTTTACACTAACAGTGGCTGGTGTGTAGATGTCACAGTGATTCTGCAACATTGTTCTCCGGACCTGGAATCATTTTTTATAAACTGTAAACCTTTTTACTCGCCTCGCGAGTTCGCGTCGCTCATTTTGGTCGGAGTTTATTTGCCGCCGGGTCCTCAGGTTAAAGAGGCCCAACGCATGCTCGCCGACCAGATTCTGAGTGTGGAGCGAGCAAATCCGGATTCCCTGGTTATCGTACTCGGCGATTTTAACAAAGGTAATCTCAGCCATGAACTACCCAAATACAGACAATTCATTAAATGCCCTACCAGAGAAGGGAACACTCTGGATCACTGCTACACTACAGTCAGTAGAGTCTACCACGCCTTCCCCCGAGCAGCACTTGGACACTCTGACCATGCCATGGTCCACCTGATTCCTGCATACAGGCAGAAACTAAAGCCCTGTAAACCTGCTGTGAGGACATCTAAACAGTGGACCAGTGAGGCTATGGAGAATCTGCGGGTGTGTTTGGACTGTACTGACTGGGATATGTTCACGACTGCTACGAATAGCCTGGATGAACTCACAGAGGCTGTGACTTCGTACATCAGCTTCTGTGAGGACTGCTGTATTCCAACACGCACCAGGGTGAACTTTAACAACAACAAGCCCTGGTTTTCAGCAAAGCTCAGAAGATTGAGGTTGGAGAAGGAGGAAGCGTTTAGGAGTGGGGATAGAGACAGATTCAAAGAGTCGAAGAACAGGTTTAGCAAGGCGGTGAGAGAGGCTAAACGACTGTACTCAGAGAGACTAAAACATCAGTTCTCTGCTAACGACTCTGCTTCTGTCTGGAGAGGGCTCAGGCAGATCACCAACTACAAGCCCAGAGCCCCCCACACCACTAACGACTTCCGCCTGGCCAACGACCTGAACGAGTTCTACCGTAGATTTGAAAGACAATTGGACTGTCCTGAACTACCCCTTCCTACCCAAGAGGCCCCCCCCCCCACTACAGAGATGACTCTCTCAATTCAGGAAGGAGAGGTTAACAGACTTTTCAAGAGGCAGAACCCCCGCAAAGCAGCTGGGCCAGACTCTGTCTCTCCAGCAACCCTCAAGCACTGCGCTGACCAGCAGTCTCTGGTGTTCACCAACATCTTTAACATCTCACTGGAGACATGCCATGTGCCAGCCTGTCTCAAGTCCTCCACTATCATCCCTGTGCCCAAAAAGCCAAGGCCAACACTTAATGATTACAGACCCGTCGCCCTAACCTCTGTGGTAATCAAGTATTTTGAGCGCCTGGTGCTGGCACATCTCAAAGCTATCACAGACCCTCTCCTGGACTCCCTGCAGTTTGCCTACAGAGCCAACAGGTCTGTAGACGATGCAGTTAACATGGCCCTCCACTTCACCCTACAGCACCTGGACTCCCCAGCAACCTACGCCAGGATCCTGTTTGTGGACTTCAGCTCTGCTTTCAATACCATCATCCTTGCCCTGCTTCAGGACAAGCTCTCCCAGCTGAACGTGCCCGACTCCACCTGCAGGTGGATCACAGACTTCCTGTCTGACAGGAAGCAGTGCGTTAGGCTGGGAACACAAGTCTCTGACTCCCGGTCCATCAGCACCGGATCTCCTCAGGACTGCGTTCTTTCCCCTCTGCTCTTCTCCCTGTACACCAACAGCTGCACCTCCAGTCATCCGTCCGTCAAACTCTTGAAGTTTGCGGACGACCCCACCCTCATTGGGCTAATCTCTGGTGGGGATGAGTCTGACTATAGGTGGGAAGTTGACAGCCTGGTGACCTGGTGTAGCCAGAACAACTTAGAGCTTAATGCTTTTAAGACAGTGGAAATGGTTGTGGACTTCAGGAAGAATACAGCCCAACTCACTCCCATCACCCTGTGCGACTCCCCAGTCAACACTGTGGAGTCCTTCCGCTTCCTGGGCACTATCCTGTCTCAGGACCTCAAGTGGAAACTGAATATCCGTATGACATAAGTGTAATAAAGCTCGTTGAGGCGACTTCTGGAATCTGTCCTTTATTCAACGTGTATTACAGCTTTCCTTCACGCTGCTGACAGGCAGCATGAGAGGGACAGATAGAGAGAGAGACACATTGCCACGTGGCAACCCGGAGCCCCGCTCCCGCGTGGCCCCCTTCCTCTGTTCGTTCCCGTTCTGACCCCCGTGTCGCTCGTCTCCACCCCTATTTAATACCCGGGTCACGTGGTACGTTTCCGCCAATCCTCGTTAGCCGCCATGGAATATTCCAGGCCCCCTCGTAAGCTCCCGGGACCACGCTCCTGACTCCTCTCCCCATTGGCTGTGGCCAAAGCCAGCAGAACCAATCCTTACAGCTGTCACCTTTCCATTACGTCAGGGCCACGCCCCTAGGCTTCCCCCCATTGGCTATAAAACAGGACCCGGCAGAGCCAATCATCATGACGAGTTGTGATACGTCAGTGAGCTGGATATATCCTTACATTACATAAGTATACCAAGTTTGCAGTCGATACCACATTGGGAAGTGGGTTAAAATTGAGTTACAGGATTTGAGGATACGACAACGACGATGACAACGACAACAATGACAACGACAACAACAAGCGTGTAAAAATGGAATCGAGAGTATTCTATATGAATAAAGCGCTCTACCTAGCATTTACCATTATAAACCTTGTTCATCTGTAGTTCCCTAGTAAAAGGTAGGGTAAAGGTAGGCTCGTTGCTTTTTACCTTATACCTTTTATTTTACCTGCTAAAGGGTAAAAGGTAGGGTAGAGTGATTGTATTGTGGTAAGGTATAAGGTAGGGTAAAGGTAGGCTCGTTGTTTTTACCTTTTAACTTTTACCTTATCTTGCCGAGGCCAACCGCAAGGGTTCTCGCCATACGAACGCCGATGCCCTGTTGCGATTGCCAACGACTGGAGGTTGTGCATGTTTTTCGGGTTCCAGGCACTGTAAACTGACCGATGTGACCTCGCCCCCTCCTCTCACGGCAATCTGCTGATGTGGCAACAGGCGGGACGAGCGCCGGTCCGGGTGCACGGGATGCGGTCATTGGTCTGGATTACGTGGAATGGGGATGCCTTCAGGAGGAAAACGCTTTGCTACTCAAATTGCAGCGTCGTGTGAGGGAAGCTGATGGGGGCACGGATCGACACAGTGTCGCCTCGGTCATTCTGCGGGACGTCTTACTCATGCATTGGGACGGGGGGTTGCGCCATTATACAATTGTTGTCCACACTGCCCTGTGAGGCGAGGTTATTTGGGCTGTGCATGAGTGTCTCTTGCACCTGGGCATGCAGAAGATGCTGGCCACGCTGAATCTGGATTTCTATTGGTAGGCCATGTCTGTGGATGTGGACGATTTGCTCAAAGGGTGCGTGCAGTGTGCTTGGCAGAAGCCGCCGGCGAAACCCTGCCGCCCCCCCTTGCAATCAATTCAAGTATCGTGCATCAACGAACTTGTTGTGCTGGACATCCTTGGCCCGTTCTCCACTACCGCTCGATGGAACAAATATCTGCTTGTGGGGGTCGAGTATTTTTCACGCTGGCCTGTCGCTTGGCCACTCCCAAATCAATCGGCTGTGACTATTATGGAGGTATTCCTCAATAGTTATGTTAAGGACAAGGGCGCTCCTGAACGCCTTTTGACCGATCAGGGCAAGAATTTTTCTTCTAAATTGTTGCATGAGGTCTGCGCTTTATTGGGAACAAAGAAGGTGCGCACGTCACCGTACCACCCGCAGACGGATGGCATGGTCAAACGGCTACATAGGACTCTGACCTCCATATTAAGCCACCAGGTCAATGAGTCACAACTCGATTGGAATTCACATATCTCTGCAGTCCTCGCTGCTTACAGGATACCCCGCACGAGTCCACCGGCTACTCACCGTTTTTTCTAATGCATGGAAGGGAATACGACCCCCCCATCGATGTGCAGTTACAGACCACGCCGAAAATGTATAAATCCAAGATTTATGACTCTGTTCGTTTCACTCTTCAGAAGCTTTCCAAGGCACGGGAAGCTTCCAGGGTTAATTCCGAGTCGCGACAATTGGCCAACGAACGGCTTAAGCGAGTGCGTGCTTATTCCTTATGAATGGATGCCTGGGGACAAGGCCTGGTTGCACTGTCTGCAGGTGCCGGTGGGTACATCGCCTAAATTACTCCAACCCTGGCGGGGGCCGGTCAATGTTGTTCGGGTTGTTCGACCACACTGTGTCCAGATAAACTTGGGTCGGCGGAGTTGGTTCGTGCATCCCTCTCGCCTGAAACCATTTATTGCACTGAGCGAATTCGTTTCATCTCCACATCGCAGGTGCCGAGTGTCGAATGTGTTCGACGAGCCGGGGTGTGTGCCCACTGAGGTTGGCCCTCAGCAGAGCGATTCTGTTCCGACCCCAGGTGCTGCGCGACTGACATCTCCCGAACGGCCGCGCATCCCGTCTCCGCAGGCTTTGAGCACGGAGCAAGCCCACCTCCACTGGGGGCCCGGCATTACGGACTCGCTCAAAGACTCATTTTCCATGATCCCCTTACACACACGCTCCCATGCTATCAGTTGCTTGTTGCGCTCGTTGAGTCGTGGCGGTTATTGGCTGATTCTAGCCACCATTGAGCTCGCGAGTGTTGTTACATGGTGAAGGTGGGAGGTTTTGTGGTTGAGGGGATCCCGTGCGTTCACACGTTTTTTTTTTGGTGTTGTTATGGGTTCGTTGGGTTACACCCTTCTCCCTATGGGTTTTGTACATTTGTGGATAGTGTTAATTTTGTACAGGTGGGTTAGGGTATTTATTGCTGTTCTTGTTATAGTTGAGGCACACTATGTTTTTTTCTTGCATTTCAATAATTTGTTCGTTTGGAGGGGGAGTTGACAGCCGGGATGGCTGAATGGTACGAAGGGGGGAGGGGGTGATGTAGTGGCATCGGGGATGTCACTGTATGGTGCCGGCCTGGGAGGGCCCTCGTGTGCGATGTACTTACGTCGCGGACAGCACCGTGTGGGTTGCTGTGTGAGGCCGGCTCTAGCACAGCACGGCGTACACACCGTAGGTGGGTGTAGTACCAGCCTTAGCGGCGCTTGGTGAGCGCTGGGATAGCATGGGCACCACGCACAGCATGTAGTGAGGGCTCCCACAAGGGGGAGCGGGAGAGTGTCAGCCCAGGGGCAGGGTTGCTCCGGGCCATGGCAGTCTGGTTAACCCTGTAGACACGTGATCTGGAGTGTCCACAGAGAAGGCCCCAGGTGGGGGGACTAGGGGGTGATCACGTGTCAAGGGAGAGCTCTTGAGAGGGATCGAGAGAGAGCCAGAACGCTCGAGAAAGTGGGCGGGGCCGAGGGCGGAGCCGGCCCGACCCGAGAGTCCCTGAGAGGGACCGGGGTCGTCTTCGTTCTACAAGCTAGAAGCTCTATATCTACAAGCTGGAACCGCCACTACGGGGTGGGATTCCACAAAACTTTAAGATCTTTCAACAAGCTCCGGGATAAGAAGGCTCAACTAATCGAGTCTCTCACCTTTCTGAAGAGATGCCGCGACTCTAAGGTAATACCAATCGCATTTACACTAACATCTGTTGCTGTAACTTCTTCTAATGCTAAACGAATTCTGTCTAGAACTAGCTTAGCTCTTATCTCAGAGAAAATCAGACTTACGCGCACCGATCTAGATCAGTTAGACAAGACATTCTACAAATCACACTTATCTTTGAGTGCAACAATGTTCACATCGGATTGGGAACATTAGACAAAATGACTGCCTCTTCAGCTGCCGCTATGTCGACCAAATGTAAGGACAACTTGATTTCCAAATTCAACCGCCTCTCAAACAAGAGACCGGACTCACACATTGAAAAGCTAGACGTTAACAAAGTCGTAATTAATCGCAGTAACAGTTCTATTTCTGAAGGTCTGAAATCCGTTTTAGCTAAAGGACTAAACTTTGCAGTCACAACTAGACACATACCAGTTAATGATATAATTGCCCGAGTAGATGTGGCTCTCAAGGGCCTGAGTCACATCGCTGCAGACGTAACAAGATCTGAAATCTCTGCAACCCTCAAAAACGCTAAGATGCCAGCTAGCAACATCAGCAAATATGAGCGTTTAGAATTAGCTTAATTAAAAAAGAGGGATGACATTGTCATCCTCTCAGCCGACAAAGGCAATGCCACTGTCATCATGGACAAAATAGAATACAACAAAATTCAAGAACTACTCAACGATGGCAGCTATACAAAAATAAAAAGAGACCCCACCAACAGCCTTGTTACTAAAACCAACAAAATCATTTCTGATTCAACCACATTAATTGATCAAACCAAACAGTTCTCGTTGAAACCTTCTGCAGCCAGGCCACCAAGAATATACGGCTTGCCAAAGATACATAAAGAAGATACACCTCTTCGTCCCATTGTCTCTACTATCAATTCCCCCACCTACAAACTGGCTCGTTTTTTGTCTGAAATCCTACGGCCTTTCACTGAAAAAACCACCTCTGCAGTACTAAACTCTACTGACCTGGTATCGACAATCAAGGGGATTTCCCTGTCCCCAGACGACCTGCTTGTCAGTTTTGATGTGGTTTCCTTATTCACCAAAATTCCTGTACCTGACACCATCGCAATCATTGAAGACTTGGTCCATCAAGGACTGAATACTGGGGTACCCCCCCTGGTGAGACACTGCTTAACCAATACATACTTCACCTGGAATGGAACTTTCTACAAACAAACTGAGGGCACCCCAATGGACTACCCCCTATCTCCGGTTGTAGCCAACGTTTTCATGGAGAAATTTGAGACTGACGCCATCCAGACTGCCACTCTACGCCCGACATTATGGAAGAGGTACGTAGATGACACTTTTGTCATCTGGCCACATGG
>CM025667.2:688567-720943 GCA_014621495.2 Entosphenus tridentatus
TGTGATGTAAGAGAATAAAGTTTAGATGGAAGCATATTATATTTTTTGCAACGTAGAAGTGTAATGTATTACTTCCTGTTAGTAACTCAGCTTATTGTAGAGTATATTTAGTATACTGATGATACTATGTAGTTTAAACTTTAGTTGTTTACGTGGTGGTTTTAGTTACTGCAGCTACATACTATTAACACTCCTTCCCTTTATTAATGCTACCCCTATCCCCTCCCTTTGATGTTTCTAATCCTGCATAATGCACGGGCATAAGTAGTACTAATCACATACCTGCATTTCCCATAAATATGCTAAATTCCTCTTGATATGCAAATTCTTGTCAAGGCGCCCTTCCCCCCCATCCAACCCAGCTTAAATATACACTCCAAGCATGTTGCTGTTTCATTCAGACGCTGTCTCTCCGACAGACCTGGTCTTCACCTGAGGACGGCTGCTTGCGTTGTGGCCGAAACGTCGTGGCCGAAACGTCGTGAGAATTATGTTATTGGTTTATTTTATTATTTCCATTCTACGTGACTTTACCGAAAGAACCAAGAAGAAGCTGGAAGCTCTACGTCCTACGAGGCATAAACACGTGGCCGGGGACCCGAGTGAAGGTCCGACCCTTTGTAGCTGTACCTCCTATGTATAGTGTAATTAGCTGGGTGGTCACCACCCCAGGCTGTATCTGGTAAAGCGGCAGTTATTCCTTTGTATATACGTGTTACAATAAATGTGTTGCCTCTGAAGAATAACGTCTGAGACTCAGTTGGACTCACTACAAAACAATTAAAATACCATATATTGCGGGAGTAACTAAAACAATTAGCTAGAGTTTTAGAAAAACAAAAAATCTAAGTAAGATTTGGCACAGTACACAAAATTAGAAAACTAGTATCTTGTACTAAAGATGAATTGCCTAAGTTATCAACAGAAGGTGCGTATTGGATTAATTGCTTATGTGGCAGATGCTATATTATCATCAGATTAAAAGAACACCAAATAAATATTAAATACTCTCAAACACAACTTTTGGCAGTTGCAGAACATGCTTGCCAACAAGGACACTCAATTTATTTTGATAACGTTGAAGTGTTGTGTAAAACTAATTACGACTGGCTGAGACTAATTCGAAAATCCATTGAAATTGAGAGAAATACAAATAATTTTAACCGCTCTGACAGCTACAGGCTGAGTGCGGCCTGGAAGCATATTATTAAGTAATACATCTTACAGCTACAATTCATTAGAGGAAATAAATGCTAATGAACTTATTACTAATAATATATATAATTACAATACCCCCCTCCTCCGCCTCTGATCTCTGCACCTGTGTTCAGTGATGACGTCATCTTCATCTATTTAAGACCGGAAGCAGGTGGATTGCTTCACTATTCTGGCGAATCGTCCGATGATGCTGGATGTAATTACCAACGTCAAATTCAGATTGTAAATGTTGTGAATTTACTCTCCAACACACCGGTGGGCTGAAGTAGTAACTAACTGGCGCGTTGTTTACGTGACAAACCTTACTGGCTGTGTCGGGTGATGGAGGGTTACGATATATTTATACTTACGCGATCTAAATCCAAAAATCTTTATTATGAATGTGTGTTGATTACCATATGAATAACCCAACAGGTATCGGATACCCATTGTAATGTATATGCATTAATTATCCCCCCTTCGCACGTGAAAGACTCACAAGAAACTTCATCACATCTATCCCTCTATTTAAGGAACGAAACAGGGGGATTTCTCCACAAATCTGGCTGTCCGCCTGATGATGCTAGTTATAATTACTGGCGAAACGTCGTACTCAAGATTGTAAATGTGGATTTGCTCTCCAACACAACGGTGTGCTGTACTAGTAACGAATTTGTATGTTTGTTTACGTGATAAACCTTACTATTTGGCTGTCGGGTGGTCGCGGGTTTAGCGACACATTTATATTTACGCGATCTAACGCAAAAAACATTTTATTATGGGTTATATAAATATAGCTCAACTCTACATGCGCTCGCGGCCGTGAGTCTCCCAGTGAGTGAGACCGCTCAAACTATAACGATTCAAAACTCGCTTGCTGCCAGTGAGTAATTAATCGCACCACTAAAGAAACGTGACATTTACAGCAACTCCCACGCCATCAAGTCATCTAAGTAAATATTCTCTGAAGCACTGCCTGAATTGTAAATAGTTCTATTCTCGCATATGGCAGAGGTACGTTCTTCAGGAGCTAAATGCCAATGTCGAGGTCTACTGGCCATGACGAGAGGGCTTCAGGAGAGATTTAGTATAGTTTTGCTCTTACTCCGTTAAATGAGCGCAGACAACCACATTTGGTTTACTGTGGGACCCATAGTTTGGGCTGCATGACACAGTCGCGCTGCCGTGGTTCGTGGCTTTAATTTTCCATTCATGGAGATGTGCGCATCGGCCTGTTTATGCTCTGATGCGGTTGATGATCACGTCTATGTCAAAGCCAGAAGGTGTGATGTTTGCATCTGGAATGAGTTATGGCTATGTATTTCGAGCAATGATAAAATTTAAGTTCACAATAATTATAATTATTGTGAACTCAAATGTTTTGTCATCATAAATATTTGGTCAGTATTTTTTCCTTCAACATAACAATTAAGAATGATCACGCTTTTACAGACTATACCGTTACCGCAGACCTTGTATCATGTAATCTATTGTAGTGTAGTGGTTTAATGCCCGCCAAGGGTGCGGGTTGGGGACAGTGGGGTCGTATCGGGACATGCTGGTGTTGTTGGGGGACAACGGTTGGACGATGACGGCCCGTTAGGCAATTATGGGATGCAGGGCAGTGATTGGCCGGTTGTTGTTGTTGTCAGGGACGAGATGGCGCCTGTAAGTCTGGGAATGGGAAAAGGTGGCAGCGGGGGCCGCGAACGCGGGGCGTTGGGGGGACGCCAGTTAATTAATTGGAAATGAATAGGGACGGGAATAAATATGGGAGCGTCAGAGTAAGACAGGGAGTTGTGCTGGGAGCTGGACGGAGATGGTCGGAGCGGAAGAAGAAGATATGAAAAGAAGTATAGGGTAGCAGTGGAGTGGAAAAAGAAGTATAGTTTAGCAGTGGAGTAGAATAAGTATAGGGTAGCAGTAGAAACGGAGACGAGGAAGATATGAGAGGTAGAATAGGGTAGCGGTGGAGCAGGGGAAGAAGAGACGAGAGGATGGATAGGCTAGCAGTGGAACGGGAACGAGAGAGACAGTCGGAGTGAGACGGAGAAGCCGAGAGAGAGCGACGGCTGGAGTGGGACGGAGAAGCAGAGAGGAGAGTCGGGAGAGATGGAGAAAGAGAGGGAGGAACGGAGCGAGCGAGGCCGGCGGAGTGCGGCGAGCGAGCGGAGAACGCGCTGGAGAGTGGTGGCGAAATGTGCTGAGTTTGGAAATAAAGTGACGACAGAAAAGGAAGAAGTTGTACTGATGAGTGTGTCAAGAGACCAGCCCATTGTCAGAATCAGAATATTGAATTCATGCTGGAGGAATCCGATGAGCTATAAAGCTCTTTTCCCACAGATGTCAAGGAGGGTTAAAGTTGCAAATCTACTATCACGTCGGTCCCGGAGGTTGTTCGATCACACTTTACCATCATCAGCAGCGTGAGTTGGTAAAATGGTGGGTCAGGACCTATTCAAATGTTATTGCTGTCCACTGATGTTTCCCGTGGCCCAGGATTAATCTAAGGCTCGGCAGTGTAGCGTGCAGACCGCTGACCCACCGCCCTCCGTGAGCATGTATTGTGATTATGTTACCATTAGGAGCCGTCCATAAATGACATCACGCACTTGGAGGGGAGGTCGGACATTTGTGACGATGTGTGACGAGGGGGAGGGTTGAGAAATATGACGTCACATCAAAATGTGCAACTTTAAATAACTATAGACAATACGTTATACTTAATTAAATATACTTTTTAGTAAATGTTTTCTCCTACAACATCAGAGTGCAGTGGCACATTAAATATAAATACGCACTACAATGACAATAGTTTAACGTGATTTGAAGCATGTTTGTTTTTTGGGGGGTAGGGGGGGGCAGAGCTTTGTGACGTCATATTTGAGGGGGGGTTTGACTTTTTGTGACGCCGTGTGACGAGGGGGGGGGTAAAAAATCGTCCAAAATCGCGTGACGTCATTTATGGACGGCCCCTTAGCGGAAAGATGAATTGGGCACATTACACGATGGAAAGATTCAAACCGTAGTTTAACTGGTAAAGTCAGCGAAACACGCCGGTCATCATACAGGGCATAATTTACCTGCCCTATACGCACGATAAGTCAGCCCTATAGACTAACTAAATGGAAATTGAATTGCGTCAATTTGAACAGCAACAATGCCCCTGGCTGCGAAGTACAAGAGAGGGTGTGGTTAAGCAACTGCTTACAGGATGGTAAGAGCAGTCTGGCAGAAGGGTAAACATGCGGTCTCCTCAAACCTGCACTGCAGGAGATCGCGAGCACACACCCCACATAGCAAGACGCCCCATGCCCTTCCTCACTGACGGTTAGTTCTCAATTGTCCAATCCACCGATCAACGACATCTTACACCAGTTGCCGAAGACAAACCGCCTCACTCCGAAGGAAGGTGCCCCATGATCATAACTGCAGCATTGTATTGAGGCACCCAAGTGTTTAAATCAGCCCGCTAATACAACCCTCAACGCTGTGTTGTGTATGCGGGCGCGGACCACCCTCCAGGTCCATCATTGCCCAATGATCTAGAACACTAACATCTCTACACATGTGTAGTGTTGTAAATAAAGGCAGACGACTTCGTGTCTTCTTCCCGGGCCACTTTATTGCAGTCTGTTGTATAACACTTGTTTTTAGTTATGCCGAGGGTCTGCCGTCCGTCACTATTTTCCATCCCTCACTCGCCGCATCCCTATCCTATTCTCTACTCTCCTTTTCTCACCCCTCTCGGCTGCCGTGTCTCGCTGTCTCAGCGGGTCGACACCACGGCAGCCGCGGCGTTAAGCGTGCCGACATACGGACTGCGCTCACGCCTGTAGTGAGATTAGCATGAATGAGCTTCCGTCACCGCATGACTTTTATACGGCGACGGAAGCTCATTCATGCTAATCTCCCTCCCTAATCCCTCTCTCCCTAATCCCCCCCATTAACACAACTGACGTGCTTGCGTCCGGGGGTGGAATTCCTTTCCAGCTCAGATCCCGCTCGCTTGCCCATCGCCACATATATAACCTTGTTGTAACTGCTCTCTCGCTGGTTCAGCAGTTCCACTGCTGGATTATATTTTTTCCGCCTGAGGACGACCGCTTGTGTTGCGATCGAAATGTCGTGATTTATTTTATACCTACGTGACTTTACCGAAAGAACCAAAAAGTATGGATTCCTGCAGTCCCGAAAGCTTCAAATCAAATATGTAACGATTCTGATTATTTTGCAATTGTCATTCTGCCAGAAAATCCCTAGAAACCATCTGCTATCAGTAATGACCTGCTTTGTAGTGGGCTGTTGGCGAGTCATCGAACAAAGATGATCACAGCATCCCACGCTTTCACATGTCAGTTTAACACGTAGGCTTTGGCGACCAGTATTATTCATAATAAAGATTTTTGGGTTAAATCGCGTTTTTTTTATAAATGTGTTGCAACCATTCACCACTCGACACGACCAATCAGTCAAAAATATGTCATGATGACAAAAGACAAATAGTTCACTATTTTAGCCCACCGGTGTGTTGAAGAGTGAATCCACAACATTTACAATTTGAGTACGACGTTTCACTGGAAATTACATCTGGGATCTTCGGGCGATTTGCCAGATGTGTTTGTGGGGCCGTCTGAAATGCTCTTCCTTCCGCTGTTAGAAAGCCACTGGAGCTTTGCACTTTTAAATAATCTAGATTGAAAATGTATTTCTTTAGAACTACTTTGTCTTTAGTTTGTTATCCTTCTCCCACACCTCCCATTAGTATGGTTTTCCAAGCTCCACCATCAGGGATGACTCAGTGATTCTCGATTTGAAGCTTTCGTGACTGCAAAGATTCATATTCTTAGGTTTTTCGGTAAAGTCACGTAGGTAAAAAATAAAATAAAATACCTAAATTAAATCACGACGTGACAAATAAGTGAAAATCCTCCACGTAGAGAGCATTAATTCTAGATTTGAAGCTTTCGTGACTGCAAGGATTCATACTCTTTGGTTTTTCGGTAAAGTCACGTAGGTAAAGTGATTGACTCAGTGATTGTCACTAATGACGGGTGGAGGAGTGGTGGCACAGCGGTGAGCGTGCTGCGCGAGGAACCTTGCACCCTTGAGCTCATGCAGTTCGTTATTCATTTTACTGGATGTGCACACAATTTACGCGCATTGGATTGAGAACATTCTGGGATTGCAATTGGCGTTATCGCCTCTATTGCTGGCTGCTTTTATCGGGATCAAATCATACCGGCACAGAATTCAGTGTCTGCGCATCACGGATAGTAAGGGTAGCCACGCTATTTTTAAATACAGCAATATGGCCATACAATATATGAGCCAGGTTCAAAGTGGGTGGTTACAGTTCACTTAAATGAATTTTTTATGCCATGTGAAAAATGGCGTGCATTATATTTGGCGTGCCAACATTTAAAATGTACCAATTCATGCATTTTGAATTGGAACCAACCTGTAGTTTCTTCGCATTTACAGCCGTGACTGATGACGCTGTGTGTACGCTTGTTGATTCTGACATTTTTCAAATGACAGGAATTTTTTTCTGTTTGATGTGTACATTGAACTTTGGAATTTTTTAGAAATTTAAAAAGTACTGAAGGTTGGTGTATTCTTCTTTTCATTATATAGCGTTTAAGGGAGTGAGTCATGTATTGTGTTATATAACACCGACTGCCAAGGCTGTTTACTTTTTATGGTTCCTGTGATAAGGGGGAGGGGGGGCTAAGCCTCCTTTAGCAAACAGCACATAGGTGAACTTGTCCGCCCATAAATAGTCCAGAGGTTTTATCAACACTTCAGAACCGCACTCTCAAGGGGCCCAACCGCAGAACTGCAAGATGATTCAAAGATGTTTGACATTGTTAATGTCATGCTTAATTACATGGTCCTTGTTGCAAACCAAAAGGTAAAAACATTTTCTTCATTTTTTTATCGTACGGTACTGTAAAAGCTCTGAAATGTATATATGCAACAGTTGTGTTTAACGAATGTTGTGTTCAGTGCGACGTCTTTAAAGCACGACAGTCTTTCAGACAATAACCGGCGATTATATTTCGTACAAATTTTAAACATTAGTTGCAAAATAAATCGAGCTGAGCGTGAGCACGTTAAACGGTTGCAATGTCCGTAACGCGGTGCAGTTTGTAAGCAAGCAAAGGAGCGCGCGATCGCTGCTCGTTTGCCCTCTCGGCAACTTGGCCCCAAGCACCGCACGCCGCCCCGGTCTTGAGTTCGTCTCGTCTGTTGTCACCGCTCACCTGGCACGCGCACTTTCTCACAACTTCGATTTTTATTGATAACCACCAACGTGAAATATCCACCGCGTAGATGGGGTTTGGTCATGTGGACTGGATGGACTTCAGGCAATTGTATTGACATTTTTTTATGTAAGCTGTAATTTCCTATTTGTAATAGGGAATATACGTGGACACATCACATCTCGTCCGTGTTGCTCTGTCTCTGCTGCTCTCGCCCTCTGTCCGTTGAACATCACCTGGGGTCGCCGTTCTTTTGCTTCCTCTTGGTCTTCTCCCAAATAATCTTCCCCCAATCACCTCCTTCAGCTCATCCCCCCCCACTACCACCTGCCCAATCCAGATATTCTTCCTTTTCCTTTTAGATTTTATGAGTTCAAGTCTTTCTCCCATCTGAGGCAGGACCTCTTTGTGTTTATTCCTGTCTGGCTCATTTATATAATTCTTCGTTAAAATCCACATTTTCAAAACCTTCCAATCTGTTCTTCATGTCCGCATTGTCCACCGCTCACAGGCGCACCTCGCCACACTCCAGACCTTGCTCTTGATTATTTTCTTCCATTTGCCATCAAGTCATTGTTAGGAAATCCTCTCTGAAGGCTTCTTGACCCATCCCATTCTGGTTCTGATTCTTTAGAACACCATCCATGAGATGTGATGAGGCTACCCAAGTAGCTTTCGAATGATCACTGAGCCAAAACCGCTGAGGCCTGAGTTCAAATCTAGGCAGTCACCTGTGGTTTTAAAACGGGTTTTCCAGTGTAGAGAGTTCGTGGTCTCAGCCTAGTCAACAATTAATCTAAAACATGCACTATATAATTGTATTATTATTATTCCTAATATACTTAAATTTCAGCTCTGAATATTTTTCAAAATGCGGTTTGACTGTTATATAATGAAATTTCTTCGTAATAGAAAGTGCTCCCTCTAAGTGCGCAGATAGAATACAGTGAGGGAAAAAAGTATTTGATCCCCTGCTGATTTTGTACGTTTGCCCACTGACAAAGAAATGATCAGTCTATAATTTTAATGGTAGGTTTATTTGAACAGTGAGAGACAGAATAACAACAAAATCCAGAAAAACGCATGTCAAAAATGTTATAAATTGATTTGCATTTTAATGAGGGAAATAAGTATTTGACCCCTCTGCAAAACATGACTTAGTACTTGGTGGCAAAACCCTTGTTGGCAATCACAGAGGTCAGACGTTTCTTGTAGTTGGCCACCAGGTTTGCACACATCTCAGGAGGGATTTTGTCCCACTCCTCTTCGCAGATCTTCTCCAAGTCATTAAGGTTTCGAGGCTGACATTTGGCAACTCGAACCTTCAGCTCCCTCCATAGATTTTCTATGGGATTAAGGTCTGGAGACTGGCTAGGCCACTCCAGGACCTTAATGTGCTTCTTCTTGAGCCACTCCTTTGTTGCCTTGGCCGTGTGTTTTGGGTCATTGTCATGCTGGAATACCCATCCACGACCCATTTTCAATGCCCTGGCTGAGGGAAGGAGGTTCTCACCCAAGATTTGACGGTACATGCCCCGTCCATCGTCTCTTTGATGCGGTGAAGTTGTCCTGTCCCCTTAGCAGAAAAACACCCCCAAAGCATAATGTTTCCACCTCCATGTTTGACGGTGGGGATGGTGTTCTTGGGGTCATAGGCAGCATTCCTCCTCCTCCAAACACGGCGAGTTGAGTTGATGCCAAAGAGCTCCATTTTGGTCTCATCTGACCACAACACTTTGACCCAGTTGTCCTCTGAATCATTCAGATGTTCATTGGCAAACTTCAGACGGGCATGTCTATGTGCTTGCTTGAGCAGTGGGACCTTGCAGGTGCTGCAGGATTTCAGTCCTTCACGGCGTAGTGTGTTACCAATTGTTTTCTTGGTGACTATGGTCCCAGCTGCCTTGAGATCATTGACAAGATCCTCCCGTGTAGTTCTGGGCTGATTCCTCACCGTTCTCATGATCATTGCAACTCCACGAGGTGAGATCTTGCATGGAGCCCCAGGCCGAGGGGGGACAGTTCTTTTGTGTTTCTTCCATTTGCGAATAATCGCACCAATTGTTGTCACCTTCTCACCAAGCTGCTTGGCGATGGTCTTGTAGCCCATTCCAGCTTTGTGTAGGTCTAAAATCTTGTCCCTGACATCCTTGGAGAGCTCTTTGGTCTTGGCCATGGTGGAGAGTTTGTAATCTGATTGATTGCTTCTGTGAACAGGTGTCTTTTATACAGGTAACAAGCTGAGACTAGGAGCACTCCCTTTAAGAGTGTGCTCCTAATCTCAGCTCGTTACCTGTATAAAAGACACCTGGGAGCCAGAAATCTTTCTGATTGAGAGGGGGTCAAATACTTATTTCCCTCATTAAAATGCAAATCAATTTATAACATTTTTGACATGCGTTTTTCTGGATTTTGTTGTTGTTATTCTGTCTCCCACTGTTCAAATAAACCTACTATTAAAATTATAGACTGATCATTTGTTTATCAGTAGGCAAAAGTACAAAATCAGTAGGGGATCAAATACTTTTTTCCCTCACTGTATGTCACTTGAAGGGAGTGATCTCAGAAGAAGTTCTGTGATATCTCATTACGTGGGCCATTGTCTGACCTGGGGGTTGCACTGCCCTAAGAGAGTTTCGAAGGGATTCTGTACCTCCGTGTCAAATGGTCTGCTTCATGGCCTCACTTGACTCCGTGTGAAACGGTCTGCTTCATGGCCTCACTTGCATTGCTTTGGCAGATATTCTGTGTTGGTAGTCAAACACTTCTGAGAGACGTTTGTTAAAAAGCCAATAACCAAGAACAACATTTCCCAAGCACTAATTTACAAATACTGAGAGACAATATATATTGTATATACAGAATTGACTACCCACAAGTCAAACCAAAGTGTCTCTCTGTTTGTAGTGCTTATCACCGCTGGCTTCCCTGAGTCAGTCGTGTAAATTCAACATTACTGTGGTGGGTTTTCCCGACAAGATGACCACTGTTGATAAGATGACCACTCGTCGACCTCCCAGTATGCAGTATTAATTTTATCAACCCCAGATATGAGAACCACAAATTGTATTGTAACGTACAGCCTTCCGATTGTGAGTCAAGTTCTCTAACCACAATGCCATCCGCCCACCTGGAGTAAGTTGATAAAATGTATAAGGGCATCCGTCGTGTTGCGTGCGACACTCGTTCCTGAAAAAACAGCACGTAAGTCGAATCACGCTGGATAAACTCTATTGCTCCAAAAACATAGATATGCATCACCAAAGAAAAAATAAGTATGATTTAATTTCAATATTAGCCCTGGAATTACAAATTGCGGATACATTGTATACGTAAGAATACCATTAACATTACAAATATTACCTAATAAAGAGTTTAATTCCAAATAATAATAATAAAGATTTAAAACTTTAGGCAAGGGATGCCTGTACTCTATCGACTTCACGAATGTGGCCAGAGTACTTCATCATCACATCTCCAGATTGCATTGAAACGATGGGTGAATCAATGCAGCTTCAAAATAATTTCTAGCCAGGTGGATCTGTGTCAGAACTCCTGTCCCACAGTCAAAATATTCCCATTTTCAATTTCGGGTATGACTTTCTCCTGCCCATCATCCCTCTGGGGTTCATTAAAATAGGTAATACTTTGTGAGGATCCAGCAACAATGGTTGTTCGGTGGAGAGTAGCACTGGTTCCTAACAGAGGGGTGTGGACTTACCTAGAGATGTGGCCATTTTGACTGCTTGGAATGCCTGCTGTAGAACGATAGTGAATTACTCAGCAGCGCTGTTTGTAAAAGTGTAATTACTGTACCATTCATACATACGAGCAACAGATATCTACTGAGCACAGGCACCGTTGTGGAATGGGTGACACGTGTTGGTGATGGGATTTAGAGTCACTGAGATCTCTGTTGCAGTGCCTGGACGCTGCGTGTTGGAGACTCGCCAGGCCGGGAGCGGCAAGATCTTGGTAAGTGTCAGCTGGTTACATTTTTCAATAATTGTGCATATCAGCATCAAAGTTTGAGTGTTGAATTTATTTGATTTGTTACACGAGTAACAGTTGCCCGCCTGTTTTACACGGGAGATTTGTGGTGCGTGAACACAGCAGCATCTAGACTCCGAGTGAAGCATCGCATTCCATTCCGGAACCCCGTTAACAACACAGGTTCATGTTTTATCGCACTACTCACACGGGATATGAGATTAATTCAAATTTCCCACACATGCGTGTCATCGCTCCCTGCAGCCATGCAACGTCGATGCGTCCCATGCCTGCCAGTGCAAACAGCCCCCCTGTGCAGATAATTAAACAACTACCAACCTGTGTTTATGTTTTGTTTTAATGGTTGTATGGTCCAATTGTGGTCTAACAAGCCAGGGGCATAAAATTCATATCACACGACAAGCCGGTTTATATATTTAAGCTCCGATACGAGCTGCTGATTTTCATCTCAGGCGCCAGGGTGGCGCAGTGACATAAGACTTCTAAGCGCTGATGGCTCGACGCTCCACAATTACCACTGCGTTATTCACTATCAGAGTTGTAATAGATTCGAGTTCACACGTCTCTTGACTTGAGCAAGGTTGGATATACGAGATTGAAAAAAGCAACGATGAGAAGGAATTCCTAAGTGGAGCAGTGCGAGGACAGAAGCCAAAAGAGAAGTGTTGTGAGCTGCAGTGTGGTGGACAAAGGCAGTACAGATGAGAAGAAGCAGTCAGTGTCTGCTGGACCCGGGACCTCAATGTGGGTGGAGGAATCACTGAGTTAGGTTCATGGGGACAGTCGCCATGGTAGAGCTGCACAATCATTTTCGGGTTATAATTTTAGTTGCAGCCACCGAGGCATTTGTCCCCATCATCAAATGATCACTGAGCGGTGGTCATCTCTGTTGAATGGCCCTAAGCCAGGAGTGGAAATTCAGCATTGTTACGGTGGTGCCAGTATCTGCACAGCGTGGTGTTGAACTCCCACGACGTGCTACGCATTTTATTGGCCCAACAGAGCAATGTCGAGGGGCTAATTGTACCCCTTAAAGAGGTTCTCGGAGCAGTGTGTGACCAGGTAGTTGGACACTATGAGCGACGTGGCTGTAATAGAATTTCTTTCATTAACCCAGAAGAGCCCGAGTCTTGAGACTCCTTTCCAGCAGCGTCCTGCATTGGGATGCTTCGACACATTTCTTGAACGTGTGGTTTGGTTTGAGGGAGTAAACCAAAAAACCTGGAGTAAATCTACACCACAGCAAGGAAGCCGGACACTACTCGACATTGCCATCTTCTGGCCACCTTGCGGCCAATAATAACGGTAACGGTAAAACGTGGCGGCCTCCCATCCGAATTCTAACCAGGCTAAACACCTGCTTAGCTTCAGAGATCTGACAAGATCTCTTGCGTTCACAGCAATTCAGTCCTAAACAAAGAGTGATGATCGATGAAAATCCGTCACAGGTAATGCCCCTAAATGTTACCGTCAAATACTGAACAACATTTTTTGACATGGACAGGGCACCGAGCTATGGAATGCCATTATAGGATGTTCAAGTTTACCGTCGTCACAAAAAAGGTGACGTCATTCAATGGACATTATTGCCCCCTGTTCTTAATGTCCTGTTGCACAGTATTTGCACAGCGTGGTGTTGAACTCCCACGACGTGCTACGCATTTTATTGGCCCAACAGAGCAATGTCGAGGGGCTAATTGTACCCCTTAAAGAGGTTCTCGGAGCAGTGTGTGACCAGGTAGTTGGACACTATGAGCGACGTGGCTGTAATAGAATTTCTTTCATTAACCCAGAAGAGCCCGAGTCTTGAGACTCCTTTCCAGCAGCGTCCTGCATTGGAATGCTTCGACACATTTCTTGAACATGTGGTTTGGTTTGAGGGAGTAAACCAAAAAACCTGGAGTAAATCTACACCACAGCAAGGAAGCCGGACACTACTCGACATTGCCATCTTCTGGCCACCTTTCGGCCAATGCTAACGGTAACGGTAAAACGTGGCGGCCTCCCATCCGAGTTCTAACCAGGCTAAACACCTGCTTAGCTTCAGAGATCTGACAAGATCGGGTGCGTTCACAGCAATTCAGTCCTAGACAAAGAGTGATGATCGATGAAAATCCGTCACAGGTAATGCCCCTAAATGTTACCGTCAAATACTCAACAACATTTTTTGACATGGACAGGGCACCGAGCTATGGAATGCCATTATAGGATGTTCAAGTTTACCGTCGTCACAAAAAAGGTGACGTCATTCAATGGACATTTTTGCCCCCTGTTCTTAATGTCCTGTTGCACTCAAAGTCATGAGCGGCCTCTGCGAGGAGAATACTGCACGGGTCTGAAGGGACACACTGGTAGGTTGGAGTGAACAGTCCTGGCATCCCTGGGTTAACGCCCGAGTTGTGGTTTATGGCCTAACAGCTCCCTCCTTGCCTCCATCATTGTCACAATCATCCCATGGCGACGATGACGACACTCTCTAAATATTGGAGGCAATCCATGTTTACTGCACAGTGATTGCTGGGAAAGCCCAAATGTGACAGTTTCCACAGCTGTAGGAGTTGTAACTACGAATACAATTTATGATACTCTATTTGCAGTGGGGTTTAAGTAGCAGCTGAAAGTATTTTCCCGACAATTGCCATGAACGAACATTGCCCTTCAGGAGAGATCCACGCAAGACTCCCTGCTGGTGGCACCCGTAATGAAGACCACGTCACCCCAATCCTCAAACACCTCCACCTTCTCCAAGATCCTCCTTGAACCCACTGCTGCCTATCTATCCCCTCTCATCTCACCCTACTCCCCCCACGCACTATCCTATCTCTCTCCTCTCATCTCATTCTACTTCCCTTGACACACTCTCCTACATCTCCCCTCTCATCTCACTTTACTCTGCTTCACACACTCTCCTCTCCCACGTCATCTCTCTTCTCCAGGCACTCTCCTCCCTCTCCCATCTCGTATCACTCTCCTCTCCTCTATGCTCTTCCCTCTATCTCATCTTACTCTGCTTCCCTGCAGCTCCTCTCTGCTCAAGCAGTCAACCTTTACCCAGGTCACTCGTTCTCCTCTGGAGCTCTTGTCGTCCGGGATTCCTTTCCCTCAGCCACCCGTTCTACTGGCTCCCTGCCCCTGTTCAAGTGCAGCCTCAATATCTCTCATGCATCCTCTGCCTGACTGCCTGCCTCTCCCTACGAAATAAATACGCCTACCGCTTCTGTACAGTAGCTCGAGATGCAGTCACATTTCGCAAAATGCGCTCCGCCTTTTTTAGTCGATTAATCAATTTAACGATCAGTCGCAGCGGCAATTTCTCTTAAACTAAGAAGCATCAACCGTGACAAATTACTGGAATAGAAACGGCTTCCCGTGGCCGGTTCACTCGACGATTTCAACATCTACATCACAACGGCCAATCTTATCTCGGATGTTATGGCATGCAGAGAGACACTTGCACAATCTGGTACATTTGCTGGGTCCAAAATGTAACCGCACCGAGATAATGGGGGATGCGTGAAAGCCGTCACGTCAACACATCGCGGCCACTACCAGAAGGACCTCGCCCCGTGACGTGGACCGCGGGACATCCAAGGCACCTGCACCACGCTCTCGAGTCTCGTGCATGCCTCATCCAGAAGAATCCATGCATAGGCCAGGCACCGCACACTGCACGCTGGCCATCACCAGTCTGTGCCAATTGAGATGGCATATTTATTTTATTTCAGTCACAGTCTTAGTCTGTGAATTTTATGTTTTTCTATCCCTGCTCTGACTATGGCAGCCAAAAATGTAATGAAGTGTTGATGTGAGGAGAGTGTCATTTTATTACTCCTAAGTATTATAAAGGTTATCAAATGTTTTTTATATACAGGACAAATACGCAATCGCAACTTACCACTTGTGATCTTATTTAGTAAACTGCAGTCTCAAACATCGCAAAATCATTTTAGCCTACGTTGTTAATCGTCACGATCAGCGCATCGGTATTTGGTTGCAGTGACCATCACCGCCACGCTTGACAAAGTTCATCCATTCATCGCCGATTGAAATAAAAACACCTCGTTGGCGAACATCATCGCCATTGTCACCAACATGAATGCTCCCTGGGCCATCGGGCCTGCAAGCACCCTTCCCCTGCCATCATCAGGTCAAGGCGAGCGGTAAACGCAGCCGGGGTACGAGAGTATGGGGGCTACGGTGCAAGTCGTGCGCGTTCGCACGACGGTACAACGCCACGCTGCTGCGATGCCATGACGCTGACCGTTGACTGCACACAAAGTGCTTGCAACAAATGAACCACAATACCTTGCTGATCTCGTTAAGTAGCATAAACCACCATCACGCGAACTCCGGTCATCTTCACAACAGCAGCGGCTTCTGACTAACTGTCAAGCAAAGAAGGTCCCTGCATGGCACAATTTCAAGTGCGCTGATGCGGCAGTCTGGAACGCTCTTCCTTCTGATATTAGGAAACCACTGGGAGATACGCACTTTAAATCTCAATTGAAAACTCATTTCTTTAGAACCGCTTTTTTAGTTTAGTTTAACACGTCGGCTTTCCCGACCAATATCATCCATAATAGAGGATTTGTTTGGGTTTAGATTGCGTAAATATATAAATGTTTAACGACACATTTATATATTTACGCGATCTAACCCACAAAAAACCCCTCTATTTTTGTGTTTAGTTTGCTGTCCTTCCCCCCGCATCTCCCATTAGCACAGTAGACTACATACGGTGCGAAATAAGTTCAATGTACGTGTACTTTGAGGTCACCGAGCTGGATCTTGGAGTCAGGTATGATGTCAGACAGGGGAGGTACAAGGTAGAGGAGTAGGAAATCACTATGTTCTGTAGCCAGATGGGATCCCATAGAAACAACACATATCTTTCTGCACAGGGTAGATCTAGGGTAAAACACGGGAAGATTCATCGTAAAGGGAAAATATTCGTGAAAAACGTACAAATTGTATGATGTAGAATGATTTACAAATATACTAAAACTAAAATGTAATTGAAAAAAGCAACTGAAGCGCGTTTGGAAACCTGACCGGTGAAAAAAAAAAAGACGCCAGTTTTCACCGTGTGTCCAAACACTCGAGTTACTTGCCACACGACGTGGGTTTTTTTACTTTTGCTGCAGTTGTGTTTCGCAAAGTTGCCGACGTCGTGGTTGAAAAGGTGCCGTTTGGACACGACTGCGTTTTACGACTTCATGCTGAAGAACTGCCTTCTGTGTTCTTGATTCCCTGACAACAGGCGAGAGTCTCCATGCGTGTCCTTGTTAACGGTTAACCAAGCGCAATGGTTAAAAGGAAACCTTGCACTCTTCCCATCCCCCTGGTGTTAATGGTGGGGTATTTCGAAATCTGTTTTTAGTGCATTTTGAAGTTTCATTGCACTCTGGAACGCAGTCTACAAGTGAATGGCCGAGAAGAGCTCCTTTTAGACAAAGTCAAAGTGATCTCCCTGCTGCTCGTCAAATGAATACTGAGGCGGTGCTCACCTGTTTATAGCTCTTAGTCAGATACGGAAATTCCTCATTCCCATGACGAGTATTCAACAATCAGACACCACGATTGACTTCTCCAGAAAGTCGTGCTCATTTTGTAGACCCTGAGGGGATGATTGGCTGAGTCGCGCCCCTCCCCACAACACCCCCAACCAGGATGTGAACTCACAACCTTCTGATTGCGAGCCACTCGCTCCACTGCTGAGCCCCGGAGTGGGGTTTCATGAGTCCTTGAGTTTCCCCCTCGCCTCTCAAGGCGACACCGCAGGTGGCTTCACTGATAATTAAGTTGAGGGCACAGAAAAGGTGTTATCCTAAGCCAGAGGTGGGCCCGGCCAGACCATTCGGTGGTGAGATGTTAACGCCCTTGCCTGGTATGTAGGAAACATGGGTTCGACCCTGACCCTGACGCCTGCTGTATATATTAAGTTTGCATGTCTTTCTCTCTCCATGGTTCGTGTGAATTTAACTCCGGGTCTCTGGTCCTTCATTTCACATTTATAAACATGTGTTTTGAGTATATGGCTGCTATACATTTCCCACAAAAGCCACTTTGTTGATCTATCATTTGTGGCCAGGTCGATTCTGAAAAAATCTATATAGCTCAGTGGGCCGTGAATTAATTTTCGTTTTGTCAGGAAGCCGCATGGGCTGAAAATGCACCTGTCTGGTGGAGAAAGCATCTCCTGATGAAGCCGCTGCCAGCACGTTCCAGTTGCTCAATGCCTGCGCAGCGTGACCCGGGTGGAAAAAAAAAACCCGTAGTCGAGCTCAAAGCCTCCTCAGCGAACTGCCATGAATTCAGCGGCCTGGCCCAAAGCCCAGTCAAGGCTTTCTGTGCAGTCTGTATTGAATGCAATACACGTACTCATCTCTGAACAGAGCCTACCTGGTTACTCAAATGCCACTGCTGATGCATCATGTTGGTTCGCTGCGCAATGAACCATACTAAGTTAGATTCCTGGCCATGGCTAACATCGGTGGCGAGTGATATAAAAACCCACTCTGCCCTTAGCCAAGTTTACTCAGCACTGAATCTATCTGGAATGTTCTGGAAAATAGGTAAATTTCAAAATATCAATGTCCTGGTCACAAAAGCAAAGTTTGTGGGGAATAATAGCCATGTTCTATTCTTTTTAGGCATAAGCAATTAGGAAATAACACTTACTACCCAAGTACAAAAATTATGTTACATAGTGTTATCACTCATGCCAGTTCCATTTTTGTACAGTAATAATAATCGAGCTGGGTGCTTCTGTGGCAAGAGCATATAACTTATAGTTGGAGGTCTGTGAGCTTAAATTGGGGTGGGGGGGTTGATAAGTAAAACTGATCTGTCTTAAAACTGGTTATGCAGATCAATAGCCCACCAGTAACATTGAAGAACACTGTCAATTTATCAGTGGCAATATGCTGAAGCTTTATACGATGCCCAATAAAGGAAAGCATGATTCGGTGAATTTTAAACAAACGTAGAAATTTTTCGTGCTGGGTGTGGGCATTGTTTTTTTTTACAGACGCGCGTCTCGGCTGCAGCTTTGATGACGAGGGGCTCCCGCTGTGCGGCTGGACTCAGTCAGGCGATGATGCCGGAGACTGGATCAGGAACTCGGGAGCAGCCCCAAACCCCAACACCGGTCCACCTGGGGACCACACCACCGGCTGTAAGCAGCACTCACATTGTAAAATGGCTGCTTAGAAGATTAACATAAAACATTATCTGGTGGCCAGGTGGCTCAGAAGTCAGAGGACTCGGAGAGCACCGCTCGATAAGGTGCTGGCCGAGGTTTGAGTCCAGGCTGCTGTGTGTGATTAAACCTGCTTCTCAAGTCTTCGTGAGTTGATGACCTCAGCATGGTTACCAATGACTGTGCACATAAAAACACATCACGTTAAATTTAATTAACATGCTTAATTTGGCAACAAATTCCAGCACTAAGAATAAAACATTTGGTTTGGCCGCCATGCAATGGACATAACTCTCATGCAGAGCAAGTGAGAAGTGCTGCCCTCTCCTGCGTGTGGTCTGGAGGTCACTTGAAGGGATCTCTGAGGTATCTCTTTGATAGCCACTTCTGTGGGCTGCCCTCGAACAAGAAGCGTTACACTGCTCAGCAGGAGATGAATGGACGGGTTGTCTCATGACTTGACTTTAGTAGTACAATCGAGACACCACTGGGGGAACAAACTTACAACATTCAATGACAAAACCATCTGTTACGAACACTCTGTGTTGAGTCTTTACCTCGGAGATTGTTACCTATTCAGTTTTACAGAACTATCTACAGCTTTTAACTTCTTCTGTTGAGCGTAACACGCTTTTCAGTTGTATATACAGAAACAAATTGAACAGTCACTTTTTTCAGCGTACATACAGAATTACATCTGCATCACATTAAAAAAAAAGTGCCGCCCAGTGCGTTTTAACAAATCTCGCCCATCCAAGCGTGTTTGTTCCGTATTTACCTTGCAGCTAAGCTGGACTTTGATTCGTAGATAAGAACAGCTGGATGTGCCCTGTTGTTGAACTCAATGTATCTTTAGTTTCAACCAAGTTATTTCAAATTCATTTCCATATCAAAGTTCAACCTGTTTACAGAATTTTTCAAACTCCAGTTTTATCCAGATCAAATGTTAGGAAACACTTGGGCCTTGCATGTTGTATCTCGTGTTTGTTTGAAGTGAAAACACGAGATCGTAAAATTCCACGCAATTGTAAATTTTCTGGGTCAGCTTCGTGTCTTGATCAAAACAGCAAGAGAACATTGCCTGGGAATTTGCTTTATTGTCGCGAAAGGCAAAATCTTGGCATTTGCACAACTACTGTCATGACTTCTGCAAAAACACCATCTATTTAAATCTCTTTCACTTTAAGTGTTATATTCTCCACTCTGTGTTACAATATTTTTGCTTCATCATGTGGCAAACATTGTCAATATTCGGCTGAATGAGAATGTGCAGCACCCATACACTGCCTAAGAGGCAATTGACCAAGGTACTCTAGGCTAGCGATATCACCCACAAGCTGTTGTAAAACCAGAGTGGTGCACAACTTTCTGTGGTATTTGGGAATTCAAATGTTTTCCTCTCATGACATGACACCAATAAGCAAAACTGCATTATAATTGGTAAACAATATAATTAAAGAACATCCCTTCAGCCAATGGCAATTTAAACTAAACTATTTTTATTTGACAAGGTAAGGCCCACTAAGTTATATTGCTATTTTTCAGAAGTGACCTGGCCACACATGATAATTCAACGAAGTGACTTATCACGTAGAAATTTACTCTAAGTGCATGTTTCTAAATGTGGAGGGGAAAACCGGAGAACCCGGAAAAAAAATCTACGTGACCACGGGAGAACATGCAAACCCAAAATATACAGGCGTCATGGTCAGGATTAAACCCACGACCTGCTGTATATCAGGCCAAGTAGTTAACATCTCGCTACCGTGGCTTGAATTAGGGGGCCCCACAAAACATTCTGTGCCGGGCCCCTAGGAACCTCTGGGCCGGCCCTGCTCGTGCTGCTTGTTATCGGTGTAAATTGACGGCACGGGATGCCGGTTCGTTTCAGCCTCCTTCTACCTCTACCTGGACTCTGCATCCGTGGGAGCTGGGGGAGGAGTGAGGCTCCTGAGCCCCAGCATCAACACCAACCAGAACGTGTGCCTGAGCTTCTGGTACCACATGTACGGCGATGAACTTATGACCCTGAACGTACACGTGCTGGAGGATAGCGTAGAGAGACACGTGTGGCGTGAGGAGGGGCAGCAGAGCAGCGCCTGGCTGCAGGGAACCGTCACCATCCAGGCCAAGCCAGACACCCAGGTCAGTGGCCCCTAATACTCACCACAACTTTCACCATCCAGGCCAGGCCACACAATCCAGGTCAGTGGCCCCTAATCTTTCCAAAAATGCACACTAAGGGCCTGATTCCTATAGCTATTTTTGCTCGTTATTCTTCCACTTTGAAGAAATTACAGCCATTTTTCTTCGAATATCTTACGTAAATGTTATTTTGTTATTGCCTGTCTGCTAATTCCCAATCTTACTTTGTTCTCAATGCATCTTGCAGTAGTTGTATCTGAGCGTACCCTATTCAATACATTTCTGCTCTTTCAATTGCTGTTGACTTATTGTTTTCCAACAACCTTGGATATTTAATATCTTTCTACAAAGTTGTACCCGTGTATGTTGTTATAAATAATTTTAGTTGATTGAACAGGTTCAAAACATTTTCACACCAAAACATTAACCACCTCCGCGCGCCGACCTCGACGTGGCGGGGCTCTGCGATCTTACATTAACATGCTAATCTCTCACATTAACATCACTAGCCCCGCCCACGGAATATAACTAGGAATATAACTATAACCATCCTTTATTCTTTCCATTTTACATCCATGCATGTATACAGTTATTCCTTTGTGAATCAACATTACCGTACATTTTTCTCGTTATTAATTTATCTGAAAACTATTCACTGTAAAGTACAGGCGTTCCTCGAATAACTTGACCCCCCCCCTCCCCCAGTGCAAATTCACAGTTACGCAATAAATATTTAGGAACATACTTCACACGTACGCTTTGTGTTTCACATTTATGTGCTCTAGAAAAAACTTAAAATATTTAAAATAAAATTTTCTCAAAATTATTTTCATTTCTAAAAATTCAAAGCGGATAAATAATATTTCTGATGGCGTCACCGCGTCATGGCAAGGCCAGCGTCACGGGCTGGGCGTAGCCATCGTAGATCTACAGCCTATGTCTGCATCGCGCGTGCGTCTGTAAGCAGCCCACGGAAGTGTTCAAGGAGCCCTGAAGTTGCTCATTATTAAGTAAGCCTTGTAAATAGTAATATTTTACATTTTAATCATTAGTATTTGTTATTAAACTCCTTATTAAGTATTTTTTTTATGTTACTATTGTTATCAAGTAATACATTTATTCGTATTTTGTAAACCCAAATGATACTTAATTATTCTTTGGTAAAGCACCCCTCCATATAACATGTATGTCAATGGGAAAATAGTCTTCTTACAGCGTGATTCGACCTACGCGTTGTTTTTCAGGAATGCATGTCACGCGTTATGCGAAGGACGCCTGTGTCTGACTCAATATCTACTCTATCTGCAGGTTATCCTGGAGGGAATTGGAGGAACATTAAGATTGAGTGATATAGGCCTGGATGACATTTCCGTGGCTGAGGGAAATTGTTTTGGTAAGATTAAATGAATTCTGTTTTATCATTTTACATTCATTAACTATTAAACATTCACACTAGGAAACAGATTTTAGGCTCAGTTGAGGGTCTCATTGTCAGATTGGGAGTTAAAATCCCAATCAGAGAGCACAGCACGCCATCTCCATCATCCCTCTGGAGTACCGCCGGAGGACCCCTACTTGGTGAGAAGTCACCAGTGATTGTCTTATGGAACAACTGGTCCCTGCCAGAGGAAAGTGGAATTTTCACTACTGGTTCAGGACCACAAACATTAATTAGTGTGTAATAGAGATTTTTTCGGTTAGATCGCATAAAACCTCTTAAGGATATTGGTCGCAAAAGCCTACGTGATGAATTAGTGCGACTGATTGGTCGTTTGAGCCGTAACTGTTGGTTGTGGTTAAGCGACCAAAACACCCAGAAAGCTCCCGAGCTCGTCAAACCTCACCTGCTAAGCAGGCTTGAGCCTGGATATCACTTTGATGGATGACTCCCACGCACCAACAGGTTGCAATAGGGCTATAGGGACCTATGGCTACCTTCAATCCACGCTGACCTGGGTGGCGAAGTATGGTAAAGAAAAATCCCTCACAACCCACGCGATGTGGGAAGGCCCTGATCCAGCAGTGGATTTAGAAAAGCTCTAACTGGTTCAGATATTCCTTACTGATGTTTTTTTCGTGAACGGGAATCGAGCTCGAGTAGCGGGATTAATAACGCAGTGCCTGTTGGGTCCCAATTGGGTGGCTGAGTGGGGATTGTACCATCGGATGTCACGATGTTGTGTCGGATTCATCTTGCCCCTCCCCTAAACTGTGATTGGTTAGCAGACACTGAGCAGGCTAAGATTCATACTCCATTGTACTGAATGAAGAACTGTGCACTGCTAGAAACTCTGCCCAGTTCATTAATCGCACCCTAAAAGTGGCACTACAACAATTTTCTGGCCCAACAGAGCTGTGACTGAATTATATTAAATTCCAGTGGCATAGATATTCTGCACTATAGCCATGCATTGATACGTTACTAACTTACGACTCACCAGGAAATGCAGAAAATATATTCTGCTTGTATCTTGTGTGTAATTAAAATTTGCAGTAATTTACCTACATATTAAAATGTATGTATTCATGTTTTCACCCCACAGAGTGTGTGAGCGGATGTGATTTTGATGAATCGGGGGACTTCTGTGGCTGGGAGAACAGTGGAGGGGACTATGGCTGGGAGCATTGGACTGGTCCCACAAACACTGAGAACACTGGCCCTGATGATGACTTCTCTCGGCCTGGCTGTGAGTATCTTATAGCCTCGCATCGTTCACAGCCTCCACTGGAGCTCCTGGCATTGAAACCCACACCCAGTATAATGTGAGTCTCAATCACTGAATTCGTGAATACAGCAGTGTGTGTGGATCACGGTGTTAGTGAATACAGGAGAGTGTGTGGATCACTGTGTTAGTGAATACAGCAGTGTGTGTGTGGATAACTGTGTTATTGAATACACCAGTGTGTGTGTGGATCACTGTGTTAGTGAATACAGCGGAGTGTGTGTGGATCACTGTGTTAGTGAATACAGCGGAGTGTGTGGATCACTGTGTTAGTAAATACAGCAGTGTGTGTGGGTCACTGTGTGAGTGAATACAGCAGTGTGTGTGGATCACTGTGTTAGTGAATACAGCAGAGTGTGTGTGGATCACTGTGTTAGTGAATACAGCAGTGTGTGTGTGGACCACTGTGTTAACTCTGCTGTGTGTAGTGGGGAATTACCTGCTGCTGGACTCTGAGTACAACGACCCTGGAACGGCGCTGCTGCTGGAGAGTCCGGCTCTCCCCTCCTCTGGGTGCCTCGTCCTGAGCTTCCACTACTTCCTGTATGGGTCAGCAGAGAATATGGCCATCAACGTTTACATCAACAAAGGTACAGAGGCTTTTATCTCCATTACACTTGTCAGGCTTTGCCAGTAATTAACCAGTCATGATGTAATTGAAGATATGCACTTGTTTTCATTTAAATTTGGATGAAAGGCCATTATGCCAACTAAGGGTTGTTTTAAAGCCAAGATTTAGTAGGCGTTGTGTCCAGATGAACCGATAGTAACTAGATAATGTATAAGTCTTTAGATAAAATTATCATTCGTTTCGCAAATATTTAATGTTGCTCTACACACGACTGCAAGTACATATGTACAGTGAAGGGAAAAAGTATTTGATCCCCTGCTGATTTTGTACGTTTGCCCACTGACAAAGAAATGATCAGTCTATACTTTTAATGGTAGGTTTATTTGAACAGTGAGAGACAGAATAACAACAACAACATCCAGAAAAACGCATGTCAAAAATGTTATAAATTGATTTGCATTTTAATGAGGGAAATAAGTATTTGACCCCTCTGCAAAACATGACTTAGTACTTGGTGGCAAAACCCTTGTTGGCAATCACAGAGGTCAGACGTTTCTTGTAGTTGGCCACCATGTTTGCACACATCTCAGGAGGGATTTTATCCCACTCCTCTGCCACCAACTCCCTACCACCCCCAGCAGCATCACACCCCTTACGGACGACCTTTGTCCGCGAAGGGGCTAAACCACCGAAGAGCGGCTCTACACCATTAGAGCGAGACCAGCTGCGCTTGGCCCGCGACTGGAAAATGCTAGCTGACATTGGCCGGCAACTTGTGTTTCCTCCGGAGATCGCAACCACCACCCTAAGACCTGACATGGTGCTCTGGTCCCGTTCGCTCAAGAAGGTCTTCATCATTGAGCTCACAGTACCCTGGGAGGACTCAGTAGATGAGGCTTATGAGCTAAAACATCTGCGCTATGCCGATCTAGCTGCCGAAGCACGGCATCATGGCTGGAATACAGAAGTCCGACCAGTGGAGGTGGGCTGCAGAGGTTTTGTGGCAACATCTACAACCAGACTGCTTAGAGACCTGGGAATTAAGGGCCAGCGCCAGCGTTCGGCAATCAGAGCTGTATCGGAGGTGGCAGAAGGCAGCAGTCAGTGGCTCTGGATGAAGAGGAAAGACCCCAGCTGGGCCCCGAAGTGAGAGGGCCAGGAGGTATGCAGTCAACAATGCTTAACTCAGGGAGGAGGACGCCCCTGCCATGCATAGTCCCATGGGATGTTGGCTATCAATAACAAGGCAACTCCTATGACTAATTGGGAATGGGACGCAAGCGTAGGATTGATCACCCTGTCGCTGGCCGCCTTTGGGGAGGGTGTATAGTATGAAAGGCCGAAACATCCTATGAACCAAAGGTACACTACTGACGATGCGCTCCCCAAATTTCACCAGGCTCACTGTTCATGAACTCTTGGAAGTGCTTGCACAAAGGATAGTAACATCTCATCCTGTGTTCTTGGAATCTGCAGATCTTCTCCAAGTCATTAAAGTTTCAAGGCTGACGTTTGGCAACTCGAACCTTCAGCTCCCTCCACAGATTTATTATGGGATTAAGGTCTGAAGACTGGCTAGGCCACTCCAGGACCTTAATGTGCTTCTTCTTGAGCCACTCCTTTGTTGCCTTAACCGTGTGTTTTGGGCCATTGTCATGTTGGAATACCCATCCACGACCTATTTTCAATGCCCTGGCTGAGGGAAGGAGGTTCTCACCCAAGATTTGACGGTACATGCCCCGTCCATCGTCTCTTTGATGCGGTGAAGTTGTCCTGTCCCCTTAGCAGAAAAACACCCCCAAAGCATAATGTTTCCACCTCCATGTTTGACGGTGGGGATGGTGTTCTTGGGGTCATAGGGAGCATTCCTCCTCCTCCAAACACGGCGAGTTGAGTTGATGCCAAAAAGCTCCATTTTGGTCTCATCTGACCACAACACTTTCACCCAGTTGTCCTCTGAATCATTCAGATGTTCATTGGCAAACTTCAGACGGGCATGTATATGTGCTTTCTTGAGCAGGGGGACCTTGCGGGTGCTGCAGTATTTCAGTCCTTCACGGCGTAGTGTGTTACCAACTGTTTTCTTGGTGACTATGGTCCCAGCTCCCTTGAGATCATTGACAAGATCCTCCCGTGTAGTTCTGGGCTGATTCCTCACCGTTCTCATGATCATTGCATGGAGCCCCAGGCCGAGGGAGATTGACAGTTTTGTGTTTCTTGCATTTGCGAATAATCGCACCAACTGTTGTCACCTTCTCACCAAGCTGCTTGGCGATGGTCTTGTAGCCCATTCTAGCCTTCTGTAGGAATACAATATTGTCCCTGACATCCTTGGAGAGCTCTTTGGTCTTGGCCATGGTGGAGAGTTTGGAATCTGATTGATTGATTGCTTATGTGAACAGGTGTCTTTTATACAGGTAACGAGCTGAGATTAGGAGCACACTCTTAAAGGGAGTGCTCCTAATCTCAGCTTGTTACCTGTGTAATAAAGGTCGTTGAGGCGACTTCTGGAATCCGTCTTTTATTCAACTTGTATTACAGCTTTCCTTCACGCTGGGAAAAGGGTGACAAGCCGAATCCCATTAGGAAAAATATTACGGCGTCTAAGATGCATTAACAAGGTGACGGGGGAGTTGGCGTCTACGCGCCGGGGAATTCAAAACATTTAACAACAGACATACATTAGGGCGCTCCTGTAGCGCAGTAACAACAGGGTGACAGACCGCAAGGCAATCAATATTAGCGAAACAGGAGAGATTTCGACCGCGTGCGAGACGCCGGACCCTCTCTGTTATTCGCGTGTGGTTGCCTCGCCGACTGATCAGCAGGAGGTGGTTGCCGTGGAGAATAAGAATGTTCGGTTTCCGTTGTATCTGGGACAGGTCCCGTTAGAGGGATGTCCGGGGTCGCTTCGTCCCTCAAAACCTGTTCATCTGTGGGGGGTATAACACAGCCCCGCTGGGGATCAACGGGCGAGGCAAGTGGCACATTCGGCACGCCAGACCCCGGCAGGTAAACAAGTGGAGATGAAGGGCCAGCACGCGGGTCAACGTAGGGTTTGAGTCGCGAAGAATGGACATACCAACGACGTTGGCCGTACTGGATGCAAACACTCTGGGGATTCCGAATGTCCACCAGCCTCACAGGCCCCTACCAAGGCTTGTGCAGTTTAGGGGACGTACTCACTGGCACCTGAAGGCAATGGAGCCATGCCATATCGCCCACCGACCAGGGCATGTCAGTTCGCGATCGACGCGCATACCTCTCGTTCCTTGTCTGCGTACGGGCTGTCGCACATCTGGCGGCCTCTCGCGCCTCCGTAACCCGTTTAAGCGAGTCCCGTACGTGATCAGGCAAGGAAGGGGACGGTTGTTTCCCCGCTGCACCCAGTTGCACATCAATGGGGGGTACATTCTCACGGCCAAATATCAGGAAAAATGGCGAATATCCTGTGGACGCATGCGGAACCATGCGGTATGCGGCCAGGACGCCCGGTATGTGCAAGTCCCAATCAGTTTGTTTTTCACTCACCGTGTGACAAAGCATGGCCGAAAGGGTGCGGTTAAATAGTTCCACCATGCCATCCGTTTGCGGATGGTAAGGGGAAGTGCGGATTTTCTTCGTACCCAGCGCAGAGCATACATCCTTGAGCAATTTGGAGGAGAAGTTACGTCCTTGATCCGTGAGCAGCCCTTCGGGTGCTCCTTTATCCATGACGTATCCATTCAAGAAAGCCTCGGTGATGGACGAGGCCGTTTGGTCAGGCAAAGGCCAGGCCATAGGCCAGCAAGAAAAATATTCGACCCCGACCAAAAGGTATTTGTTTCCCCTAGCCGATGGAGGGAATGGGCCCAGGATGTCCAGAGCAACTAGCTCATTAATACGGGACACCTCAATCGAACGTAGTGGCGGGACATAATTTTGACGAGGCGGTTTCCTCTTTGCGCAATTATGGCATGACCGGATAAAGTTAGTGACATATGCTGTCGTGCCGGGCCAAAAGAAATCCTGCTGCATCGCGGCCAATGTTTCTGCACGCCGAGGTGCATCAGTTTGTCGCCGTGCAGAGCGCGGAGCAGGTCGTAGCGAAGGGATGTCGGCACAACCAGGCGTGAACGGTCAGACAATCCATCCGTAGACATCAGTAATCTCGCCTGGCCCCGAAACATCTGCCATTTCCATCCCGCCAAACGAGATCTCGGTTTCCCGATCAGTTTCCGCAGCGGAGCCAGAGAGGCATTGGCCTCCTGCTCGCGTAGCCACACCGAGTGTGGAAAATGCAGCGTATCGTTGGCGCCAAAGGGTACATCCTGGCCTTCATCGTTCGACATCGCCCCCATAACCGGACAGGGCGATGTAGGCAGCGCTGCACAGCGGTGCGTACCCGTCAGACAGGTGCAGGGAGGAGTCGGGGGCAACCTGGAGAGAGCGTCCGCGTTGCCACGGCGAGTACCCTTGCGGTACGTGATATTGAAGGAAAACTCCTGTAATGATTCTAACCACCGAGCCAATTGACCCGATGGTTGTTCTAATTTCAACGAATATTGCAAGGCCGCGTGGTCAGTGCGCATGAGGAATTTCCTTCCATACAGGTACGGCCGGTACTGGCGAACAAAATGTACGGTCGCGTCACGCAATATCGCGTCTCGGCAGGGGACAGAACCCTGCTGCGGTATGCCACCACTCGCTCGACCCTGTCTGTCCGTTGCGACAAAACGGCTCCTATGCCGATATCGCTAGCATCCGTGTCAAGGATGAACGGCTGGGAAAAGTCTGGATAGTCGAGCGTCGGCGCGGTGGCGAGGTGATCCCGAAGAGATTGAAAAGAGCGCTCCTCTTCCGGGCCCCATTTAAATCTCTGATTTTTCCCCGTCAAAACATGCAGTGGCTTAGCCAGTGTCGCGAAGTTCTTAACAAAATGGCGATAGTAGGATGCGAACCCAATAAACCGCCGTACGTCGCCCACCGAAGTGGGCGTTGGCCACTCTCGGACACACGCCGTTTTCTGAGGGTCCGTGGACACACCGTCAGAGCTGACGATGTGACCCAAGTATCGGATGGACCGTTGCAAAAGTTGGTACTTCTTTGGTTTAAATTTGAGGTCAGCCGAGCGCATCCTCTGAAAAACAGTCTCCAGTCGTTGGAGGTGTTCTTCGAACGTGCGGCTGAATACGATGATATCGTCCAAATATATGAGGCACGTTTCCCACTGCAGCCCCGCTAGCACCAGTTCCATCAGGCGTTGGAACGTCACCGGTGCCGCATTTAAGCCCATAGGTAAGCGGTTTAACTCAAAGAGGCCTTGTGGCGTGCGGAACGCCGTTTTTGGTTTGGACGCGTCATCGAGGGGAAGCTGCCAAAACCCAGACGACAGATCGAGGGTGGAGAAAAAATTTGCCCCTGACAAAGCGTCCAACGAGTCGTCCATCCGTGGCAAGGGGTATGCGTCTGCCACGGATATCTTATTCAATCGGCAGAAATCCACACAAAACCTCGTCCCCCAATCCTTTTTCTTAACCAGCACCACCGGCACGCCCCAAGGACTATTGGACGGCAAAATTATATCGGCCACCAACATGTCGTCCACCGCGCCACGCACGTGTTCCCTTTCAGCAGGGCTCATGCGATGCGGGTGCATACAAATCGGTCCCGCCGCACCGGTGTCGATATGGTGCGATAAGAGCGAGGTATGGCCCAGATCCAAATCGTTTTTACTGAAAACGTCAGCGTACTCCGACAATAATGAATGCAAGGCGCTCCTTTGAGTGTGTGACAAAGATGTATTTTCCCGCACAATTCTGCGATCCATCGATCGTGTGAACGATCGTATCGTGGTCCGCCAGCGGCCATTTTAGTGGGTGGTTGACCCTCAAAGCTGGTGAAATCGGTAGTGGCGTGAGCCAATACTGAGCCAGCCGGGACGACGACCCGGTCCGGGCCCCCATTTAACACTTGTATAAACGGGGCCTGACCAGGCCGAACGATAGTTTGAGCCACCACTAGGGAAAAGGATTTTGCCACAGAATTTGACGGGGACAACAGTACACCTGTCGTACCGTCCGCAGCATCCAAACGCTTTCGGTAACGCAGCGGAATAAGAATTTGCGAGCCCGACGGCACCTCCACCGTGGCAGCAACAATCGCATTAACAGCGTTTACCTGGGGGCGAACGGCCCAGCAGGGACGGCAGGAACGACATCCTACGGCCCCCTGGCATTTCCAAGCAACCTTGGTCGACGAGTATTTTAACTGGCATGCGGCGCAAGAAATCGGTGCCCAATAGGCATGGGACGGCCAGTGAACGTGAGATCAAAACTGGTCCCTCCGTGGTAATATTCCCGATAGCAATGCACACATCAACTCGCCCCAAAATACCCATGCTACCCCCATTAGCAGCAACGCACGCGTCATTAGCTGGTCGGATCCGTGACGTAGGAATGGACAGATTTAAAAAAACATCGGAAATGATGGTGGCAGACGCGCCAGTGCCCACCAAAATACGAACATCGACGCCATCGATGGTACCCCGTACCGTCGAGAACCCCGACGCGGCTGCTACCACCCTATGGGCCAATTTTTTCCATTGTGTCGCAGAGTGCGGCATCGACACAGGTACACCACAATTACCGTCTGGAGTGCAAACATGTGTGCGAGTGGATGGGTGATGTGACAAGACCTGCCCGATGTCCGATGTGTGCCGACGTCCGGCGGCCGCGTGTTGGCAGCCCCTCCCAAGATGGCGTCCGGCGGCTTCATTGCAGCAGCCCCACCCAAGATGGAGGCCTCTCCCTCCGCGGCAGGAGCAATGGTGGACGTCGATTCCCGCTGAAAATCCTGGTCATCGGCTCTTGGTTGAATTCCAAGCGGCCGACCGAGGGCCGCTGAAGATGTGACCGCCGTCACCAGATTCAGCAAAATCGCACGGAGCGAATCAATCTGCTCCGCCAATCGCCACCATCCCTTGTCTGCAGTCGAAGACATCGCCTCTCCAGCCTGTCGGCGATGAGCGGCGTTGGGGAGAGCAGCAGCCGGAGGCAGAGGACCCGCAGCTCCCAGCAGCCCGTCCTCATCTGCCTCAACTTCTTCCTCCGACGGAGGGTCTGGTGGGTTCTTCTTCTTGAGGTGCTTGGACATTTTAAAGGATCGTCCAAACGGTCTCAAGAGATACTTCTGACACCAATGTAATAAAGGTCTTGGCCATGGTGGAGAGTTTGGAATCTGATTGATTGATTGCTTATGTGAACAGGTATCTTTTATACAGGTAACGAGCTGAGATTAGGAGCACACTCTTAAAGGGAGTGCTCCTAATCTCAGCTTGTTACCTGTGTAATAAAGGTCGTTGAGGCGACTTCTGGAATCCGTCTTTTATTCAACTTGTATTACAGCTTTCCTTCACGCTGCTGACAGGCAGCGTGAGAGGGATAGTTAGAGACGCACCGCCACATGGCAACCCGGAGCCCCGCTCCCGCGTGGCCCCCCCTCCTCTGTTCGTTCCCGTTCTGACCACGTGTCGTTCGTCTCCACCCCTATTTAATACCCGGGTCACGTGGTACGTTTCCACCAATCTTGGTTAGCCTCTATGGAATATTCCAGGCTCCCTTGTAAGCTCCCAGGACCACGCCCCTGACTCATATCCCCATTGGCTGTGGCCAAAGCCAGCAGAACTAATCCTCTACTTACAGCTGTCACCTTTCCATTACGTCAGGGCCACGCCCCTAGGCTTCACCCCATTGGCTATAGACCAGGACCGGCAGAGCCAATCATCATGACGAGTTGTGATATGTCAGTGAGCCGGATATATCCTCACATTACACCTGTATAAAAGACACCTGGGAGCCAGAAATCTTTCTAATTGAGAGGGGGTCAAATACTTATTTCCCTCATTAAAATGCAAATCAATTTATAACATTTTAGACATGCGTTTTTCTGGATTTTTTATTGTTATTCTGTCTCTCACTATTCAAATAAACCTACCATTAAAATTAGAGACTGATCATTTCTTTGTCAGAGGCCAAACATACAAAATCAGCAAGGGATCAAATACTTTTTTCCCTCACTGTATGCACAGACGATATCACATCACTGTCTTGAACACTTCAGTGTACATGTCAGCCAATGCGACCTGGTATCGACAATCAAAGGGATTTCCCTGTCCCCAGACGACCTGCTTGTCAGTTTTGATGTGGTTTCCTTATTCACCAAAGTTCCTGTACCTGACACCATCGCAATCATTGAAGACTTGGTTCATCAAGGACTGAATAC
>CM025667.2:736846-808426 GCA_014621495.2 Entosphenus tridentatus
TTCACCTTGGCCAAAGGACGCCGGGTGCTGGTGAGGGTTTCACTTCATCCTTGAATTGTTATTTGCACAGAGCCGGTGCGTGCCATCCAGGATCCATCGCCACAGAGCACAACACTCTCACACACTGCTCTCTCAATAACAATAATGTTCCTTATGATTGCTTCGTTGCATTTTCCTAGAGAGCCTTTCATTTAAAAAAAAATTACTTGAATTTAACAATGTCCACAGTGTTGCCTGATGCTCATAAGGAATTCATAAAGAATGACCAAATATATGAGAACATTCAAGCCATGTTTATGCTATGAATCTTTGGTGAAAGAATGTCGATGTTTACGAAGAATCGTGGAGGAAATTTGCATAATGAATAAAAACAATCCTTTCTGTAATATGATCTGCCATGCATTACTGATCCTACCATGAGGTCTCTACATAAAATGCTCTGTGTTGTTTTTACAGGTGGATGGGCTGCGTGTGACTCCTCCATTCTTCATGTCTGGGGTGTACATCCAACTGAGTGGATCCTACGTTGTGCTCGAGACCAATTTCAATCTGGTTGTTCGGTTTGATGGGAACCACCATGTGGAGATTGTCGTGCCTGGAGAATACGCAGGAGAACTGTGCGGCATCTGTGGTGAGTTGATTTCCTGAGAGAAGTGACACAATAAGCAGTTGACTGGACACTTGTAGAATGCATGATATCTCAATGTGATTGTAGTTGACAGAATATGCAAGTGTGATGATAGTTTTAATCTCTTTTGGTCCCATTTGAATATCATTTAAGATCCGAGTTCATAAGGACAAAGTTACAGATGCCTCAGCTAATGAAAGTTTAGCATTTGTAAACAGGCCACAGATATGTAATTATTTTTAAATACGTGTAATCTCATTACAAAAAAGAGAATATGTGCTTTAACGTTCTACAGTAGCATGTCAGTTATTTTTTTTAAGTTTTGCATGTCAACCATGTCTATCGAAAATCGTATATTGCAATGCTTTGCGTTGTTTTACAGGGAACTTTAATGGAGATGGCTCAGATGACAATCTGAAGCCGGATGGGTCAGCAGCGGCCTCATCAAACGAGCTGGGAAACAGCTGGAGAGTGTTCAACAGCTCCGATGATGAGTGAGGATCCGTTCTTCTCAATAATCTCTATGCGTGACTGCTAATTACAAAAGTATCATCCAAAAGCCTTTGTGAAATACGCGTGGAAGGCATTGGTATTGAAAAGGAATTAGATCTTCAGATAGGAAACGAGAGATAAAATGAGCCACACAGTCACATTAGATCTGATTGCTGTGTTCCTGAGTGTATATGTATGAGTGTCAGCAGTTCGGGCTACAGTGAGTGATCATCATGATGATGATGGTGATGGCGTTGATGACTGTTCTCTTTGGTTCTTTCGGTAAAGTCACGTAGGTATAAAATAAAATAAATCACGACGTTTTCGGCGCAACACAAGCGTCCGTCATTTTCTACCTACGTGACTTTACCGAAATAACCAAAGAGTATGGATTCCTGCAGTCACGAAAGCTTCAAATCAAGACTGTTATTATGTTTGTGTTGATGTTTTCTCTTTTAAACAGTTCTGTTAACCTGCGTGTCGTGTGTTGACAGTTGTCAAGATGGTACCGGGGAAATACCTCCATGTGATGAGGATGACAAGGACGTGTATGAATCAGATTCATTCTGTGGAATAATCACTGACCCTGAGGGTGAGTATTGCTGTCTGTTTATGTTTGGCTGTCACTGCTCGTTCACGATTGATTCCTGAAAACTCCACATAAGAATCAACTTCATGAGATTGAAGTCATGGCATTGCCGCTCCATGTCTGTGAATCATCGTAAGTTTAACTGTAATAGCTATTATAGTCTGCGCATTCATTATTTTGTTCCATTTTTAATATTGTATTATCACTGTAAAACAAATATAGGCGACAAAGCTCTTCTGCACACAGGTTTCTTCTAAACTCTTTTCAAAGCTACGTTAAACATTCCTGAACATAATGACATGACATGATACATTGTTGCTCATAATCTATGGTCGCTAAAAGATTCCAACTGGCTGCCAGTCTTTTTAATGACTGATTCAGATTTCACTTGACATTGACTTTTGCTACGTTCAGGAACTCCGATCACCGAATTCAGTGCTGGATGCAATCCACTGCATCACCATTTCCCTAAATACTGCAATCCTATAGTCGTGAGATGTTTGTAAAAGCTATTTGTGTTGAAGGAGAGTGATGTGCCGATGCCGATAACATTGACATCGTATTTCTCGCTTCGATCAGGAGCTTTCAAACAGTGCCACGCGGTGCTGCCTCCACAAGTCTTCTTCGACAACTGCGTGTTCGACCTGTGTGCCACGGACGGGGACCACGGCTCGCTGTGCCAAGCTCTGCAGGCCTACGCTGACCAGTGCGCCCAAGCTGGGATCATCGTCACCTGGAGGAACAACACCTTCTGCCGTGAGTGCGGATGCTGTTAAGCACTGTCTGAACTTTTGGCTCTTGAGTTATGAGCAGAAGTACAAACATGTCTCATCAAATAATAATATCAGTGTATAGCATCTAAATACCTGAGCACGCGAAGATGCTGTACTGGGTAATGTACAAGAACATAAAAAGCTCATTCAGACAAAATCAAGAGGGGGTTCGGCAGATGGAGAAGTCATGTGACACCGTGCACTGCCGTTTTCTTCGGACCGTGCTTGCACCTATCTAGCTGTCTGTGCTTTAGGCTCCATTAGCGCCTGACCTACCTGTGGTACGTATAACTTCCATATTCTGGTAACATGTGCGCTATGTGTGCGTGGGTGTGTACACGTGCACGCATGCATATACGTATTTCAATTCCTTCTGTGAAAGTGAGAAAGTCAATGATGGCCGGTTAATTGTTCTCACATAATACAAGCATGTGTTACATTTCCTGCAATATTTTGGGGGGTTTTGCACAGCGTAAGATTCATTCTTTGAAGATTAAAAACGTACTAATCTTATACAAATACCTAAAACCGAGATAAAATCTGGGCACTTTAAGCTGTTGTCTGCATGGCAAAAACAGCTATAAATAACACAGCAAATTACAAACATTCAAGACTTTAAAAAAATGCATCGTTTGTGGTACCCACAGCATTCCCGTGTGAGCCTGGCAGCCACTATGAGAGCTGTGCCCCACCGTGCCCGGCCACCTGCAGCAACGCAAGTCTCCCGGGTGGCTGCAACCAGCTCTGTGCGGAGGGCTGTGTCTGTGACGACGGCTTCGTTCTATCTGGGGACAAGTGTGTCCCCGCGGAGCAGTGCGGTTGCCTGGATAGCAATGGCCACTACCATCCGGTGAGTTACACACTCTAAGCACATCTTTACCGGGCAAAGTGCGAGTATCTTGCCAACATTTTTAAGATGCGTAACATCGACGTCCTCACTCTCCAAGAAACCCACGTTTCTAATGACAAACAGGCCAGACACTACCATATCCACGACTAGCCACTACCATTCAGTATGACGTGGCCACATGTGAAGCACACCCTTTTTCAATACTTATGCATCATTCCTTTTATGTCGTCGGCAATATATGTTCAAGCACTGTATATATGTTTTTCTGATGTTTTATTATCTTGCGCAAAGTCTGCAATTAGAGGTAATGGAAAGCCAAGGTTACCCAAAGAGATTTATTTAGAAATAATATAATACACCCATTATTTTAATCAGATGTTAACAGACTAGCCTAGCCACATCCATAATGCTGCGTGTGTTGAACACTTTATACACACAGTAAAATTGTATTTCAAACTTACATTTTAAAATGTAAGATCACTTGCAAATGTAAGGTCACTTGCACAATAGTGGAATCTGCAGAGACGCTGAATCTGTGTTGCGCGTGGCAGCTCGGGGAGAGCTGGTTTGAGTCTGGCAACTGCAGCGAGCGCTGCACGTGCATGGGTGGGGGAGACATTCACTGCAAGAACTGGGAGTGCGAGAAGCACGAGATCTGCAGCGTGGTGGACGGCATCCTCGATTGCTACGCGCGAGGTGAGTCACTGTGCTGCTTCACAAATGAGGAAAGCCATGACGATCGTCTCACAGAGAGAGAGAGACGGAGATTTTTATGCAACCAGGTAAGAGGTAAGTGTAGTGTTTGAGGGAGACCTGGAAAAATATAAATACATACAATCCATCGGGCTCCAAGAACAAATCATACAGCTTCAGTCAACCGAGAAAATAAAATTATTTTACATGAACACAGATGGTAAATAAACTTTTAATTCAATACATTATTGAATGGATCATCTTGTTTTAAACCCAGTGACCATCTTTAGGAAAGCATATTCATTGGCTTTAGGGACTGGTTAAAATGTAATTTGTATCAATAAACAAGATAAGGGGAAGGATAACTCTTTGACATGTTTGCTGTTTCTTTCAGGAACAACCACTTCTCCTCATATCTCCACAACAACAGCACCAACAGCACCACCGACAGTCCCGCCACCGAGTACGATGTTCACTTCACACTGGCAAAGCTTACAGTTGGAAACCATTGTGCTTTAGCAGAATTTTTTTACCGACGTAAATACCTATGCAACACCACCTGGCTGCCTTATTAGAAATGCTCATATCATCGTTGTTAGCCTCTCACCTTCATCACCCATGATCTGTCCACTTCTAGTTGAAATTATCTTACAAGTCATTTAAAAATACACCGACATACCTCATATTTTTTTCCAGAACCTGGCGACTGCGTGATCAGTGGAGACCCTCACTACATCACGTTCGACAAGACGACGCACCACTTCATGGGCGAGTGCACCTACACGGCAGCCATCCCGTGCAACCAGAGCTCCACCCTGCCCCACTTCAACGTGGAGACAACAAATGAGTTCCGGGGCGGCAGCACGTCCGTGTCTTACGTCAAGGAGGTCCACGTGGATGTCTACGGCTACAGGTTCACCTTGGCCAAAGGACGCCGGGTGCTGGTGAGCGTTACACCGTACCTTCATGTTCATGTCTATGGGTTGCCATACTCAGGCAGCGGCTAAAGGGGAAAAAACACAAAAGTTTTCATTTTCTCCTTTGGCTGAAAAAGGTAAACTTGTCTCTCAATTGTGCTAAACAGTATACCGGAACCTTGCTAACCTGATGAGTGCCCACTGAGAGAGCAACTTTCATCAATAATAATTATAGCTCATATAGCGTCTTTCACACTCATTGTAAAATATCCTAAAATACATCAATTACAATTTAGAAGTGGTTAAGTTAAAATAGAAAATGCTTTCTGAAAGATAAATGTTGTTAGGCAGGAATGGAAAAACCTAGTTTAGTGGAGAAGCCTAGTACATACAATAGTTATAGCTTACAGACATTTGGCAATCCACTGCTGGACACGGCCCTCCTGTGCCATTCGTGGGGGTTGTGCAATTACTGTTCACGACGCTGGTCAATATAGGTGGGTGACGGAGGAGCTCAGGCTGGTTCAGATCTCATGTAATGTAGTCATGAAGAATCGCGAAATCAAGCTAAAAGCATCTCTAATGCGCATTTTCGTCTTATCAAACTGTGTTCATCAAGTGAATGCTATGGTCTCACTTGCAGTGTTTGAACTCGAGGTGTTCCTGAGTTCGTCTGGTCGGGTGTAACGAGGCTTGCTTTCTGAAAGCGCCTGTGATGTTGTTAGCCACGGCTGAGAATCAAACTCAGGTCACTGGATTCATAGCACAGTATGTGAACCCCTCCCACTTCTCCTCAAGTCTCATCTGATAATAGCTTATTTTTGCTGTGATGGTTATTATGTTTACAATGATAATCTTATTTGTATTTAAACCATCATACTTGTAATTGTGTATTATCATTCATAGTGTTATGTGTAAACCAGTGCGTCCGCTCCACCACTCTCTACAATAATAGGATATATTGTAGCAAATATATATGTTGTACGTGTAATATATATTCTAGGTTTTGCTCACTAAAATTGTTAAACATGTGCATGTGGAAATAACACAAGTGTTTCAAATCTATGACAGAAATTCTTGTAATTTAACAATAGGTGTTTTTTTTTTCAAAATATTTTGTTTATATCTCAGACAAAACGTTTCGGCAATTTAATGAAGCCAAGGGTGGGAGCGGAAATTATGGAGTGGTGTGTTGGCTTGGGAAGTGGGGCAGGATTCCAGCGGTGGACCAAGAGTAGTGGATACAAGTTTCCCTTGGCCTAGTCCAGCGTGTGCACTGTGTGCAGCACATGTACGGTACACGAGAAGGTGTGAGATTGTATTAGATGCACGACTGGGACCCTCACTGGAGCTGTGCGCTGTTTTACAGGTGGAAGGACGGCGTATGACCACTCCGCTGCTGCTGTCGGGGGTGCACGTGTACCTGAGCGGATCCTACGTTGTGCTCGAGACCGATTTCAATCTGGTTGTTCGGTTTGACGGAAACCACCATGTGGAGATAGTCGTGCCGAACGAGTACGCTGGGATACTGTGCGGCATCTGCGGTGAGTGCCGAGAATAGGCTAAATGAATGCTGATTTGAATATTTATTTCACCTGACAATAAATCAGGCTCGCAATGATACAGGGGTTTGTACACTTTTCAATGGGAGACAAAAACCACATAAAAACGAAAAACAGTCACGTAACAAGGTAAATTTACCAAGGCATGTATTGGGCTGCCAGGATCTGCAGGAAGGCACGTACTGGGCTACCTTGCTGATCTCGTCAAGGAACATAAAACCATCACACGAACTCCGGTCATCCTCGCAGCGCCTTTTGGATAGTCATCGAATAAAGACGGTCACTGCATCGCGCGCTTTCAAATGCGCTTCTGCGACCGTCTGGAACGCTCTTCTGATATCAAGAAGCCACTGGAGCTATGCACTTTTAAATCTAGACTGAAAAGTATTTCTTTTAAATGACTTTTGTGTTTAGTTTGATGTCCTTCCCCCACACCTCCAATTAGCACGGTTGGCTACGTACAGTGCGAAAGAAGTTCAACATACATACATACAAGGCAGTTGCACGTTATCGTCATAAGCTTACCAAAATGGCCTCTTAACCATGACTTTTTGTGGACGTAGAGGGGAGGCTAAAATGTGACTCTCAACGGAAATGGTAGCCAATCACACATATTAATAGATAATCACCAGCTCGTCAGTTTTGGTTCACTAGTGATTAAAAGTACATCTAGATGATCAACCAGTGACTCGGTGGTTGGGGAATAGATGTGCGGGTAGGCAGAGATGGGCAAATACATATCAAATTATATCTGCTCTATTTTGCTAAATATTAATGTAAATTACATGTAAATTAAATAATGTTCATATCTGTGGATAGGTTGTATGAACACATCCCATTAACCAACAATGTATACAACTTGACTTAAAGCTTTTGTGACTGCAGGAATTAATATTCTTTGGGTCTTTCGGTAAAGCCACGTAGATAGAAAAATAATAAAATTATCACGAAGTTTCGATCGCAACACAAGAAATCGTCATTAGGTGAAAAATATAGCGAGAGAGCTGCCGAGGCAGGAGAAAATACAGCGGGAGAGCTGCTGAAACACGAAGTGATATAGGCTTGAGATGGGCTCAGCCTAAGGGTAAGTGGGCGGGGTTAGAGGTGTAATTTGCATGTCAATGTAAGATCAGTGATGTACCTCCACGACAACGACGCAGCTGTGGAGGTGGCCATTGTACTGTGAGAGATTAGCATGTCAATGTAAAGTATAAGATCCGTGATGTACCTCCACGATGACGACGCAGCTGTGGAGGTGGCCATTGTATTGTGAGAGATTATCACGTCAATGTAAAATGTAAGATCGGTGATGTACCTCCATGACGACGATGCAGCTGTGGAGGTGGCTATTGTAATGTGCTTGTGAGACATTTAGCATGTATGTAACTCAGAGAGACGGAAATAACTGCTAGCATCGGCAGGTAGGATGGAAACATCACAGGCAGTTATGACTTAAACTGGTTAATAACGTCCTTCCAATGATTGCTCAGTTTGTATACATCTTCTCGGTTGAAATTGTGTCTGTGTTGAAATATCTGGATGGCTTCATGAACGAATCTTTGTTGATAGCCAGTGGGCTTGCAGAGTACCTCCGTCTTGGAAAAATCGATTTCATGTGTCCCCACAGCGTTAAAACAATGATCAGCCATGGCCGAGGTATTGGTCCTACCGTGTTTCAGATCCACCTTGTGTTCACGAACACGGTCCGAGACATGTCGCTTAGTTTCCCCAATGTAACTACTGCCGCAGCCGCAGCTTAGTTTGTAGACACCGGGGTATTGAATGTCAGGGATCACATCCTTCACAGATGGGATCAGATCGCGAATTTTATGTACTGTGTTGAATCGAACATGGATCTTGTGTTTGCTCATGGTTTTGGAAATCTTTTTAGTAACACCTGCTATGTTTGGCCAACGTCGTAATAATTGTATTATTTTTCTATCTACGTGGCTTTATTGAAAAACCCAAAGAAAAATGTATAAAACCCAGTGAAAACCCACTCATATGCAAAAGAAAACTGGTATTTTAAATACGTCTATACATGTATACGTTTTTATTATGCTTTTGTTCCATTGTATTGCATGCACATAGACCAAGTGGATATTATATAAGTGGGCGCCTGCAAATGCTTCTGAAGCACGATTGTGACCCCGAGTCACGGTTTGGTCACCCAATTCACACTGGGTCACCACTGCAACAAATGCAGTGGTTTACCCAGTGCGAATTGTCATTTATAGTTTTTTCATTTTGAAGCCTTCCTTTATATTAGTGCTCAATTTAGTCGTGCACTTAGATGTTTTTGCACACTAGCGTTACTTTCATGTTGTAACCTTGCAGGAAACTTTAACGGCGATGGCTCAGATGACAATCTGAAACCAGACGGCTCAGTGGCCGCCTCCTCGGCAGAACTGGGAAACAGCTGGCAGTCGGTGAACAGCTTGGATGAGTGAGTAGCAGTCACCCTCGCACTGATCTCTTGCTGTAGCTGAGCGTAATGCCCTCATGTGGGCCCAATTCTTTGTTATTGGTTCTTTTGGTCTTGATTTTGTGTGCTAACTTACTATTTGTCTATTAATTAAGCATACCATGGGAACTCTTGCAAGTGGATGTTCCATCTCAAGGGATTTCTCAAGGGATTTTTCAGTTAACATTTTTACCTTACAACAGATTTTACCCATCAATCCCTTGAAAACTCATACATTCTCACGACATTCAGAAAACAAACTTATACTCATTAGCAGCTATTGTGTGTGTTCGGAGAGTATTATTTGCCCATGCACTGAGTCCAGCGACCTGAGTGTGATTCCTGGCCACGGCTAACACCAGTCGCAGCTGATGTCTAAACTGGTCTTGGGTCCCCTTTCACCAACCCACAGTGACTTGGTCCGCAAACGACCACCATTACCAATACGGTGTGGAGATGCCTTCATCCAACAGTGGATTGACAAAGGGCTGTGAATTGTGGCAGGCGGGCGGGGGGGGGTGTTCCTGCTATGACATCTGCAAGCTTTCACTCATTTGAAAAACAATCGTGAAATTCTTAAATATAATTATCACAAGCATATTGTTATTACTGTTACCATAACTTAATATTGCACTATTGTTTTTCACAGGACAGTGATATGCCGGTATTCCTTGGTGTTTGTTTTGGCAGATGCAAAGATGACGATGGTGGAAGACCCGAGTGTGATCCAGCGACACAGGAGGAATTTGAAAAGGAGGGATTCTGTGGCTTAATCACCGACCCCAATGGTAATGTCAATTCTCAGCATCTGGGTACTTTAATGCACATTATTGTGTAACCACTTCCATTATTCACATTATGCAGTATTACACAACATAACGACGAAATAACCTACTACTGGTGCTTGTTAATTCACTACTGAATGAAAGCCTCTCCTCGTAATGTCAGTCATGGTTTTTTTTTCGTATTTCACCATGCTGGTCAGCGTGGACTGGTGAACATTTGAGCAGCGGGTGGCCAGAGCCAATTGACATGTCACTCTCCACCTGTGTTTAGCCATTTTCAAGACTCGAACTCGGGATGCTGGGTGCATAGTGCAGTGCAGAAACCACGGTGCCTCTACTCCAACCACACGTGTGCAGTATTACTCTGCAAATAGTGCAATTATTTTACATTGTTTTCAAGGCCTCGTTTATAAGATAGTTAAGTGAAGGCGACTTAAGTATTGTGTATTTATAGAACATCATCGACCATACAGGTAGTACAGCAGCTTTGATGCATGGAATGAGGAAGCAGATCTCCTTTGACACCAGCAAGGTAGAGGCAGCGATAACTCTACATTTAATAATTGGCCAATCACTTTGTTTGCATGTTTGACCACAAGCATGTATGGTTAATGCAGACTTGATACTTTGCAATAGGTGTATATTTGGTGTATGAACACCTGTATTATTGCTGAAAATGTTGAAGCCATTTATTTTGTCATCATAGTGTTAGGACTGAAAGAGCTGTCATCAAAGGTAAACTGTCCAGTGTGATGGTACGGGTAACTATATGTGTCCAGCGCGTGTTGTAATGTTAATCGATCTCGTTGATTTGTAATTATTTTTAGACTTGTGAAGAACTGGAGGTTAACAAAAATATTTTTTCTGCATTACAAGGGGAGGTTGGTATGGTTTAATTACTACTGTATTCGGAAATGGAACCATACAAAAGCCCAAATCCCTCCTTATGCAAGTGAGGCTAGGCAGAGGCCTGCAAAGATTAAAATAACAATGCTGCATTCACCCGACACACCTTTCCTGACATCATTGTGACCAGGAGCTTTCAAAGAGTGCCACGCGGTGCTGCCTCCACAAGTCTTCTTCGACAACTGCGTGTTCGACCTGTGTGCCACGGGCGGCAACCCCCTGTCGCTATGCCAGGCCCTGCAGGCCTACGCCGACCAGTGCGCCCAAGCTGGCGTCATCGTCACGTGGAGGAACAACACCTTCTGCCGTGAGTGCAGCACCCGCTGTGATGTCACCGCCACATGTTATAATCCTGTGCTTTGTACCTATCAGAACAGGATTGTTGAGTAAGAATTAATGGATACCCTATATGTCGTGTCCATGTTAAACAAATCAAAAGCCAAAGTGGTAGAACTGGGTTGCCACTCCCAGAGGTGAGTTATCACACATGTGGCACAGCTTATTCTACCGCTATAATCAGTTGGCAAATACTTTTGTTGGGCCGCATCACCATTCTCAACTCACAAACATTACCTACATTCATACGTATTTTGATGTTCGTAGTGCAAACTGTAGATGAGAATTCATAGAAAAGAGCTGTTTGCGCTTTCTTTGCGCCATGCCAGATGTATTCCATAATTTCAAGCTAAAAAAACAGATATACATTACCCAAAACATTTGTATGCCATGTAATTGGTTCCACGGGCGCCACATTCCCTTGAGGCGTGCAGTCTCGAGAGAGCCCATCAATTTGTCATGGTTGTGGTGTCACACTGAGCAGACACAGAAGGGATGTCAGGCATGGAGCCCTCCCGTTCTGCAGGTGTCATGCCTCTGGCACGAGAGGAGTCTCAGTCGTCATGGAATTGGGTTTAAGGTGCCCACCATGCGTAATCGTCACATACATCCGGCATCTTTACCTCCCTATGATAAATAATAGAGGGGCAAGGTACAGCTCAATTGGTTTAAATGTCAGTTTCTTTCCAAGTTGCGATAGAATTAAAATTTTTCTCATCAGTTTCATCTGTGCATTCCTTGAAGATCTGTGGATATGTCATTGTCATGGCATTGAACTGAAATAAAATCAATCTTCGCACTTGTAAATATGCACATTTTAAATTAAACTAAAATTAATTTGTTGCTATTGCAGATTATTTGTAGAGGTTTTGTTATTTAGTAGAAATAATCGTGTGTGTGCATGTGGCACCCACAGCACTCACTTGCAAACCGGGAAGCCACTATGAGAGCTGTGCACCGCCCTGCCCGGCCACCTGCAGCAACGCAAGTCTCCCGGGTGGCTGCAACCATCACTGTGGGGAGGGCTGTGTCTGCGACGACGGCTTCGTCCTCTCTGGGGACAAGTGCGTCCCCGCGGAGCAGTGCGGTTGCCTGGATAACAACGGAAACTACCACCCGGTGAGTTCTACTCATTCTTTCACCCTCGTGTAAACCCACCGTATCTTCCCAGTCGGCATTAATGGGTGCACTGTGCCTTGGATGATTTAATTTTGTATCAGATTGCATCAATAGTATGTTGTAAACCCTTCTCCACCCGACACAGCCAATTATAAAAGTTGTCACGTGAACAAACACGCCAGTTTATTACTGCTTCAGCACACCAGTGTGTTGAAAATAAATCCACATCACATTTAACAATTGGGTTGCCTGACGTTTCACTATAAGTAACAACCACCTTAATCAGCTTTACTAACTAGCTGTGTCGGGTGGAGGAGGGTTTACAACACTTTTTTACGTACGTGATCTAACCCGACATTAATTATGAGTCATATTATTCGCAGAAGCCTGCGTGTTAAAATAGTGTACCTTTTTTCATTGTTTATCTGGTCGCATTTGATTTAAAAAAATCTAAAATACAAATTCCACTATTTGTGGTTATCTGATTACACTTGATACAAAATTCAACCACCAATAACAATGGAATGTGGTGAAAATTATTCGATTCATGTAGCGTTCTCAAAACTTTTTCACTGCCTTCATGATCGTGTGGTTGCAGCTCGGGGAGAACTGGTTTGAATCGGAGACCTGCGACCGACGCTGCACATGCGTGAGGCCCGGATCCGCGAGTTGCGATGCCTGGCAATGTGGATTGCAAGAGGTCTGCACGGTGGAGGATGGCATTCTGGGCTGCCACAGCAAGGGTATGTGTTTTGTCTAAGACATAAATATTGAATGATCACACACAGACACCGTGGCAGAGCGCTATAGTCTCGTTTGGAAGGCAGTGAGTTAAAATCACAGTTATAATGCAACCCAGCCCATCATCCCTTCAGAATTACAATAAGTATTACTACATAATTCATATCTAACTGAGGTTGCCTTGTGGAGAGATGTATCCATAGCACAGGAGTGTGGAATTTCCATCTGAATTGTTAACACCAATGCAGATAAAAATTATTCCCTGCTGATATGAGCATTGAGGCAGTGCTCATCTCCTGTTTAGAGCCCTGTGCCGGTGATCTAAATTCCACGTTCCTGTGGTGGGTGCGAGTCTATCCATAGAAGCACCACGGTGGTGAGATGTTGTCTCCCTCACCTGGTACGCAGGAGATCATGGCGTCGGAGTTTGCATATTCTCTCTGCCCATGGTCGTGTGGAGTTTTTTGCGGGTCCTCTGGTGCTTCCCTCTACATGAAGCAACATGTGTTTAGTTTAATTGACTGCTACTTTACATTCCCACATATAATGATATAAGCCACTTTGATGGCCAATCACGTGTGCCCATGCCACCTCTGAATATTAGTCCAAAGCTCAGTTAGTTTGTTTAACCACAATCGACTTCCCCACAAAGTGGCAACCATTTTATCAAACCCAGAGGGGTGATTGGCTAAGTTTACCTACAACCAGGATTTGAACTTGGAACATTGCGATTGTGAGTTGCTCACTCTACTGTTGAACCATTGGAGATGGATATCACCAAATCTGTGTTTGAATATGGGGAGACATACCCACTTTTTAAAATTAAATTGAATAAACAATAATTTTTTATCCAATCTCATCAGTGCCCATTGGTGTCGAACCAGGAGTTTAGCTAATCTCAAATTGGCAACTCGGACCTTAAACCTCGGGTTAAGTGGTGTTGTCTCAATACACCGACAGGGACATTAATCCGAACCAATGTGCTTTCTTCTTTTACCTTCACATTGGAGCTAATCTAGATTAACATGAACTGGCCTCATCAGCCATGGCCTCTTCATGTATCGATGACACTACTTATGTCTTTGCATTACCATATGGTTTAACATTTGTTATTGCTTTAGAAAAATCTACTTTAAGCTTTTATTCAGGGTTATAAAAAAGGTGGAAGTTTCAGCAGCACCATTGATTAATACGTCTGTATGTGATCATCGGTGACTGGACATATCTCGAGTTAAATTTCATGAAGAGTTGTCTGTGGGTTTCAGTCATTTGCACCCGTTGCTTGTCGTGAGAAGGGCCTGGTTGTGTTTCTGTGCCCCAGGTTACGCCACGTGCCACGTTGCCGGAGATCCCCACTACTTCACCTTTGACTTGATAATGATCAGCTACATGGGCACATGCACTTACACGCTGGTGAACGTGTGCAATGACACCAACGTGACGCCCTTCACCATCACCGCCAAGAACGAGGAGCGCGGGCAGGCGTCCGGCTCCTACCTCAAGCACGTGATCGTCGACATCGCGGGCCACCGCGTCACCCTGCAGAAGAGCCACCGCGTGCTGGTACGCACGGATTGGGCACCGTGAGACCGTACAGTCGCAGTTGAGAAAGAGAAGATTATTTATGGGCAGATTGGGGTGCGGCAGAGTGCCCATCTCACAGTTAGATTGTTGGCCGTGGCTAACATAAGTGGCGAGTGATATCTGAACTGGTGCCAAGCACCCCACCCCACTCACCGGTGTGGTGAAGCAATCACTGACGTGGTGTGGAGAGCAGATTGACAAAGAACTGAAAAAAAAGTATCTCATTAGCATTCCCTGAAACATTTGCTAAACAGTAGATATAAAATAAGCATAACATTTAAATGTATTTGAGAAGTATCTGTTAATGGAAGCTTATCATGTGAATTTAGTGAAAAGTTTTTTTTAAAGCAGGAATGTCCTTACTGTGACGTCAGAACATCAGAAATCTTCTAATAATGATCCCATTATGATTTTGGTAATGAGCAGATATGATTAACGTACAATGTATCACAGGGTTACATTGTCTTTTGTGATATGTAGTTAATCGTACAAAGTAATTGTGTGTGGTAAAAATCAGAGCTCTTGTAAAACACATCATGCATCGTGGTTGATTTTTCTTTCTTAACAGGTCGACGATAAGCGAGTTAAGACCCCCATCGAAGGTTTGGTCCCAGGGGTTAAGATCGGCATAAGCGGAAGCTACGTTCTCCTGGAGACTGATTTTGGAGTCACAGTCAAATTTGATGGAAAACATCACCTTGAGATCAACACTCCAAGTACTTACTTTAACAAGGTCAGTTTGGTTCGGAGACTCAGCACCTACCTTGCAACAGCAAATATCAGAGGCACACTCGAAGGAATGGTTTAAATAACATTCACTACTCCCATACTCAGGGCCTGTATCACAGAGTGGCAGTGGCAGAGAGAACCACGGCAAGGGTAGTGGACCTGAGAGGTGATACTATTCCTACATTGAATCATGGGGTTGAAAGAGAAAATGGATTACTGAGAAAAGCTGTGTGAGGAAAGAAGGAAGAGCATGAACGTTCCATCCTAAAACGAGGTGGCAGCATCATCATCAGCCGCGATCGGTTCACTGATGGATGAAGGCTTTCCCAAGCTGACGTCATCTTGCATGGCCCATAATTTGACAATCCCCACCAAGCACCTGCACAAGAACTGATTTCATTGCTCCGTCTTCGTGGTGGATGCCCTCTCAGGAGACAGCAGCATGCGTTTTAATGGATTCATGGTGAACAATGTCCTATACAGACATATATGTTAAAATATTTCTTTACACTGTTGCTTAAATTCGTTTAGATGGTTTTGCCTGTAGCTAATACCATAGTTTTATTATGACCGCACGCATATATTAATTGTAATACAGGGATGGGATTGATAGAACGTTATAACTAGCTAAGTGACTATTGGAAGGTTTATTAATTAGTTTAATGTAATCAATTCTTGGATGCAAGGAGGAATAATTGCGCATGAACGATGACTGCACAAAGTGACCCACACCGCATCATTAACTCCATTCCGCAATCTAAATGCACGTGGACAGGCTCCATTTTTGCCATGGTCCAGGTTATCTCAAATGTTCTATACATTTTAATTCACTGGTTATCATTGCAGTCAATAATTACCAGGATTAAAATGAATGTCGAGTCCATCTCATCTTCTATATAGACCCATTAACCCATGACACATATGTCTTGATCATGTCAAAAATGTCTTACATTGGTTCTTGTTTGACCGTGCAACAGCTGTGCGGCCTATGCGGCAATTACAACCAGAACGGCACAGACGACTACCTGATGCCCAACGGGGAGCTTGCCACCAGCGCCACCCAGCTCGGAGACAGCTGGAAGGCCGAGGGAGACGCTGATGCTGGGTGAGGCAGCCAATGTGCACGGTTTGGTGTCGTACAAGCCACGCAGCATAACACGTTCCATGTGGTAATAACACATTACAGTGATGTATATAACACCGTGTCAATCCACTGCTAATAGAAAGGCCCCTCACGTCGGGTTTGTCTGACCATACTTGACCAAGCTTTACATTGTGGGTTGGTGAAGTGTGGGGGGCTCCAGACGAGTGCAGATGTCAATGCCACTGACGTATCCATGGCTGACGATTAAACTTGGGTCGCGTGGTTTCATAATGCGGTGTGCTAACCATTGCACCACCACACCACAACATTGCTTCATGTATCCTTACTTTAATTTACAATGAAAACATGAAGTACCTGAAACATTTATCATTATTTCATATAGTGGCATTAGTCTATCACATTATTTTTGTCAAAATCACGCATATGTTTATGTCTATAACAATAAAAGATAACCATGCGTGTGATATATTTTTTCACAGTTGCAAACCAGACGAGCCGCACATTCCCGGCTGTAACCCAATCAATGAAGAGGCATATAAAAAGATGTGTGAAGTCATTATCTCTACCTCAGGAGCCTTTGCCAAGTGCCATGCCGAGATAGATCCCGAGCCTTTCCTGAAAACGTGCATCTACGACATGTGTCAGTTCCACGGAATGGAGAGCACGCTGTGCGATAACTTCCAGGCCTATGCGGAGGCCTGCCGCGCAAAGGGCATCAATATCCTGTGGCGCAATGAAACCTTCTGCCGTGAGTTTTCTGCCTGAGGAAATTTTTGAAAATTTATAGATATCCATTATGAGAAAAAATTTAATTAGACACCAGCAACTTTACCTCCACGGTTGAAATATAAGCAACATATTCCTTTTCTGCTTATGTTTTTTTTTACCAAAAATTCTGAGCTATATCTAAGAGCACATGTGGTCAATATGTGGAGTATGGACCATTTCGTAACACACTGTAGTCTGCACTCCTTCAATGGAGGAACAGCAATACTACACAAACTCTCTCCTGAAGCCGTGTCGCAGCGGCTAGCAGACTTCGGCATTGTCATTAAGCTTGTGAACATATTGCTGCCATTCTCAAGAATATAAACAACACCTAACAAAATAATTTGAAACATAACCAAGACACCCGTATGATAAAATCCGTACGTGTCTCTTCATTAGCACTGCCATGCCCGCCGAACACCCACTACACGCCGTGCGCCTCGCCCTGCCCGGCTACCTGCTCGGACATCTACGCCGAGGCCGGCTGCCAGAGCGCGGCTCGGTGCGCCGAGGGCTGCGTCTGCGACCAGGGCTTCGTGCTCAGCGACGATCTCTGCGTGTCGCTGGAAGCCTGCGGCTGCTGGGACGACGAAAACAACTACCACTCGGTGGGTAGAGAGACTCCGCGTGGTCCACGCACACTGTGCTGCTCCACGCACCTCTCGTTCTCTGCGGTTAACACTTGCAGGAGCTGATTTGTAGAATATCTAACGTAGAAGACATAATGGAATATATACGCACGATACCAAGTGGATCAGAGAGATAATGTCTGCGTTGAAGAGCTGAGTCCACGCTGAAATGTGAGTAGCCACCTATGGCTAGATTGGTTCTCAAGTATAGCAGCAAGTTCACGATCTCAGGCCAGTCATCATTGACTGTACAAAAAAATATCATGGTGTAAAGTTAGACTTTAACATATTTTCTTTCAATTCAGCTTGGAGGACCTGTAAATGTCATTGTGATTCCCATTCTATGAACATTATATGTACAATATATGTGTAATTTAGCGTAAGAAAAAAGGTCTATTGAATTTATTTCATGACGTCATCCCTCATGGGAGTTTTCTCAGCATGTGATGCACTGTTATGAAAATTCCCCAATGTTAATTCGATTCTATATGGGGGCACTCCAGTTATACATTGGCCAAAAGCAATGTGTTCATCTAATTTCCCGATTCTCTACACGAGTGATGCCAATGTTTGTGATGCCACCTGCAACACAAAATACTTAATATTCCATTACTTTGGAATGCTAAAAGACTACATTCCCACTGATCTCTCTGAACAGCGTTGGTAAGAGGGCTTTTGTCTTATTCACTGCAACATTGTGTACTCGCTTTGCATGACAACTTCAGTATGCGCCTAGTTTGTGGGAAGGGTGTGTGAGGTCTCTGTATGACTAAGAGGGGGCTGGGACCTCCTTTGCCAGTACCAAAATAAGATAATAGGTTTTTCCCCTTTTTTCTGGCAACAAAACAGGTGTTAATATGTTAAAACACCAAACTGAAACCTTTTACAAGGAATCATGTCTGCATTAACCATAATGCTTGTGGTCAGAATGCAAACAAAAAACACACTGATAATATATGCATTATCCTTGGAACTGATTGGTCCACACCAGAGACAGCTTTCTTTTGAGCCTCGTCTCAAACGGTGTTAGACCAGAGGACGCCAAAAGGCGTACAGCCCAAGGACAATGCACTATCAGAGTAATGAGAGCTCGGGGTGAGCATCTACATCTTAACACCTGTTTTATTGCCACAAAAAAGGGGAAAAACCTATTATCGACTAAACTGGTGCTTGAGTGTGGTGTGTAAGATGTCGATTATTATTACGAGGTGTCTTTAAGTCGCTTTTTTCATAGCAGTCGTGGTATAAATTTGATTAATTGTTATCCGTTATAAATTAAGTGTTTTCAACTTACGTGGCATTGCTTCCGTGCATCTTTCAGTTTGAAGAGGCCTGGCTTAGTGACAACTGCAAACGAAAGTGTGTTTGCTCGGTGCCTGGCAATGCGAGCTGTGAGGCGCACAGCTGTGTGGAGCACGAGAGTTGTCAACTGAAGAATGGGAAGGAATCTTGCCAGCCTGTCAGTAAGTGTTGAGCGAAGCTCATGTGTGCATGGCACTGGGTGTGCAAATCCCAAACGTCTTAATTTGTACCTTCATGGGCTGTTATCTCGGCTGCCTCCCAAAAATGCAGTTTTTTCAGGAACTGGTCGGTTTTACATAATGCATGAGGCTGATAGCTTTTGTACGTGCATTTAACACTTTTGTGTATTGAGACTAACTGCATCGCTGCCCTCGCTCTCCTAGCCCTCCATCACTGAGTTTTCTGTAAAAAAACCAAATTTAACCCATGTGGAAACATCTTATCCTCCGTGCCAGGTTACAGCACGTGTTCAATATCTGGGGACCCACATTACAAGACCTTTGACAAGAGGCTGTTCCACTTCATGGGTCGTGAAACATACACGCTGGTGCAGAGCTGTGGGGACAACAATAACCTCCTGCCCATCAGAATCCTCGGCAAAAACAAGCGCGTCGGCCACAACCACCGTGTATCCTTCCTGGATGCAGTGTACATTTACGTGTACGGCTTCAAGATCAAGTTTACCGACAGAAAGGATTTCGAGGTGCGGCGTTGTTCCCATTAACCTTTATTATAAACATATCGGATTGTGCTGTCAGTTACTGATGTATGCAGCAGTTTCCACAATAACCCCTGAAATATTCCATGACATGCGGAGAGGTAAACTGAGATGTGAACGCGATGTAAATAAAGTGCCGAGTGTGTTGTCACACACCTGTGACGCCAGCGAGGGTTGATGGATTACGGTAGAGTTGGTGGATTGAGCAGAAATCCATATTAATCTGGTAGTTGGTGGTGGCGCATGTCTGTAATCTATCACTGTGGAAGTCAGGCTTGGTGAATCACACAAATGTTGTGAAACTCCCATTCCTGTGGGCATTGGAATTCCATCCCATGGCTTGCTGAGAGAATGCAGTACAGTATAATGTAGACTCCATATTTTCTTTCTTTATGGAATAGAGTGTTGCCCCTCACAAGTGAGGGTTTTCGATAGGTGCTCCAGTTTCTTTCCACGTGTAAGCACTCATTAATATATAGAGGACCGCAGAGCTCATTCGGCACCGGCTCCTCACTGCCTGGCTACCTTCCCGTTTGTCTGTGGTTCCTCGCGCCTCAGAGTCGTTCTCTCCATTTGCGAGCAAGCGAATACTGTACAGCGTGTTACAAGTTTAAATTATTATCAAACATGTAGCCTGAAGATGGCAGTACAGTAAGTGGGAGAGGGTTTTCACACCAAGACACAGATATACTTGCTGCTCTATGAATAACACCAGAGCTGGGCATCATCAGCCTTGTGATGCCACAGTCCATCTCGCTCCTGCACACACACTGATCTCATTGCTTCACCTCCACAGTGGTCATTCCCGCTTGCACATTCTCTCCTTTGGCTGCCCTCTTGTTCGCATTCCCATCCCTTGGCCAACAGACCCTCTGTCAGAGTGTCCTGCCTGAGCCCACTTACTTTCCTTTAGTCAATGATGGCTCTGATTTGCATTTATTCTTTGATCCACGTGTAATTCTAAGTGTGCATTTCTCCGTGCTTCTTTGCGTACTTTTCATTGCTATTGTACACTTAAATATATATTTCATTTATGCAATTACTTACGTATTATATATTTTCCCCACAGTTTAGAAGGGGCAGTGCCCAGGCTAAATATTTGAGGGGAGGACACTGAACTTGCTTAAGTATAGGTTCCACCAGTGAGGTCAATGGCTGGGGAGGCACTGGATAGTATCAGAGCCAGATTTGCACACGTATGAACCCGATAGAGGTAGCTTAAATTCAACATTCAATTGGCAGGTTGCACAATGACTATTCCTAAGGCGACCCGTATGTTTCGTATTTCATATCAGCATTCTTTACAACACACGCATATAGGTGTAAGTTACGTATTCGATTCACGTTTTATAAGCGAATACAGTTCCACTATTCATACTCATTCAACACAAATGAAAATATATATTGCATGGTCTTACCTTTACTTGTAAATTAAGTCCATTCGCCTATCCTTCTGGACAAATATGTCAGTGACTTTGTTGTAGAAGTCCTCTTTATTCTCTTTTAGTCTTTAAAAGTCTCTCCATCTCAATAGAGATGATTGCCAGGGATGAAAGTCGTCCTTGGTCAGTCCGATTCCGACTATGTTTTGAGTCACTTCAAAGCAGAGAACGACCTTTCAACGGACGCTGTTGTAGCTGGTATAGTGAGCACCACCAGCTGGAGTAACTTTGTCGCCTCGGGATCCGTCGGTATCAGATCATTCTGAGCCAAAAAGCTGAGGAGCTGTCCGGGTGATTTGCATTCGTTCCTCACCATTTGTGAACTATACAATCCGAGCACCAGGTTAAATTTGTGTGCATAACAATGGGTAAACGTGACTTCAGGTTCCTTTTCTTTAATCTTGGCCTGCACCCCATTAAGATCTGATGCCATCACAGAGGCTCCGTCATAAGTCTGAGCTACCAGCTTTTCAACGCAATTGTATTTCCCCAACACTCCAAAAACATAATCAGCAATAGCCAGTGGTCGTCTGTCATCACTGACATCATCAAATCCCAAGAACGTCTCCCTCACCTCACAAGTCACCTCACTTTTAGCCACATAACGCAAAATTGCAGACACCCAGGCTTTGTTTGTGACATCCGTTGTCTCGTCTACTTCGACTGCAACAAATGGGGCTGCATTAATCTCCTTTTTGAAATAATTACATCACCGACTGCTTCGATTAAATCGTTCTGTATTCTGTTTGATAAGCCAGAAAACACAGTGGATGTCTCCAAATGTCTAGATAACTTTTCATCTTTCTCAGCAAAAGCATGTAATAGCTCCACATAGTTGCCACAATTAGAAGAGATTGCACTCTCATCGTTACCACGAAATTCTAATTCCTGTTTGGCGAGGAAGCAGGTCGCATTAATAAGGTCTTTTAAAACCTCACGGTTTTCCTTTACCTTAGCATCGTGGATGCTGATATTTAATTTCCGCTGTTCATTCAAAGCCAGATCTATCCTTGAAGCTCCAAAAGTTTTTAAAGCAATTTGGCTTTGAATGTGAGTTGTCGATTTTTAATGTTTGTTGAGGCTCTTTGGTAGATTTTTCAAGTCACAAAATTCCACGTCAGTCCAAACGTTGTCGGTAGTGGAGAACAGAAGGCAGAGAAAGCAGTAGAGGCGATTCTTCGTAGCACAGCCACACAGCCAGTCTTTTCGTTGGTGCCACTCCATTTGAAACGACCGTGTTATTTTCTGTCCCTTCGTTTGAAGTAGGTCCTTAAGCTCAGGCATTGGTCTTCCATTATATATCACTCCGTGTTTTGATTGAAAGTCAAATTTTTAGAAAATTTTAAGGTTAAATATAACGTTTTACATTTTTGCAGCCGCTGGAATTTTTTTTGCTAAAGCTGGCTAACGTGGAGGGAGAGCGAGCGTCAATTACGTGGGCTCAAGACACGCCCCCAGTAGTGAGGCAGATGTGATAGCTGCCTCACTGAGGGGGGGGTGTCCTCACTGAGGGGGGGCGTGTCTTAACTGAGGGGGCGTGTCTTCACTGAGGGGCGTGTCCTCACTGAGGGGGCGTGTCTTCACTGAGGGGGCGTGTCCTCACTGAGGGGGCGTGTCCTCACTGAGGGGGGTGTGTCTGATACGCACCCCTCGGTGAGGCAGATGTGATAGCTGCCTACCCTGCTGTTTTTTAATTGCACTTTTATGACGAGACCAGCGAGCCTAAATATCTTTATACACATACGTGAAATAAGTTACATGGACTATGGAATGAAGGGGTCTACAAACATTACATTGGTGACATACAGAGAGATAGTAACAGGCACGCGCTTATTGCCCAAGCTCCATCCAGTTTCTGTATTTGCAGCGAAGCTCCGCAAATTTGGAGATTTTGACTAGAAAAAAATATTGGAATCATATAGAAATGACATTTATAACACAGATCAGTGGAAACATCTTAATATTTTATTATTTACTTTTCGTAAAACAGCTATTTTCATTGGAGTATGACAGGTGAGGCCATGCCTCCCCTGACCACAGTAACATAGGCAGTGGTGGTGGAACCCCCCTGGGTTCCACCACCACTGCCTATGTTACTGCCTTCATTAACTTCTGTGCAAAAGCCGTGTCCACTTCCCCAATGCTGCTCCACATTATCCATTCTGACTTATGTTCTTGCTCTGCAGCTGAATGGGGTAAGAACGAAGCCCCCATCGAATCCCATGGAGGGACTTGAAATCGTGCACACCTCCCACAAGATGGTGCTCAGGACGGACTTTGGCCTGACTGTCATATTCGATCGCAAATCACACGCAGGTAAAGAGTCCGGAGAATTAAATTGATTCCTGCTCGTCAGTGATTACCTTCATCACGTGTGCACTTAATACATATCGCAAAAAAATGCTACAGACAGCTACTTCCTATTGCCATTGAATACATGTGGGGTGAGCTGGAAATTAAGACATGTATGGCACACAAACCTCATTATTAAAGGAAAATTGAGCCAAAATCAGACCGTTTATTTTGCAGACACATACCTAGCCGCTGCAGTGACGTTTTTATGAAGTGGGTGACACCTGTGCGGTGACTCAAGTGCTTCTGTGACCTCACACTCGTGGCGGATAGCCCAGAACACATGGCCCGAATGTGTCGCTACGAAATAAGAAATATTTGTTTTGCTTGCGACCAAATCACCCTAAATGCACCTGATCTCGTCAGAAATTGGAAGCTTAGCAGAGTTCAGCTTGGTCAGTACTTGAATGGGTGACGACCAGCATGGGTACCCAGTGTATTAGGGGAATGGTTGTGAGTGCTACGAGATGCTTGTAAAAGGGAGTGCAGCAATGCATTCAGTTTATAGATAGATTTGTTTCACTCACAATATGGAATCTGTTTATAAGAGTGCTATCCTCTTCAATGTGTGAATTTTCTCCAGGTGCTGTAGTTTTCTCCCACATCGTATCGAGCTCTGATTAATTGTTAATTTCATACGTCGGCTTTCATGACCAGTGTCACGATACATAATTAGTTTGTATTGGGTTAAATCGTGGAGGCATATCTATGTTTTAGCCCCCATTACCCAACAGTGTCAATATTGGTTTAGCTGAAAAAAATTGGCCATTACAACTGGCACGATTATCTAACCCAAAATAAACTTATTATGAATCACTCATATCGATATTGACCAAACATCCCAGTGTAGGATCCTCATAAAAAAATATTATATCAAAACAAGGTGAAGATTATTTTCAGGGGGGGGTAAACAATTGTCATTGTTATTGTGTTTTTGGGTTGTGGCTTCCTTTAAGGATCTATATATATGTAGAAAGTGGTGCGACAGAATCGAGTGTTGAAGGTTGTTTTTATGTGATTGATGTAGACGTGACCATTCCCAGTTCTTATTCTGGCCAAGTGTGTGGCCTGTGTGGGAATTACAATGGGGACAAGAGTGACGAATTCAAGACTCCCGATGGATCGCTCGTTACTTCCGAGAACGTGTTTGGCAACAGCTGGGAAGTCAATGACCGGCGCAGCCTCTTTGAGCAGTACGAGTCACCCGTTTTCAGGTGAGATTTATACTTCTTGCAGTAACATCTGAAGAATCTACTTTCATCTACTCTTCGTATCTACCGATCATATTTGGATTCGAATTAATGACGTCAATTTTAATAGATCATGGGATTAGATGTATTTAAGGTAACACGAAAACACATAACCGGTGGGCAACCAGGAGGAGGCTACCGTCTCTCCCTCAGTGCGACTGTGGCCATGCAACCCAAACTATGGACCATAAAGTAACACACTGCAGTCTGCGCTCCTTCAATGGAGGAACAGCAAATCTACACAAACTCTCTCCTGAAGCCCTCTCGTCGTGGCTAGCAGACATTGACATTATTATTTACTGTATCTCCTGAACATATTTCCATATGCAAGATTAGAATTTACTCGCCAAATAAAACTGGCAAACCCCCTTTTGAACCTACAATGACTTCGACTTGCTTCTAACATTCATGACGGCTTAATTAATAATTTGCAATGGCGGTTAATCTTGTGCATTGTGAGTACAGGTCGAAACGTCTCGTTGAGGAACCCCGGAATGACCTCAACCTCAGCTGCAGCGATGAGCAATGGGCAGAGCTGGAGAACAAGAATTCCTGCGGAGTGTTCCATGATTCCGCTGGGCCCTTCGAGCAGTGCTGGATCGCCGCCCCTTGGGACCCGTATTACACGTGCGTCCACAGCTGAGATGAGCGGTGCATTGTATTACATTAAATACGTGGTATATGAGTATTAAAATTCAGGGTGTCCACAGATGTAAAGGTGGTGACAACCCTGCAAATTCTCACTCGTGCCACTGCTGATGGAGGGGCCTCCACTCCAGCGAACTCTAGAGGGTATTTGGTCTACTCTTCCACGTTAACTATATGTGTTGGAAGAGGTGGGCGTACCCACACTTTACCCCACCACACGTGACCTGCCAATCGATTTTGTTGAACACTGCTGGGTAGACAGCGGTGGTGGGGGGGGGATTTGAGAACTGCCATGCCAGAAGATGGTATTGAACTGGTAACTTCTGGATTGCAAGTCCATTGCGCTCACCATTACCCCATAGCGGCTCCTTAAATATATTATCCTTCAAAGGCACTTTAAAGCTATACCCTTGGTAGTATGAATAAATGACTACGAGTTTCATCACTCTCTGGGGAATCGCCAGGTCTATTGAATGTCTTCTAAGCTAGTTTATTTGGACACAGCATGCTGCCTCGATGCTTTCAACAATTCCTCTAGACGTGGAGGGGCCTGCCAACAAACTATTGCACGTCCACGTGCCCAGTACTTTCAAAATTATGATGGCACAAAATGCACATCAATCATGGCGGTGTTTTACCAGAAAATCTTTGGGATTCTCAATTCATGCTGAAAATACCCTTTCAAAAATTCACGTACAAAATGTAACGTTTCGCTTTCTCTTTTGTTTAATTTTTATATTATAAACAAAAATACTCGTCCAACACCTAGCCATAAATCATCTTAAGTCTATACGAAATGTGTCCAACATTTCAATCACACTGTTCAACCGGCTGTGTAGTTATCATACCTCTATGGACACCATATTACAACTCAAGGGACTGCATTGACACCTAACTACCCTCATCAATGAGAGTACAAAAGGGCTATGTAGCAGGGTTACATCATGGCCAGTCAGTTGCCCTTCTTTCAAGCTGAGAAAGGGAAGTTAAATATCGTCTGAGTTTTAGTTGGAAAAGGCACTTACAATATGGGGCCTTATAAACACCTGGTCCAGTTGAGTTAGCTGATGTAATTACATTAATTCATATACAGCCCTTTGTGAATCAGCTACTGGGAAAAGGCTTCCCCATGGCCTGTTGATCATGGATTTTATTTGACCATACTTCACCGCGCTGGTCAGTGTGTGTTGGTGAAGGGTGGTCCAGGACTCATTCAGATATCACTCGCCACTGATATTAACCATGGCCACAAATGACAAAGGGATGACATTTTTTCTTATGAAGTTTTAAAATTACGTGTTTACATACCAATAATCGGAAATTATTATTTTTGTTGGAGGAACTATTAGGATAGTTTGTGCATAACTGTATTTGTAGAATAATCATGGTAATGAGTGCATGCATCATTTTTTTTATCAGGAACTGCATGTATGACATGTGTGAAAACATTGGAGACAAGGAGTTGTTCTGCAGCAGTCTGGAGGTTTACACGTCAGCCTGCCAACAGGAGGGCATCACTCCCAAAAACTGGAGAATCCACACGGGCTGTGGTGAGATGAATCACCGATGCCACTCCGTGCCTTGAGCCTCTTCCATCCACATTTTAACATTTCACAATGCGCAATCACTTTCTTCAGAAAGGGACTGCTGTCGTCACAAGAGATGTGCTTTTGTCGGAATTGGGTTTGGACCCAAGTTTTATTCATAAAAATAGTCTATTAGGGCACTACTGAAACTGAACCAGTGCAATTTTTTGAGTCTCATTAGCAGGGTGAGACATATTTGGTGTATGCCTGCTTAAAATGGAAATATTTCTGTAAAACATTGGCCTATTGGCTGATCGACAAAAAAGTTGTGTTACTTGTACTTTAAACAAATAGACCCTTTGTAATTTTATTAAAGACAATGCGCTGCTCATAACAGTGCATAGTATATTTTGGAGGGTGGTGAAGTATGGTCAACAACACACATGACCCACACATCATGGGGAGGCCTTCATCCGGCAGTGCATTGACGAAGGGCTACAAATTAGTATTACGTCATAAAGTCATACACATGGCTGGGGCCTTTACGTATGTTGCCGTATGTATGCATTGGTACGTGCGTGTGTGTGTGCGTACGCAGAACCGACGTGCCCTCCAAACAGCGTCTACGTCGAGCGCATGTCCGCCTGCCCTTCCACCTGTGGAGACTTGGCCGCTTCTTCGAACTGCGAGCTCCCCGACGTGGAGGGCTGCCAGTGCTTGCCTGGGTTCGTGATGAGCGGCTTCGACTGCGTCCCCTTCACCCAGTGCGGCTGCCTCTATGAGAAGTCATATCACGAGGTAATGATACAAACAAAGAATGGATAAACCATGTGGCGTATACTATACACTCAGATACAGTAAATTCTCCAATCCTGCTCTTTTAAATAGAAAGCTGTAAAATTCACCTTGGTGAATCTTGCTATGACTGCCTCCCACTGATTGCTGCACCAACTAGGCCAATGTGAAGCTAGACAAGTTTCATCTGTGTGTGATGGGATTCGCAGTCTGAACCTGATTGACGTGTGGACATCAAGGAATGCTGTTATTCGGAAGTATTCCATGTTTTCTGGTGGTTCAGGTTTCACTCGTTTTGCAGAAATGTGTAATACGTTGAGTGTTCTGGGCACGAAACACATTGCATTGTGAGATGTGTGTTTAGAATAAATGCGTGATATGTATGAGAGACGTGAATTATACAATTCTTGACAAGAGCCAGCTGTGCCCTAATTTGTTGTCATGAATGTTAATATTCTCTGCTATCCTACGTGTATTCATACAAGTTTGTTGAGTGATGTGTTGAAGTCTATTAACAACGTTCATTTGTGATCTAAAATTGTAAGTCTGTACACCAAATCCATTATCTTGCACATTTTCAAGTATGTAACGTTGATTGGCGTGTATTTGTGTTTGCCCCTTTGTGCATAATGAAGGTTGGGGAACAGTTCTACACATCCGCCTGTGAAAGGTCGTGCAAATGTCTGAAAACAGAGACGTTGGTGTGCAACAGATATAGTTGTATTGAAGAGGAAGTGTGTACCGTCAGCAACTTCACCATCGGCTGTTTCGCCAGTAAGAATCACGAACCATAGCGCTTGATAAATTTAACGTAAACGCTCTCTTGCTTTTTTGAAGTGCGTGCTGCTGGTAGGAGGAGTGGGGTTTTTCTTCTAAACAATAATCAATGAAGAGAGCCACCCTGCAGTAACTTAAGAGCACCCGACCCACAGTTATTACCTTGAGTTTGTATGTTTGTATGCTAAACTTCTTCCGCACCGTACGTAGCCAACCGTGCTCATCAGAGGTGTTTATAATATAGACCAGGGGTTGACTCGGCCACTAATCTCTTTGGGAGTGATACAATTACTCATTTGAATAAAGTGTAAAATTATTTCCCTTTGTAAAGCATGGCCCTCATCACGTGAAATATACTTAATTGCTTTAAACCATTGGTAAGTACCACTTGATAGGGAATCCTTTTCAGATGCAAATATACTTTTTAAACATTTTAATGTATTACTGCTTTTAAATGTATATTTCATAAACTTCGTAATCTGGGCCCGTTTTGGACACGGCAATTGCAGGCCATGCTGTGTAAGTCCCAATTTTGTCTTTTGCAGCCGATCCATGTGCCTCATCCCCATGTCAGAATGGAGGCACCTGCTCAATGAATGGCGTTGAGTACGAGTGCACCTGTCCTCCCAACTACAATGGAACTAATTGTGAAATTTCACGTGAGTGGATCCGTGTGGCTTCTGCTGTTTAACTGCAACGTACAAATTATGCTCACAAGCAACATTACTCGATACATCTAAAAACCGTATTGTCATGAATACAGTACATTATTTAAATCTCAATATTAAACAATTGCCTTACAAACGCATGTCAACTTTTACACGTGCATAAGTAATTGGTTGATCAATTGATGACATGTCCAGCGAGCACCAGACACAAACCAGGCTGTCTCTTTAAGACTGACAACTTTGTCTTTTCTGAGAGTACTGATCCAGTCTAAAGCCACAAAAACAGCAACTCTTACCTCGTGCTACAATAACAAACTGAAATGCCAGTCCATTCAGGGAGCCCATGTTTTGTAAGGGTATTCTAATGTACAAAGAAATAGACGCACGGAGACATGCAAACACAGACATGCACGTTTGGTAATCACACTTCCACCCTCACCTTTTAATACACACGTGGTCACTGCACTGGTAAGCAGGACAATGTCAATTTCCACAAAAAATAGCTTTTTGAAAGTATTTTACTGTACATCTTGTCAGAAACTATGCATATCTGGCCATTGGTAATGGTGAGCTGCGTGGTTTCATAGCGATTAGTTTAGGAGCTTTAAAATTGGTGGCTTTGTGTTCTGGCATTGTCAAAGGTGGAGTTTAATTGCATATTCACAATGCCTCTCTTGCAGTGGACCCATGTGCGTCAAACCCCTGCCAGAATGGAGGAACCTGCACGGCAACGAATGACAAATTTGAGTGCAAATGTCCAGCAACGCACAACGGGGCCCTCTGCGAGATTCTGGGTATGTTTTTAAATGCGTGCTTTGTCTCCATCAACTTAATGATCTAGGTTGCTGCTTTGTGGACACGTGCATACCCAAAGCTGCTTAATTGACTACTTCATTTATTCAATTTGTGAATACAACTAAAATGGATGGGGGAAAAGGAACTAAAATTCTCAACAAGAGTTCCTCATTAAATATTGTCAGAAATGTTATGAATAATTTGTAAAACAATAAACATTTTAGAATTGGTAACATGAATGCATCTCACCATTCAAACTTAAACGTATAATAGATATAGATTTTTTTTTATCATTATCATGTTCACCATAACTATCAATTCTCCATCATTTTCATCAGCAGCAAAACAATTGTTACAGATAATTTAATTCCTATATTCATTATTAAGTCTATTGAGATGATCTCTTCCACCGGATTGAATTCACATGGCCTTATTTATTTTGTGGTTATTTTTTATGCATGCCATTTGAACCTGAACAATACACGCAATAGCCAGTTTATTTTCAATTTATATTATAGGGCATTTGATCTTCACCTTAATGAAGAAGCTGTGCCTTGGTAATTCCCTGCAGTTTTCTCTAGACTCATTATCCAGTAACAGTGATAATGGATTGTCAGAATCTGTGGATAGATTCCTACTCTGTACTCTGTAGGAATCTATCTGCAGAGGATTGATATTTCAATCATAGTAATTTTCAGCAGTAAAGCTTTGCCCGTCAGTCGGTCGCATTTGCGGAAATTTATATTCATGGTGACCTTAGAGAAAAGGACCACGTTGCACTTCCTATCCCAATTACAATAATAACTATAAAGCACCTTTCAGACACCCCGCATGACAATAACCCATGGAATTAAACACTGAGATATGGGAAATTAATAAAATAAATGATAAAAGACTTTTTTTTTATTAACGCAAAGTTGAATAAGTGGAATTGTATAGATTACATTGAAGACACGCTTTAGAAATGTCCAAAGACTCGGAGAACCTGTTATCTTGTGGGAGAGAGTTCCAGAGTCTGGGGGATGCTACATGGAGAACATATCGGTCTGGGAATGCTGAGAAGATCTGCATCCCCAGATCGTAGAGACCTTAAACACAACTAATGCCCTCATCTTGGCGAAATGGACGTCATTCATTCGAATCCAGATATAATGAACAGAGATAAATGGCAAAAAAGGCTCTTCTAAGGGCCAGAAACCAATCGGATGACGTCTTCAAGTGAAACCAACTATATATTGAAGGACACTCAAGACCTGAATGTGACTTCCTGGCCATCAACCTGAGGGAAAACAAAGTTGACATCATCGCCTTACAGGAAGCGCACATTGATGACAGTGTGTTGATGGCGAGTGACAGAATAAATGGTTGCACACTCGTTGCCACCTTCAACAGGAAAAATAGAAGACAAGCCGCCACATGGGAACCATGGCCATGCAATCCAAACTGTGGATCTTATCGTAGGTCACTGTGGTCTGCCCTCCTTCAATGGAGGAACAGCGCAACTACACGAACTCTCCTGAAGCCCACTTGTGGTTAGCAGACCTCGACATTGGCATTGAGCTCCTGAAAATATTGCTCCTATTTGCGAGAATAGAATAGAAACATTGAGGGGACATGGGTATAGCATGTCTCTGATGTAGGCTGGGGTGAGGTAGTTAAGTGCTTTGTGCATTAGCAATAGGCTTGTGAATTGAATCATTTGTGAAGCTGGAAGCCTGTGCAGTCAGCGCAACAATACATTGCAATGCAATATGTATTATATTGTATGACGAGAAAGCACCGTGGTTGATTCCAAGGCATTTAACAATGCTGTGTTTTACAGTGGACCTGTGTGCTTCGAATTCTTGCAAGAATGGAGGCACGTGCACAGTAGAGGATGGCGTGCTTGTGTGCCAGTGTCCTTCCTCCTACACCGGAAAACACTGCGAGAAAAAAGGTAACCCACACGGTGAAGATATCTAATTAATGCTGCTCTTCTATTGTGGAGTGCGCCATGTTACATATACCGTTACCCTTGGTGCAATTTTTATTTTCTCGACAAAGTGATGGGCAATGCAGTAATGAGGTTTAGTAAGTCTTGTTAAGTTGATATTTCCAATGCTTGTCAGTAAACTCATCTCATATAAAATGTTTAGGAAGTGCTTTGTCATGAAATACTAATACTTAGAGCCCTGAGCCGGCACCACTGATATCCTTTACAAACATATTTTCAAGCGAATGTTAAGTTCAGCAATAATAATCTGATTATTTCCTGAAAACAGTGATACAGGGTAAGTCTTATTTCTAAAATACATTACTTCCTACACTCAACGTGTCATGTCCCACTCCTCAACCATATCCAAAGGATTTGCACAATTGGTAACTTGTATTTGTTCATGATATAATATTTCAGTTGCTTACTTTCAAAAGTCTTGATGCACCACAGTGGTTAATTCTTGTAAATATGTTTTGTGGTTTTCACCGAGTAACGACGTTTATAATTTAAAATTGTATGCACTTTTGCTCAAGAAATGATGACCTCGTGATTTGATGCTGAAACGTCCTTGGTATATGTTCTGTAGATAATACCATCACCATCGTCATCGCTGTGGTTTGCTCTGTTGGAGGAGTTTTGATCATTGCCGTCATTGTTTTCGTCGTCTACAAAAGAAAACGATCCAGGTCAGTACTTATAACTCGTAAAGCCATTGTGTCTTTTTCATAACTCGTTTGTGATTCTATCATCCGTATCGAATGGGGGGGAAGGCATTGTCTATGACCTGGTTGCTTCAAGGCCTTACAGACCCCCACCCTGAAGGTTCCCCTAATCCCACCGCCGCACCTCCCCTGCACATGGCGCGCTCTTTTGACGTCTGGCACAGAGTACAAACACCGGCCATTATTCCACCTTCACTGTCTGGCTCCACCCATCTCTTAGGAGAGGCAGCCACAGATTCCCGGGGCAAACCTAGAAGGGCGCAGGTATCGGCACTATTGGCGATCTCCCAAATCTAGATAAGTGGTTACACACCTTCTGAGACCTTCAACAATAGATTATTAATAAAATAACATGAAACTGCACACAGTCGGAGGAAAATTACTCCCATATTCTGATATCTGTAACTCTGCCTTGTCTAAAATTATTAGAAATCACACACTTTAATTTTCATTGGCCACACATCTCAACACTCATTTATTACCTGCAAGTACTCAATGGGGATTACTCACAGCTATTTTGATTCTTATTGCAGAAACTCGGCAGTACCCTCCTGAACACGAGTTCTGAGACTTAGTGAGGCATTACTGGGTTAACAATTGTCATCATAATAATAGACTCACCCAATGTGGATTCCATACCAGTGCTGTATATCAGGTGTTATGTTGTTCCGATTCACGTATATTGGAATACAAAACAATACAAATTTCACCACACTGTGGGAAGTCAAAAGTGCTGTTTCTGTGGAAATGTTAACCACAAGCCAAAGGGGCAGTGCCATGGCCAAGCAGTAGCGCGTTTTCTGTCAGGGATTCGTGGCACGAGCCCAGTGGCTGCGCTGGTTCACACTGCAGGTCCATTCACCATAAATATGCAACGTTGTGCTTCACAGTGTCATTGTCCTGATTTGATGAATTACTTGCACATTAGTTAATTGGGACAAAAAACATCACATACGTCACTCCCTCCTGGCACACTGATGCCCATTTGCAGACTCTGGCTGCGTACACCCCCTATACACACACAGGGACAGCTGCCGCTGGTGGGGGTTCCCTTGGCTAGGCTGCAGCGGGGGGGCACTGGTTGGGATGAGATATACCACTTGCCGAGTTCTTCACCACCAACACCCCACAGCCTTCCCTTCTATATAACTGACCCAAGTTGTGTTGTAGTGTATTCATCTTTTATTGAATGCTCGTGCAAGCTTCCTCCCAACTAACTACATTTTATACACAACGAGTGATTCACAATTCGTTAATTTGGTTTCTCAGCGAATATATTGGTGTATTGGCTCACGACGTGACAACTTGGATGTACTTGTCTCTGTCGGGTGGTTGAGGGTTATAGTTGAAACTGACATTCTACTTACACACTCTGACCCAAAAGAAGATTATTATCAATAATAATATTGGTCTCGAAAGCCTACGTATAGAACCTACATTGGAAGTATTTAATTTCCAAAGGCACAAAACAACAAAGTAAAGCATTGTTATCTGTTTATATGCATATTTTTAACTGTATCATTATTATTTTACACTACATCCCATTTGTGTAAACAAAGTCTCACGGGATAACAATCCGTTTTCCCAGGTCCTGGAAGATATTAACAGAGAACTAAGGATAGTCTCTCACTAACGGATGTGGAATTTACACAACTGGCTCTGGATCATTAACAGATGAGAACCTGCCAAATTATTTTGATCATGACCTACTAACTCTTTATATATATATCTTATTACGTATAAGCTTCTCTTAATGTTTAAACCTCGGGCTCACTGTTGCACTTGAACCATGTTACTGAACGTATATATAGATATATCTTATTACATACAAGCTTCTCTTAATGTTTTAACCTCGGGCTCACTGGTTGCACTCGAACCATGTTACTGATTGTACAAGAGTAAGCCACCGGATTTCCTTGGCTCTACTTATGTTACTGACTAATCCAGGTGGACAATGTGCTTAATCAACTATTATTTAAATAAAGTGAGTAAAATGTTGTTCATGATACACTTTGAAAATGTAAAATATTTGCAAAGAGCTGCAAAAAAGTTCGCAATAAACATTGCAGTCAAAAGTAGAAAACAATTATCACCGTTCTTTAAGCATTGTGCACCTGAACTGCCATGACTTTACCTCACTACCTCTGTTTCTGCTACATTGTGTAAGGTCACTGACTACTCTATTCCAACACGGAGCTTGGTCTAAAAATGGGTTGGTAAAACACGCAAGTGGTGTTACTGTTTGTGTCTGTATGGGTGTACCAATTGCAACTGAGGTTCTGAAAAATCTTCACTTACGTCGGATCTGACTTGAACTTTGTTTGGCAGGAGAAAGCCACACCATTCTGAGCTTGAGATGGATTCAAGCGAATCGGAAAAAGACGACGTTGCATTTGATAATGTTTACTACAGTGAAGACGGGGATACTCATGACTATGAAAGAATCGATCCTGGGAAAGATCAAATGACTGAGGAAATCTCCTTGGACGTTTCAAGCGATGATTTGGCTCAATCTAGCTCGGCAGGATTGTCTGTAAACGATACTTCATCTGACACGAATTTGGGTACGAATGAATGCTTGTTTTCAACAGAGTTGTAGTTTGTATGAGTCTGTAATTGGATATACCAAATACACGTTTAACACTAAATGGCAGAATGGTAATACACAAGTTCTAATGGTGACTTGGAAGGTCTGTTCCAATCATTAAGTTCATATATTCTTTTCCATGTCAATAAAATTGTCCGAGCACAAATGTATACAAAATTTTATGTCTGACACAACTGGACTATTTGTTTGCATTTCTGTTGCACTGTTGCATTGAAAATATATGCACACCTTTTATCATCCAATATGTGCCTTCTGTTTTAAATGCCTTACAATGTGTGATGGATTAGACACTATTAAAATTAGGTTTTTAGTAAAAATTCTAAAACAATATCATTTGTATTCTTTGGGTCTTACGGTAAAGCCACGTAGATATAAAAAATATATATATAAATATCACGACGTTTCTATCGCAACACAAGCAATCATCATCAGGTGAAAAAATAGTGGGAGAGCTGCTGAGGCAGGATATTATAAAGGTTTGAGATGGGTGTAGCCCAAGGGTCATAAGCGAAGTGGGCGGGGCTAGTAATGAAATTTGCATATCAATTTAAGATCGGGTAAATCGGAGAGCCACCTCCACCACGAAGAAAGTGCGGAGGTGGCCATTGTATTGTGAGAGATTCGCATGTCAATGTAAGATCGCAGAGCCTCCGCCACATCAAGGAAAACGAGAAATGGTGGCTGTGTTAGTGAGACATTTAACCTGTCAATGTAACACCTGAGAGTCTAAAATAACTATTAACATCGGATGTTATGACCCTTGGGCTATACCCATCTTAAACCTTTATAACATCCTGCCTCCGCAGCTCTCCCACTATTTTTTCACTTGATGACGATTGCTTGTGTTGCGATCGAAACGTTGTGATATTTTTATTATTTTTTCTATCTACGTGGCTTCAACGAAAGACCCAAAGAATATGAATTCCTGCAGTCACGAAAGCTTTAAGTCAAGATTCAATATCATTTGGTCCTTTAGTTTAATGGCAAGAGGACATTTATTCAACAGTCCAATGTTACGCTTCCTTAATTAATCAACCTACAAATGCCCCATATCGCATGCTCATATTAACCACACTTAAACATTGTTCAAGCATGTTGAGGTTATAAGAGGTTTGTTGATTGCAACAGAGGAGTGTTTGTATGATGGGCCACAGCCCCCACCGGACTCATATCATCGTATGTTCCATGCGTGTGGACAACTTTCAGAGTGGTTAAGCGGGGTTAGACTATGGAGTAATTTTGTATGTTTGTAATGGAATCCGTGCAACATTACCCACAACATACTTTCAAACCATTTGTTTACAAGTGTCCACTTGGTGTTACTCATTCTGCCTTGAATGCTGTCCGAATTCTAAAATAAACCAAGTGACTTAGGGGTCCTGATCCTGCAGTACAGCAAGGTTCCTAAACTTGGAATGTTAATTCAAATGTGAATAATTTAACGAATAAAATCGGTTTTCCACATTGTTGTTGATGGCCACTATGATGTATCGCTACTTATGAGAAACACATTTGAGCAAATACAAACATGCCATAATGTTCAGATACGATGATACGTTTCATTTTCATAAGACATTCAAAGTACCCACAGAAGCCATTTGATGCTAGTTTATTGTAAAATTCACCTCAAGCTGGAGCAACATCATGCTTAGCCTGTCTAATGATGTGCACAATATTCCCTTGAAAGAACAACAAAAACATCCTTTCCTGCTGTCACATTACCACCTTTGCAACCAGCTAAAGAAATCCATGTTTCCGTCATTTCACCCTCCTTGCACAAGTCGATGCGACTTCCAATACAGAGTTTCACATCCAGCAACGATAATCCTTGATCGTTGTCATGTCCAGAGGTGCTATTTAAATTTCAGGCATATGTGTGAACAACACACTTGTGTCAAATCCGATTACCTATTCCACCTGCTACAGACCAGGGCTTCTCAAATGCCAGTCACCTCAAGCCCACCACAACGTGTGTAATTGAACGGAGATGCATTTGATGAACGTGGAAATGTGTTTCGGGAATGAGCATGAGGTTTGTAAAGTGAGAGGCACCTCCTCAAATACAACAGACTCACATTAAAATCGTATGTAATGTTTGGCTGTCATAGCATAACCATACAGTACCTCGTCATCAATCCGCAATTAAGCCACACAACCCGAGGTAATCTCTAGCAGCTACAGCCATGTGATCTAGACATCATGCACGCACTTCACTTGATCTAAAAATATCGAGTCACTACTGAAGTCAAGATTTTTGCATTGTTATTTTTGAAAGCTACAATATTATGCACTCGCCAAATGTGTTGTATTTTCAAGGGTAAATTCACATCGCATTAATTGATCTATGTGCTCGTTTTTTGCGTCTAGCCAGTATGATGAAACATATACCAACTGCAGAACATTAAAACCATGTATAACATCAGATGTTCCGACGAATCTGTTCAGTTTTCAATCTCACACATTATTGCACGTACTCCATTTGCCAAATTTGGCCTCAATATTCTTACATGCAAACTTGATTATGGTCGACTGTACTGTTTTAAAATGTGTTTTTGAAACCACATTAAAACTCCCTAAAACTGTAACTCTCTGAAGATGCCATCGGTGTAAAGTGATCAGAGAGAGGCCTGTACAGAAGGAATTGCAATTGACAAGAACTTCTGAACAAAAACAATGTTACAAAGATTGGTAGATGCACAAGAGGGATTTTGCGAAATCATAAAATGACTGAGCTCAACACCATTTCAAGTTTTACTTTGCAAACCTGAGGCAGGACAGTGTGTTGTAATTAGGTATGATCCAATGTCATAATTTGTCAAATGTTGCTAAATAAATCGATTTTGCATTCCAGATTTTTTCGCAGTTTGTCTTAATGATGTCATTAAAGCAATCGTTAATATAAGTCCTGGGTTTATTTGCTCATGCATTCTATCCCCGTCGTATTTCATGTCTGAGATTAGTTTGAAACGATGTCTATCATGGGTTTGATCTTGCTGCTGTATAATGCAGAAAAAACCCCGTGCAGCCAAAGTGTTCATGCATTTAATGGGTTAAATATTTTAAGGAAAATTATTCTCCCGAGTCTTTTATTTGTTCATCATTTTATGCAGTATGTAGACTTAAAACAACACACAATTTGAGATGGCCAAGGTACTTATGAGCCTGAGCAGTGAACGGGTACTGCTGAGATTTTGGGTTTCAATTTGGGTGGGCAATGGGTCCCCGATTAAACCAAGATCTCAAGTACGAATTGCACTAAAAAAACATTACAATCAGTTCATCACTTGGTACATTTCCAGATATGAGAATGTTTTTTGGGGTTATACATCTGTAATGTGAGGTTACACCTGGATGATAATGATAGGCTCTGCCGGCCTCAGCCCGCTACCAATGGGGAGTCGAGCCAGGGGCGTGGCCCTTGAGCTGGACAGTATCTTCGGGAAAGTTCCATGGGTGTGGCTGAGGATTGGCTGCGTGGTATCACGTGGGCGAGGGATTATCATCATGGCTTGGCTTCGCGAACGAAGATCTAGGAAGGACATCCACGTCTTCTGCAGGCACGCTGGTGGCTGACGAGACTTTGCGGGACAAGCAGGTCCTATCACAATGGCTGCAAGTATAGGTCTGATCTGGGATGGGTGCTGAGGGATCATAGTTCTTCCTCCTTCTCCTTTTGTCCTCCATATGGGCCCTGTGGGTATCTTCGAAGAAGGAGGTGGCCTGGTGGACTGTGTGCCACCAGGAGTTGCGATCAGCTGCTTGTGTTGCCCACTGACGGTGATCGATGCAGCACGCAGTGAGGGACTTCTTCAGGGAGTCTTTGTATCGCTTTCGTGGTGCCCCTATGTCGCAATGGCCAGAGAACAGTTCCCCATACAGCACAATCTTAGGTAAGCGGTGGTTATCCATCCTGGCGATGTGCCCTGCCCAACGAAGCTGTATCTTGAGGACCATGGCCTCGATGCTGATGACCTCCGCTGACTCGAGGACTTCAGTGTTGGCGACGAAGTCACTCCAGTGAATATTGAAGATTGTGCGGAGGCAGCGCTGATGGAAACGCTCGAGGAGACTCAGGTGACGACGGTACGTGACCCAGGACTCAGCGCCATACAGGAGAGTGGTCAGCACAACAGCTTTGTAGACGTTGACCTTCGTGTCTCTTTTAAGGTTTCTGTTGTTCCAGACACGATTGTATAGTCTGCCGAATGCACTGTTTGCCTTGGCCAGCCTGTTGTCGACTTCGTTGTCGATCTTGACGTCAGACGAGATCACGCACCCTAAGTAGCTGAACTGGTGGACAGCTTTCAGTTCTGTTTGTTCAATGAAGATGCTTGGTGGATGGTGCTTCTCATGGGGTGCGGGCTGATGAAGAACTTCAGTCTTCCTCAGTTTGACTTCAAGACCGAAGATCTGAGCTGTTTTCGCGAAACAGGACGTAATTCGCTGCATAGCTGCCTCTGTGTGAGCAAGGAAGGCGGCATCGTCAGCAAACAGCAGCTCCCTGATCAGTTGCTCCATGGTCTTCGTGTGGGCCTGCAAACGCCTGAGGTTGAACACGCTCCCGTCGAGACGAAAACGGATGTATATGCCATCAGCGTCGTCGAGGTCCTCTGTGGCCTGCTGGAGCATCATGCTGAACAAAATGGTGAACAGCGTGGGAGCAAGAACACAGCCCTGTTTCACGCCGTTTGCAATAGGGAAGGGCTGCGAGAGATTGTTGCTATGTCTGACTTGTCCAAGCTGGTCTTCATGAAGCTGGACGATCATGGTGAGGAACTTCGGTGGGCAGCCTAGCTTTTCCATGATTTTCCAAAGTCCCTGCCTGCTCATGGTGTCAAACGCTTTTGTCAGGTCCACAAAGGTGACGGACAGCGCTTTGTTTTGCTCCCGGCACTTATCCTGAATCTGCCTCAGGACAAACACCATGTCTGTGGTTCCCCGGTTGGCTCTGAAGCCACACTGGGTCTCTGGGAGTTGATCTTCAGCTATTGCGGGTACCAGTCTATTCAGCACTACTCTTACGAGGATTGGCTGCGTGGTATCACGTGGGCGAGGGATTATAAGGGGTGGAGAAAGACAGCACGTGATCAGTGTGCGGAGGAACGAAGGGGGAAGACACTCTGGTGCCGTGGTCCCGAGCCAGCCACGTGGCGGGCCGCGGCAGTTTCTCTCTCCCTCACGCTGTCAGCCAGCAGTGTGAAGGAGCAAGGGAACCGAGTGTACGAATGCGGTGGAAGGCTGTGAACGGAAAAAGAATAAACAACTCTGAAGTCACGACGTCGTCTTAACGAGGTTTATTACACATCCATGCGCCAAACATCTCAGTAGATTAAAGGTTTACTTGGGATTTTGAAATTATGTTATATCTCTTGTGAGCCATTCTCTAACAGGGCAATGAAATGCTCTGTTGGCATTCAATTACACTGTGTAACAATTTTTTTTTGTTCCTGGGTAGTGTTATTTCCTAATTAATTATGCCTCAAAAGTACAGAAAATGTCTCTTATTCCCCACAAACTTTGCTTTTGTGACCAGGACAGTGATATTTTTAAATGTACTATTTTCGAGAAGATTCCAGATAGATTCAGTGGTGAGTAAACTTGGAGTAACTTCTAGAACATTCTTGAACTTTCCAGTAATATAAATAGTAGTATAAATACAGGGGCCTTAAGCCCACCTGTTCAGTTTAGTTCCAGCTGCCAAAGTGGAAACATATCTGATGAGATAGCATCAAGAGACTGCAACCATCCGGCAGATGCATTTTGCTATGTCTGCGGCCAATTTATCAACCAAGAGCGAAAAAGTACTCTGTGGAAGCATCTGCTAAGATGTGTGAGGCCGACAAGGTATATTTCGGCGTGCCAGTTGGGGATCAAGACAAACCCTGGGCACCTCATTTCACCTGCGAGTAATGTAAATTGTTGCTAGGAATTTAATGTTATAACATTTGTAAAGAAAAAAAAATTGTGAAAGTTTTACATTTTAAAATGTTTTACAATTTTCAATGTTATTGAAAAATAAATATCATATGTAAAATGTTGCGAGAATCTCTTACACATTAGTAATGGGTGAAATAAATGTATTTTTGTAGGATGTGTTGTATATATTGGGTCTTGAAAAATGATACAAATTAAATGAAAATTTAACAATATGTAATTTTTCGAAATTATGGTAATTTATATAATTACGCTAATTATGCATTTATGTAAATTAGGAAGGTGCAATTGTATTACGTTATGCTAGTGTATGTAATTATGCTAATGCATGCATACTCTTTGGTTTTTCGGTAAAGTCACATCGTTAGAAATAAAATAAAACAAGCAATCGTCATCAGGTGGGACAACTACAGCAAGAAGCAACTGCTGAAGAAGGCGGGAGAGCTGACGTGGCACGAGGTTATATAGACTATAGAGGTAGGGTACATGGGCAGGGCTAGAGTTGGGGGGTGGGGCAGAGTAAGATCTGCGGCGGCGACGGGAGAGCGAGGGGGAGAGAGAGGTATGAGGGGGGTTGCCAATGCAGCAACAATGCCAATGAAGCAACAATGTCAATGCAGCAGCAATGCCAAACGCTGGGGATGCGAGGGGAAATTAACTCGGAAAAAACAGACCAGCACCCGGAAGATATAATGGAGCTAGGGGGAGAGAGAGGTGGGGGTTCAGGGGTGGGGCAGAGTAAGATCTGCGGCAGTGACGGGAGACCGAGGGGGAGAGAGAGATGGGAGGTTGGGGGGTGGGGCAGAGCAAGATCTGCGGTGGCGGTGGGAGAGCTAGGGGGAGAGAGAGGTGGGGGGTTACCAATGCAGCAAAAATGCCAATGAAGCAACAATGCCAATGCAGCAGCAATGCCAAACGCTGGGGGTGCGGGGGGAAATTAACTCGGAAAAAACAGACCAGCACCCGCCAGATATGATGGAACAACCATAAACAGTTAAGGTTTTACCTGGTTAATAACATGCTTCCAATTATTGCTCAATTTGTATCCATCTTCTCGGTTGAAGTTATGCCTGTTTATATATCTGGATGGCTTCATGAATAAACCTTTGATAGTAGCCCGAAGGTTTGCAGAGTACCTTGGTCTCGGAAAAAACTATCATGCGAGCCCACAGCGTTATAACAATGGTCAGCCACGTCAGAGGTATTGGTTCTGCCGTGTTTCAGATCTGCCTTGTGTTCGCGAACACGGTCCCAAGACATGTCGTTTCGTTTCCCCAATGTAACAGCTACCACAGGTACAACCCAGTTTGTAGACTCCAGGATATTGCATGTCAGGAATGACATCCTTCACAGATGGGATTAGATCAGGGATTGTGTGTGCTGTATTGAATCGTGTATGCAATTAGGCTTCACTTCGTTGTCTAGGGTTGTATTATCAATTGGGATAATACAATGATTCTCGCTATAACTTTTACTGATTATGTTTAGTGTTTATGTCAGGTCTCAAAATTCAGATCTCTCCGCAGGATACAGTTCATATAATTACGATTATTATGCATGAACTTAGGAAGGCACCACTCAGACTCTCCTGTGATTAAGCAATTTTAATATCTTGAAAAAACATAACACTCTAATATGCGAACTCTCATGCGCGGAATTGTCAACACAGTACTCCTCGAGATGTCCTAATTGATCCGTACATGTAACCCTCAATGGTTACATTTGTTAAACTGGGTAACAGAACTATCGGTTAATTCCTCAGAGTAAAGCGAGCATACACGTCAATTGAAAAAAGTTATAAAAAATGTATGTGACAATATTCATACGAACAGTAATAAAGAAACATGTCCCGAAAGCAAAAGTAGACCTCAATCAATTCATTGGTAAGATTATGCAATTAACGAAATGCCTTGGAACAATGGTGTGCGGTAGTGTGCCTGCTTGTCTAACAAATGTTTATCAATTGGCTAAGGGCTTTAATACATTTGCGGGCAAGATTATGTGATGAAAAGAAATATTTTAACACAATAGTTATCCTGTGTGTGTGTAGATTCGTAACATAGATGTTTATAAATGTTAGGTTCATCAATGAATTCATTGGTACAGATTATGCAATTAACAACAAGAATGACTAAAATACTTCTAAACGACCGTATCTACGTAACTCAATGGGGCAGCAATGCTTTCAACTATCAGCTAATAGTTGACGCACCACCTTAGGATGGCCACCCTTTTTGAAACACAAAGAGAACTTTGGAGTAATCTTATTAGTCCCGATATATGCGTTATGTGTGTGTTGGTGTATTGTCTCCTTGCTCAACTCTTTGTGTTAAGCAGACGCCGATGTGGGGCATTTTTTGTACCAAAAATTCGTTCGTTCCCTGCTGAGCAATGAGTCGTGTGTGTGTGTGTGGGCATGTCATACACACGGCGTTGTCGCTCTCTTGGCGGCAGCTCTAGGCCTCTCTGCTGCTGGATGAGCTGAGTCGGCACGACGCTTGCCTTTGAAGGTGCCCGATTGCGCTCGCAGCTCATCCGGAAGTCGCCGGGGCCGGCACTCTTGCTCAGCTGCGCTGGTTGCGCGCTCTCTCTCCTGCTCCGTGCTCTCTGGCGATCCATGATTGCACTCGCAGCTCGTTCGCTGGTTGCTGGTGCCAACACTCTTTCTCGGTTGCGCCGGTCATGCTCTCTCCCTTGTACCAGGCACGGTTGGTCCTTGTAGACTTGACCTTTGCAGGAGGGTGCTCGGCTTCCGAGTATGCACGCTCATGGGTAGTTGTTAGCCGCTGCTGGTCCTGTGCGATGCTCACTTGGTCGATGCTTGGCGCTTTTCCGCCCTTTCTCCAGGTTGATTGCTTGTCGTTGCTCGTCACTCTTTCTCTCTCTTTCTCTCTTGCTGCAGCTGCGAGTGGGAGCTGGCATTCAATGTAGAATACAACTTTTAGTGATGCTTCATCTGTCAGCGCCGAACTCATACTCGGTGACACACCGCTACTTTGCAAGCCTCACTATCCTTGTTTGATTGCGGGGCCCACCCCCGGAGCTTGCCGCAGCAAGACTCAGTTGCATGATCTGTGTCCTTGCTTATATGTGAAATTCTCCCACCTCCGTTCGCCTCAGAAGGGACCGGAATTACTTTGATTTTGCTCAGCCTGTGGGAGCAACTGTTTGTCCTGTGTATGTGCGTGTGTGTGTGTGTCTGTTGTCCGGCAAAACAACCTCCTACCTCCTCGCGGTGCCGGACGGGCAACACTGTCGTGGACAGTGCTGTGGGGGGGAGGGCCAATGCCTCATTGGCCCTCTCCCCTCATGGCGTCTGTGACCACCACAGTGGCTGAACGGGGGCTCTGGACGGGTGCGAGGGGCTGGTAACCCCTCCACCCTCAATTTATTACCACGAAACCACGAATTAAACATAAATCTGTAACAATAAGCTTGTGCCGGAGGCCCCGGTGGGACAGGCGTCTATGACGTCTCCTGGCCAAACCCCAATTGGCGGAGCCAGGAGATTGAATCTTCACCCTCGGGGCTCCTCCAGAAACAACGTAAAGCTAGTTCGTGTGGCCACGTGGAATGTTCAAACGCTCACTGCGGAGGAGAGGCTGCCACTTCTTTGTCGGGAGCTGGACCGATACTGCCTGGATCTCTGTGGCATTCAGGAGGTCCGGTGGACTGGTTCTGGCTCCTGCCACCATGAGGGGTGGACAGTCCTCTACTCGGGGCAGGAGACTGCCAAACAACAGGGTGTGGCTCTTCTTTTGAACAAAAGAATGAAGGGGGCGTGGGAGCGTGGCGGTGAGGTGTGGGAAGCTGTAAGCCCCAGGATACTTTGGGCCCGCCTTCCCATCAACCGGAGACGAGGAGTGGTGGTCGTAGTTACTTATGCCCCCACTGAAGACGAACATCCGTGGAGGGATGCAGGAAAAGCCGATGAGTCAGATGTCTTCTATGACCTCCTGTCATGGGTGCTGGCTGGGGTGGCCACTTGGGACAGAGTCATCTTGTTGGATGACTTCGGTGCCCGGGTTGGTCATGATGCTGGCGCCTGGTCTGGAGGGGTTAGAGGGCATGGGCCGGATCAGCTCGGTGGCAGCGGTGGGAGGCTGCTGGATTTTTGTGCGGCCCATGGGCTTGTGATTGCCGGCGCACTCTTCCGGCATCGGCGCATCCGCGCGGCGTCATGGATGCATGCCCGGGCCAGACGGGAACATCTATTGGACTGCATGGTGGCGGACCGGCGGATGCGGGCCCATGTCCTTGGCACTGGGGCCTGCTGTGGAGCTGGTCTGCCCTCTGGCCATCGACTGGTCGTCTGTGGAATGCGCCTGCCATTCTTCCGCTCCAATGGTGGGTGTGCACCCAGGACCCCATTCCGGCCTGGGGTGGCCTGGTCTCAGCTGATGAAGGTTGCGGGCGAGGGTTTCGTCATCGCTTGCGGCTGGGGTTGGCGTCGTCCCCCACTCCTCCTGATGTCGAGGGTGAATGGGCGAGGTTTGGGACTGTGACTCATGCAGCGGCAGTAGCTGCTTTGGGTGCGTGGTCCAGGCCGCCCCGGGGGCCCTGGCTGACGGAGGAGGTGTTCAGGTTAGTTGAGAAAAAGCGACAGGCCCACTCTCATCAGAGAATGAGGAGGTTTACCGCAGCCTTCGCTCGGAGGTTCGGAGAGCCGTAAGTCGCTGCAAGGATGGGTGGTGGTCGCGAGTTGCTGAGGAGATGGAGTTTGCCTCAGTGGCCCGCGATCACAAATCACAATTTAATTCCATAAAAAAAGTAACCTACAGTGCCACACCTATTACCATCATTAGGAGAAAAAACGGTGATCCAATCTCCAACCCCCAGGAACAGGTTTGCAGATTTGCTGAGCATTTCTGTGAGGTCCTGGGGGAGGGGAAATCCCTCAGCCAGGAAAACATCATGGCACAAAGTAGGGATAACCCTGCAGAGGCTGCAGTGCCTCAAATATTGGAAGAGGTCACCCCCTGTGAGTGGCTGGCTGAGGTGCCATCTGTTGAGGAAGTACTGAAGGCGATCCAGAGTCTGAGACTAGGAAAGACACCGGGCAGAGATGATCTCCCAAGCGAGGTGCTCAGGGAGGGTGGCGTTTGTGCATGGACTGCCCTGTATGACATCATGACGACAGTCTGGACCACTGGGCGGGTTCTGCAGGATTGGAGGGATGCCCTGGTGGTCCCCCTCTTTAAGAAGGGGGACCGCACAGACTGTAACAGCTACAGGGGCATCTCACTCCTCAGTGTGCCGGGAGGGGTCCTGGCAGGGATTGTTCAACATCGCCTTGCTGGGCGCGCTGGGGAGAGGCTTTGGGAGCCCCAGTGTGGTTTCAGGAGGGGGCGGTCCTGCACGGATGCCATATTTTCTGTCCGTCTGCTACAGCAGAGGTGTAGGGAATTTCAACAGGACCTACATCTCTGCTTTGTTGACCTGGTCAGGGCCTATGATACCATCAGTAGGCCTGGGCTCTGGGTTGTTCTTTGTGCTTTCGGAGTCCTTGACCCTCTGCTCACGATCATTAAGGACCTTCATGATGGTGAGCGGGCCCGGGTAAAACTACGTGGCCAGGAGTCAGAGCCTTTCCCTGTACACCTTGGGGTGCGACAGGGATGTCCTCTGGCTCCCACATTATTTAACATCTATTTTGACCGCATAGTTCGTGAAGCCTTCAATAGCTCTACCGGGGGAATTTCCATCTGGTACAGATATAATGGGAGGCTGATCGACGCCCGGGTGCGATCAAGGGATAGCTCCCTATTGGTCAACCACGTTATGTATGCCGATGATTTGGTAATAGCTGCTCATTCAGAAGAGGAGTTGGAGACGCTGCTGCTGAGACTGGAGCATGCCACTAAGAGGTGGGGCCTTACCATCAGCCCCACCAAAACTAAGCACCTGCCTGGTTATTTTGTACCATCGGACACTCCACCCCCACAACTCCCAATCGGCGATGGGGTAGTGGTGGAGAGAGTGGAGAGTTTCCCATATCTGGGCAGTGTGCTTATGACCGGCTCCAGTTTAACAGCAGAGGTCTCACTCCGAATCAGTCGAGCGGCAATATCTTTTCATCGGTTGCGTAATGCTGTGTGGAAGCTACCTGGTCTGTCGCTCCGCACGAAGCTTCAGGTCTTCTCGGCCACAGTCATTCCCTCCCTTCTCTACGCTTGCGAAACGTGGACCCCCCTAATGGAGCATCTTCGCCGGCTGGAAACATTTAGGCTGGCGTGCCTACGATCCATCCTGGGTTTAACCAGGCTGGATCTGGGCAAAGTCCCATCGGTGAGCTCCTCTGGCAGGCAAGGCTGCGTTGGCTGGCTCATGTAGCCCGCATGCCCAGCCACCGCATGCCTAAACAGCCTTTGTTCGGCCGGATCGAGGGGGCTAAATGGGCGCGGCACGGGCTAGAGAAAAGATGGAGTGATGTGGTACAGGAGGATGTGGAGCTGAGTGGACTTGCCAATGACTGGTACCAGCAGTGTCAAGATCGGCCTCTGTGGAGGAGGCTCGTGAAGGGCACTACTGGGCAGTTGGAGGCAGTCGCCCTCCAACAACAACGGAGGGCGGAGGAGCGACGCTCACAACAACGAGCGGAGCGCCGGGTGGCTAAAGCACAGCAAGTTGGTACAGTAGGGGGCACAGGTGGTGCATCAGCCAGTCATCTCGGTCATCTCGGTCAGTCGACCCGTGGCACCTGGGTCTGCCCCGTGACCTCTTGCCAGCGGGCGTTCGACACTTCACGTGGCCTCAAGGTGCACTTGGCCTGGCACAAGCGTCGTGGTGACGTCACCGCCACTTAGTGGCGAATGGCGGTTGTTGTGTTGTTGTTGTGTGTCTGTTGAAGTAACTTGTCCCATCAAGGCCTGGTTCCTGTCCCCTTCCTCAAGTCACCCCGCCATCAGTGGAAACAGATGCTCCAAATTGCGCCCAAGTGCGTCCTTTCAGTCCTCCAACCCTCTGCAATAATTAATCTGGAAGGAGGGGGGGGTCCCCCTGTCCGGTTGCGTTCTTCCCCCTCTTCCCCCACGGCTGGGGGTGTTACATTTTTGTCTCTCTCAAAAAGGGGCACTGTGGCCTTTGAAGTCGTGTTCTCTCGTGCACCGGTTGAAAGTTGAAAATTCTATTTTACCTCTTATAGCTTGATACCGTACCACTTTTCGCAGTTTTGACTCTGTAAGTGACTCATGGTATGTTTTGGGCAATGTTTACAGTACTTCCGTCGTGGTTTGGAATTCCTTCATGGTATTTGATATCTCAAGGGTAGGTGCCCTCCCTGCGTATGTAATTTATTTCTACCATGTGCTGCTGGGAGACAAAGGCGGTTTGGAGACTGATTCTATGGAATGCATATTATCTTGGTCGTTGTGATTGACCTGTTTAGCATTGTATTTCTTCTGGGTGACCCTCGGTCTCATTCTTCATAATTATTATTTGGTTTATGTTTAACCAAGATTTGGGATTTACCATAGTTGTTACCTCAGGTATTTTGAAGGTTGTATTAAGCTTTGTTCTCCGACCGTGTCCAGGGATTCGTGATTTGTATTCTCGAGTTGTATTTTGATATCCTGAGGTTTGAAGATATGGCTAAGTTTTGACTGAGACTTTTGTGACTGCCGGAATTCATTTTGTTTTTGGTAAAGTCGCGTCGATAAAAAAATAATAATCAAAGTAAGGTTAATAAAATTTATATTAAGATAATATGAAAGAAATAATAGACCATTAATGTAGATTGGAGTTTGGTTCTTAATCTGAGAGTGTACTGGCAGTCTATAATGTCGATTTTTTATTGTCGCTAAGTTTCGAACTTTTACCGTTAAAGAAAACGCCAGTTGTAATGTCCGTTTGCCCTGTGCTCTGCGTCCGTGGAGATCTGAAAGGGGTGGTGCAACGACCGTGTCGGAAAGTTTCGATTTGAGACCAGGCGGTTCCTCCCGCGCCAGTGAGTCTGGATATACAGGTAGGAACAATGTTCCACACTGCCCACCAAGGATTTATTGTCTGTCTGTCTGACTGTCTGTCTGTCGTGCATAAATAAATATATAATACACACAGCTCTTTGATTGGTGGAGACCTTACAAACAGCTCTTTGATTGGTGGAGACCTACTGCCGGGTATGGAGAGGGGAGGGGCCTAAGGAAGGGGGGAGTCAGGAGAGGGGCCTGAGGGGGGGTCAGAGGAGGGGCCTAAGGGAGGGGGGTCAGGGGAGGGGCCTAAGGATATGGGGGGTGGTCAGGGGAGGGGCCTAAGGGAAGGGGGGTCAGGGGAGGGGCCTGAGGATATGGGGGGGGGGTGGTCAGGGGAGAGGCCTAAGGGGGGAGGGGCCTAAGGGAGGGGGGGTAAGGGGAGGTGCCTAAGCAAGGGGGAGGGGCCGATAGTTAAGGGGGCTGGCTACCTGGCTGGCTGCCTGGCTACCTCAAGTCAAGTTATATTTTATACAGGTAGGAACAACAGGTTCCACACTCCCCACCAGGGATTATTTGTCTGTCTGTCGTGCACGAATGCGCTGTCCAACCAAGTTCCTACCTGCCAACTTCGAAGGAACGTGTTTTGTTTGTGAACTGTCCAAAACGTCCGTGGAAGTCGTGTCAAATGGTTCTTTGACAATCTGGAGATTTCCCAGATTGTCATTAACCTCCCTTTGCCCCGGAGTTTATTATTTAATGGCTCTTTATGACCTCCTTTCTCCAGTTGCTTTAATGTGGCAAGGCAGCTAGGTATGAGGGGTGGGGTGTGCCTCACACTTTCATGCCCCATGCTCGATTATTATTAAAAAATATATATTGGCAGAATTTTTTTAAAATATTTTTTTGGAAAAAGGCTTATATATACAACAGATGGTACAAAGGGGAAAAGAGAGCCATGAAGTTCGCTATCCAAAGAATGTGGTGGGAACCCAATGACCACTAAAGCAACTGCTACTTCTGCATGGTGGACCCTTACAAATGTCGGACTGTTAAAAATGCACCTGCTATCACGTATCCGGACCTTCCTTCATCCATCGCCCCGGTGCCACACTGCCATGAGCCCCCGTACCCACTCCTCCGGAGAGAGAGCAGCCGTCTTTAGAAGAGAGCAGTCAGAGAGCGAGGAAGATGTAGATCCAGATGACAATTTCAAAGATGGAGCTGAGGAGAGAAACCCATACTACCCCAAGATCTCTGATCAACGACTTGATCAGAGATCTTGGTCTCACCAAGTCCAATGCCGAGCTTTTGACATCTCGGCTCAAGCAGTGGAACTTGTTGGATGAAAGTGTGCAAGTCGCAGATCAGAGGAAGCATCACTAACATTTTTGCAGCTTCTTCACCCGTCAAGATGGGCTCTGCTTCTGCCACAATGTGACCAGTCTGTTCGAGGCTATCGGAATCGCCTGTATCCAGAATGAGTGGCGCCTCTTCATTGACAGCTCATCTAGGAGCTTTAAAGCCGTGCTGCTCCATAATGTTAACAAGTACCCGTCTCTTCCCCTGGCTCACCCTGCTGCTCTATTTAAGATCGGGAGCAGGTGGAGGGCTTCACTATTCTGGCAAATTGCCCGATGATGCTGGATGTAATTACCAGTGAAACGTCGTACTCAAAAATTCTAAATGTTGTGGATTCACTATTCAACACACCGGTGGACTAAAGTAGTGAACTACTTGTCTTTTGTCAACATAACACATTTTTTACTGATTGGCCGTGTCGGGTGGTGGAGGGTTGCGACACATTTATAAATAACGCGATCTAACCCAAAAAGCTTTATTATATGTTACACGGTGTTATAGCTTGACATGATGCCAGCAGTACAAATGAATTACAATTAGGAAATATACCAAACGTGTTTACAGCTCGAGCATCTGGTGTGGCGGTGGTGTGTGAGGCATGTTTATTTGAGCTGTCGGGGAATCTGAATCCTGTGGCCTGGGGTGTTGCCCGACTGTACATTGTGCACAACCACAGGGGACAACCCAGTTTCAAAATTCGTTTGAGTGACGCCTCGGAGGGGGGTGTAGGGATCCAGAGGCAGTGTCGAGCGAAGTGACCTATTGTAATTTGGCCAGGTGATTGACCAATCCAGGGAAAGCCTGGACTATAAAAGGAGGGGCCTGGCTTGGAATGAGCAGTTCGGCTGGGACACTATGGCCCAGCTGCTTCGTGACCAGGTACTACCACATGCAAGCGAGTGAAGGGTGGGAAAGCTTTACTTGGCCGACCTGAGGAGCAAGCCTGGGGCAGGACTTTCCGAGCAGTGGCATGAACAAGACCAGCAGCAGCAGTGGGGAACAAGATACCAACAACTTGGCCTGGCATTGGGAATGGGGTCTTCGAGCTTTCCCTTTGGCTCCTTGGCTGTGTCTGAGGGCGCATTTATATGACTAGTCGAAGGAATGTGGAGTGTGGGGAAAGTTAAATGGTGTCAAATATGCTTGCTTCTTGTGGAGCGAGGGCGGCTCTACTCTGAACAGCAAGAGCTACTGATGGGCTACGACGGAGGTGCATAAGGAGAGGTACACTTCATGGTGTGACCAGGGCCAAACTTTAAGAATGCTGGATGTGGGAATTTTAGCCCATACTATACCAGAGCACTGAGACCAAGCTGTCCTAGTGAGCTGTAAAGCCCTCTAAATTGTGTTTCTGTGAGTCTCGGACGCGCTAGCCGTATGTGTGATTGGGGGTGTGTGGGTTTTACGTGTACACACTCCCCATTGTGGAAGCCAACTCCCAGGCTATTGCTCCTCTGCACTAAGTGACTAGTGTCACTTCTTACAGAAATGAAAGCTGGGATCCCTAACGGTCAGGCTTTGCTTTTGTAGCCGCTCTGGGGGGTGGGCTTAATAGACAACAACAATAACAATACAAATAATAAAGTTATGAGATGGTGAGTAGAGGCTCTGCGTCGTGTTGTGTTCTGTCCTGCGGAGAAGCATGGAGCGACTCCACAACGGCTGAACATCGGGGGGGGGGGGGGGGTTGTGAAACGGCAACAACAACAACAACGCTTAATTTGAGAAGTCCTTTTCAGAAGGGCAAATTGCGTATCTGCAAGAGCGATCGGATTTACCCTCCACGTCACAACACCGCAGCTGAATTCCTCTGTTAATGGGATTGAGCACCAGTGTTAATATTCTGGACCCAATGATTATAAATGTTTTATATATTGAAATCAACTTTAATACCAGTCTTTCTTGTGCATATCTTCATTACCACCAACAACTCAATCAACAGTCAATTAACATTACCGACTTCCTGTCAGTCGATTGACATTCAAATAATATAAATTCAACGGTTATATATTATAGGAGCTCATGTAATATGCAGCTTATCAGGCACCGAGTCCGCCCACATCTAAATTGGGAGTGTGCCTCCTACTCTGCTCTGCACGTGGGGCTTGGGGTCCAATCTCTTGATCACCATCGCATTCACTTAGAATAATACTTCGCGCCTGGTTACCCATAGCTATGCAAAATAGTTTATTAGGCTCCAATATGCTACAGGGAGCACAATTAATCACGGCGTGACTAATCACGGGTGAGCTCACACCGGCAAAATTCACCCCTCCAGAATCACACTGACTGTGGCATTCCCGTACAAAAAACATTCACACCTTTCCACGACAACACGGGAACGAGACGACTCAGCATCTGGTCCCGAGTTTCCCGCAAGGACTCTGTGTGCTTTTGACAACTTGATAGCTACTCGATCCACGAGTTTGGAGAACCTCGAGAGAGGTAATCAAGCCCCGGTATCCCCTTCGTCAAGTGTGGTGCCTTATTAACTTCAAAGAACGTGGGCACTCTTCTGCCTGAGCCTTACAAACCTTGTTGGTCCATCAAAATTATTAATATCACTAGCCAGGTGACAGGGGAAGAAACGTTGAAAGGAAACATGTGGGTAGTAAAGGGAAAATGTAATTCAACCGAATTATATGGAAAATGAATAACAGTGATGTAAGAGGAAACATTGGGCACAATTCTTAACTTCGAAAGGTGGTCACCCACCAAATTTCCAGGGTCACCCAGCATACCAGCACCCTGTGGGTCTCCAAACTGGCATACTGTCGCTACGCCCTCGCCAGTAGCCTTAGGTGTCCTAGCTGCTGAACCGTCGCACATCTGCAAACCCTGTAGGCGTTACTGGTGTCGATAACGCCAAACGCACGTGCAGCGAGCCCTCAGCAGCCAAATGGCAATGTCTCTGAAACAAAATCCGAGTCACGGCACCAAGTGTGGGCGGTCCGCCGTGTCCCCTCTCCCGTCAGAGAGGGAGGGGGGGCGCAGGTCGACTCATTGCAGTCTGTTATGTCCACCGGAGAAGCGGGCTACTCGACAACAGCTGACCACCAGGGGGTGGGTTTGTCAAGCGGCAAAACTATATTTCAATAGTCCTCTTTAGAAGGGCACATTGTGTATCTACAATAACGATCGGAGATACCCGTCACAACACCGCAGCTGAATTCCTCTATTAATGGGATTGAGCGCCAACTTTTATATCAGAGGCTTAATAAAGGTTATTTTGGGTTAAATCGCGTAAATATGTCGTTAAAACACGCCGCCACCCGACACAGCCACGTAAACAGAACGTGCCAATTCGTCACTAGTACAGCACACCGGTGTGTTGGAGAGCCAAGCCACAACATTTACAATCTGAGTACGACGTTTCGCCAGTAATTACAACTAGCTTCATCAGGCGACAGAAAGGTTTGTGGAGAAGTCCATAAACTTGTCGCTTGGGGGTGGTGGGGTCGTAGGTGGGGCGCCCGCAGAGCGGCTGCGCGGCTGCGGCATCACACAGCCCCTTCCACCAGGGCCGTCATCTCAATCAACCTCTTCGTAGAGCTTGGACTCCTCTTCTGTACTGGTGTACACGTTCGGACGAGCACGCTGCCTCGGAACCATCAGCTCCGCAAACTTGACCTTGCTCGGAGACGTCAGCTCCTTTCCCTGGTGCCACGCGTGCGACGCTTCTGCGCCCACTGCGCTTCGTGGCATCTGGGGAAGGGCCACTGGCGCAGCGACACCCGTGCCAGGTTGGGTGGCGGGCAGCATTGTGGTTTGTGTGATGACGTGGCATCCCATCCCCGGCTGCGCCACAAACTGAGGCCCCAGTTTTGGTTGCGTGAAGCCGTTGGGTTGCGTGAAGCCGTGGGGTTGCGTAATCGTGATTTGGCGCGTGATGACCTGGGGAGCCGTGGCCGGTTGCGCACTCACTCGGGGTGGCGCGATCGGCTGCGCTGCGCAGACCTGGGCTGACGTCTCTTGTTGTTGCTGCTGCTGCTGCCTCCCTTGCTGTCTCCCAGCCACGTCGCTGTGCTTTCTTCCCAGCACGGCTGTGATTGTGTCACAGCAAGAGAAGCGGCAACATTGTGGCGTGCATTCAGGTGACCGCCGTGCCTCCTGCTGGTGAACGTGCATGCAAAACAGGCAATATCATAAAGAACGGCTCGACACTACTTATCCACACCAGAGTAAGCGAACACCAATGTAGGACCAGCAAGCACAGCTGCTGTTTAGAGGAGTTTCTGTTTTGTGAGTCACATTAAGTCCTCTCGTGTGCATGATCATTTATCTGCGCTATAATGCATCGCAGGATGAATGTTTCAACCATCCCACCTGTTTACAAGAATTTATACCAAGAGGGCTTCCCTGTTATTCCTTTGTCTGGACAGCTGCTTGCTGCGACTCGGAATGTGTGTGAAAGGCAAGAGAAGCTGCTCGTCGAAAATGGTGAATATTTCTAATGATCAGAAACAAACATTGAATGTTACTTGACAACATTAGCTCTGTCCCTAGCGCACGGTTTGGTTCTGTACCTGCATGATAAGATGGCTCTGGCCCAAAATACACAACTCGGCTGACTAATAACGAGTTAATGTGTGTTGCAAGTACAATTATATGGGTTGGTAATGTCACACGTGCGATTCTGTTGAGTTTACGGTGTGCATAAGAGCTTAGTGCACGTGATGGGCATCTCTGCGTGGCGATAGAACCAGAGGCAGCACGAGCCAGGCGAAACGAGCCGGCGGCTCGTGTGGTTTGAATGCTGATACCGAGTCGTGGCAATTCATAAAATTTCTGGAGTGGGGGGCTGTGAAGAAATAGCATTAATACTGTACCGCATGTACAACACAAACAACTGCACGATCTCCTCGCAATGCTGGCTGGGGAACTGCATCTGTGTTACAAACTGGTTAAACAAGTGCATACCTGGCCACCCATTCGGTTTATCAGTATTCTTGTACATGGAAATTGAGTGTTCAGGTCCATACGGCGTACAGCCATTTCAATACGGGCAGCAATAAATGCATGTTTATTTGTTTGTGTTTCTCTCTTGTGATGGGACTTTGTAGGATGAAGGGCACGGGGTGACCAAAAAGGTCTAAATTGGTCTGTAATAAGGTGAGAAACTGATAAGGGGTTGACAGCTATGCAAGCGGTGCACGAGATTCACCGTCGTCCCTATGGAATTGAGATTGTTGACTGATAGAACAAACAAACATCATCATGACGCTGCACGCGTGTTGGATGTTAAGGTAATGTCTGTACGAGTATGTGTTCATCGTGCGAGGGAATGTGTTCCGCTGGACGCAATTCGCTCGTTACTGGACGCTGTTGGAGGTTTGTCTGAGGTGCTTGGGAGCGCAGCGTTGTTGAGTGTTCACCCTCTCCCCGCGCGAGCCCGGCCCCTGGTGCCAAATCTCCCGTCCACAGCCCTGACAGCCAATTGTGGATACCGTTTGATGTTGTTTTTGACCAGCGTACTTTTTCTACTTTGAACGACGATACAATGCGCGAACGAAGAACAACGCGGCAGACCTTGTAACACAGTCCAGGTAATCCCATCGAATTACGAATGCTCGCTTTGAGCGCAATTGTGGACACTTTTCGATTCACGAAATCGAATTTCCGTGTCGCAGTTCGTGACATTTCACAATGGCACGCGCCATGAGATCGTCGAGACGAGAAGCCTTCCCTGAGGCTGCCTCGTCCATCCGGTACAGCGCCACGGGGTTCCCTGCAGCAACGCAACAGTATTACAACAAAATCTTGTTCGTGAGTTCCCTGAAAAGGTTATTTTTGTTTAAAGTTATTATAAAATTATTATTTAATCGTTTTAACATTTTAGTTTGTGAAAAAGCGATATCGGTGGATATATTCTTAGGTTAGGACTAGCGTTGGAATGGCTGTCCGAAACACATGCCTAACTTTTTTTTTATTAACGGGAAAAGCCATTTCCAATGTAATACATTTACTTTCACGTGTGGTTTTATTTCTTAACGCATCCCTGTCGTAAATCTGCAACCTTGATCATCTACACTTGTGTAATGACGACTTCTCTTGAGATGGCACTTTATTGAAGACACGTTCACTTGACATCAGGTGGAGACCCCACTGCAACAGCCCCGAGTCTCCCACGCATCTCCCCCTTATATACCCACCGAGGCCACGCCCCCCTTCTCGATCATTATCGCTGACTCTGGATGCTCACTCCACCGGCAGACTCTGCCGTTCCCTTCCGTCACCTGACCACGCTCCCTTTTCGATCATTCCCGTCGCCACCAGTCCCTTCGCACTCACAACTGATACCCCTGTCATTACCTCCCGTAGCCACCGGTCCCTTTGCACTCACAATTGATACCCCTGTCATTACCTCCCATGGCCCCTAGTCCACTCACACCGCATGCAGGTTCTGTGGTGCCACACACCCACACACAACGCACCCACGTATAGTGTCCTGACGGGGGTTGCCTGGCACATTGGGTTTTAATCCGAGGGGCTCCTAGAGGGAGAGTCCCATGGTTTCCCGGTGCCAGGAGAATGGCCGACCCTCACAAGACAGGTTACATTGCGGTGCCTCTAAATTGGCTTAAGATTGTATGGGCGCCGAACGAAAAGGTTCACTGGGCCAACCGCAATGAGTTACTCACGACACTGGGAGAGGCGGAGGGTGGAATATTAGGCCAGAAGGGCAGACCAGTGGGTTAGAATTAATGAGCATGGGAGGATGATGGGTGAGGGGCCGCAGCAGCAGCAGACTCCGTGGCCCTCCATGCAGACGGCACAGGTGAGCGCGCGATTGGCTGCGTGGTACAATGCCACTCTGGGACTTTGAAGTGAGGGGATTAGGCCACGGTAGAGACGGTGGAGAGGGACGACGACTGGAAGCAAGGGTAAGCGCCCGATTGTATGCACGGTATAACGTCACCCTGGGCCTTTGAAGTTTAGAGAATAAAGATTGGTGCCCTGGGACGGTGAGAGCAGTTGTCTTCAACCTCCAGGTGATCCAGACCCACTCCCTGCCGTCCTGCCTCCTCAAGCCGCTCGCAGCATCCGTGTGATGCCAGCGAGTGCTGCTACGAGGCAATGATAAGCGAGGGTTTCGCTCGTCCTTCTCCCTCCGACTCTCACAGCGTGGGATGCCGTGAGTACAGCTACGAGGTACGTGATCGAACGTTTGTGTAACTGGGGTCATAGGCAGAGTTAGGCTAGGCTCTCCTCGTGAAATATTCTCCCTCCAGGTAACGGGTATTTGCGCCGTTAATAAAGTCTAGTACAGAATATCGGTGTAGTGTGATTTCTGTGTGTATGGGCAGAACCTCGGCGTAGCGTCAGTGATCTGTGTGTGGCACGTCTGTGTGGAGAGACGGCGTGCCCGGCGTGAGTGCGAGCGCAGGGCTGCAGCGTGGGGGCGGTGTCGGTGAGGTGAGCGTGCGCGTGAGGCGCGTGTTTACACAGCGCACTTTACGCAGCGCGTTTACACAGTAGAAATCGCGTTAACGGTGAGGCGTGTCTCATAGCCCTGTCCCAGCCGTTTCTTTCCCGCTAGCATTAGCCTCTGTTTGCACGGGGGGGGAGGGGGGGTGTGCATATTCATACCACCGCCGTTCCTTTTGGGTAGCGCCAGCTTTGTGAGGGAAAAACGCGCCTGCAGGGGCGCGTGCGTACACGCCTCCATGTTCGTTTTTGTGTGTGGGGTACGTGTGCGTGGGGGAGATAACCCCGGGCGGTGGCGAGCCAGCCGAGTAGCGATGTCCCTCAGAGAGGGCGCTGGCGGGGGCGCGGCGAGAGACGGCTGAAGAGGAGGATGGGGGAGTGGAGGGGGTGGACGGCGCACCCCCACAGCTCTATTGCCATTACACTTGTAACGCGGCACGGCACAGTGTTCACTCGCTCGCTCGCACATCGAGAGAACGACTCAAGAAACGCGAGGAGGAACTACGGACAAAGCCGGTAATGCAGCAGCCGCACAGTTACCCAGTTGCATAAAATTTCCCAAGCTCTGCGGTCATCTCCATACAGCATTAAGGCGTTATCGGGAAATCAATTAACGAGCGGTTATACACATGGGAGGATCGCAAAGCGCCTGGAGAAACCCCTCGCGTGCAAGGGTGAAGCAATCGATCCCATACAGATAGAACGAGTGGAGTCCACATTTATTTTTGTTGTATCGCCTTCTGACGAGCCAGGGGGCATGGCTCACAACGTCTGCTTGATCCACCAACCCCTCCCTGTTGCCTCCTCGGTGTCTGTCTGGATTGCAGGCACGGGCTCGACAACGCATTGTATAACGACTTGACACACTGACAACAGTTAAGGCCAGCATCGCGAAGAGATCTCACACGCTGTGTGCACACGCGCACGCACTTGCCTGGTCACCCATGGAGTCAGCAGCCTGGTGATGTCTTCCCTACACTCGCACAACGGGGAGCTGCTGATCCGAGCCCCGGGGGTGCTCGCAGACAGCACCCACACGCTGCCAGCTTGTGGGCGTCCCAACATCCCCCACCCGCATTGTTCACATTCCTCCTCACGCGTCACCATTGAACGGATATGTTTTTGTTCGCTGTGCAAAAATATAAAGGCGCAGCCCTGCAACTGCTTGCTAACGTCACCGCTGGCAGGAAGTGCGTCTCTCTGCTAGACTAGGGGGCGCCTTCCAGAGCCCCCCTCTGGTATTGTTGGCCTACTCTTCCACGCTGGCCGGACGTCACGGAAGAGGAGTGCTGCTGTCATCATGTCGGCCACTGAATTGCTGGTAGGACGGCACTCATTGTATCTATGTAAATGTATAAGTGCGGGTGATTGATTCGGAGCCGTCAGAAAGGCTTCTGTTTTATATAAACCGTATATATGTGTGGCGCAAAAAGATCCGGATACATCGATGTGTACATAATATCCCCGACCGAATACATAAGTACCCCCCCCCCTCGACTCTCTATGTGGGATCGTCTCCACACTCAAATCAGCACTGGCCTCGCTCGTCTCCGCCACGGGGTGACAGTGAATGGCGGAAGTTCCACATTCCTCTGGCACAATTTGAGTTCCTCGTAAGGACACCGACTTTTGATGCCACTTTAAAGTTCCACTTCTGTCGATGACTGGTGCGGGATAGATCATGGGCCCAATCAACCCCTGACCACGATGTCAACTCGTGCTCAGAGGCCATGCGACCTCACTCACACCAAGGCGTAAGCGAAGTGGGCTCACAGTAGGGGAGCTATGAATGAGAATAATGCCCACGTGCCTCCTGCCCTTGCCCTCCGCATCCTTCCCTGGGGATGAATATGGTGGTGGTGATGGTTGGGTAATGGTATCTTATAAACGTCCTTATCTTATCTTAACGTAATTCACATAGTGCCTTAACCAAGTCGCTTTACAGAGAATTAAGAACGGCATAACAACGAGTGTGTGAATGTAACGGTGGACATGAGGTGAATTAGATAGATGAGAGAGGAAGCAATGGGGGAGAATCTGTGATGCGTGAATTGGCTGAAAGCGAAATTGATGACAGTAAATGATGATGAACGTGTAGTGACATCGGAGATGTCACTGTATGGTGCCAGCCCAGGAGGGCCGTGGCGTGTGATGTCCCTACATCGCGGACAGCACCGGGCGGGTTGCTGTGTGATGCCGGCTTGAGCATAGCACGGCGTGCGATGCAGCGTCATCGCGTACACCCCTTAGGTGGGTGTAGTACCAGCCCTAGCGGGGCTTGGTGAGCGCTGGGATAGCGCGGGCACCACGCACAGCATGTAGTGAGGGCTCTCACAAGGGGGAGCGGGAAAGTGTCAGCCCAGGGGCAGGGTTGCCCCGGGCCATGGCACTCTGGTTGACACGTGATCTGGAGTGTCCACAAATAAGGCCCCAGGTGGAGGGACTCGGGGGTGATCACGTGTCCAGGGAGAGCTCTCGAGAGGGATCGAGAGGGAGCTAGAACACTCGAGGTGGGCGGGGCCGAGGGCGGAGCCAGCCCCGACCCGGGAGGATATAAGGTGGGTCCCTGACAGAGACCGGAGTCGCTTCGTTCTACAAGCCGGAAGCTCTACGTCTACAAGCTGGAAGCTCCACGTCTACAAGCTGGAAGCTCTACGTCCTACGAGGCATCAACACGTGGTCGGGGACCCGAGTGAGGGTCCGACTCTTCGTAGCTGTAACTCCTACGTATAGTGTAGTTAGCTGGGTTGTCACCACCCCAGGCTGTATCTGGTAAAGGGGCAGTTACCCCTTTGGAAATACGTGTTGCATAATAAATGTGTTGCCTCTAAAGATTAACGTCTGCGACTCAGTTGGATTCACTATAAATGGATTGAATGAATGGGGAATTAGTGATAGCCGTTTCATGAGAATATGCTGTAATTAGGAAGTAGTGACAGCTGTACAAAAGAACGCGCCTGCATGCACTCACCCCGAGAAGACGAGTCAATCATATTTCAGCCTAAGCTTCACCTCCACTACATTCCATGTACAACGTAGAGCAACTCCAACTTCAAAGCATAACCACCACCGTTCGGTGGCCTAACGCATGCATTATAGCAGCTTCTCATATCCATTTGAAGGGAGACATCGTCATTGTTTAACACATTTGATTTCAATTTATTTACGTTTACATTTTACCACATTCGTCTTCCCAATACATCGGCATCGAGCCACACGAAATCTGGAATTCCTTCATATAGAGCAGTGGTTCTCAACCTTCACTGCAGCCTGCACCCCTTTGGTTCTCAGAAAGTACATCTCGCACCCCCAGGGGGTGCGTGCACCCCAGGTTAAGAACCAAACCTCTAGAAAGAGACCCTCGATATTCCGGGGATAATTAAGCGATGATGTCCCAATACATTTCATCCGTTTTATTAGTAAATTATCTTATTACAACGAATGTCAAATTTATCCCCACGTTATAGCTTCAATGTTATGTACATTATGCTATATATACACACGATACAAGTATGAAGAGCAGTTCAAAATAAAAGTTGTAAAAAACCCCACCGAAAATTAAAAGGCCATTGTGGAAGGCACAGCAACACTTCTGCAGTGGAGGCTGAAGTGGGCCCAGGGTGGTACGTGGCGGGGATGCTGAGCCAACCGTGGAGACGTAGCGTCGTTTCTTCTTAGCACGCTGTTAGAAATGCGACCTTTGCGAGGGCAGGTTGTTATGCGTTTTTAAAATAATTTAAAAGATTTTAGGGGTACCTCTAAAAAAAAAACACACCGCACATTCGCCCCTTATTTTCAGGGCACATTCTCCATTGCTGCATTCCTCCGTACTTGACATTTTCCATTGCTGCATTCCTCCGTACTTGACAGACCAGGGCCCAATTCACGTTTTTCGCGCAGTTAAAACTACTGGTTATATCTCAGGTTTAAAAAGAAACTCGGGCATGGTACAAACATATCCCCACGCCTTTTTGGCTCTGCCCGATTCCAGCGCAACTTTACCATGAGATCACGGAGCCTATTTAATGACTTGCGGGGGGAGAAACCTCTCCCCGTCCCTAGAAGAGACGCTGCGGGGTCTGAAACCTGGCACGGGAACGAGAAGTCGATAATGCCCTGCTCCAGAACTCTGAACATCGTCGCCAGGGAAGATGATGCCGGTCAACCGGAAGGAACAGGAGCCCTCTTAATGGCGACAGTGGCATGGTACAACTCTTCCGAGAGCATGGGCAACTTGAGGCATCAGCTTCGGGGAAAAGAGACGGAGTACGAGGCCAGGTGGTTCCCTTTTATACGGAGCTTGAAGTGAGGCGGTCGGATTAGTGGGGGGGGGGGCGGGGGGCTAGAGATGGGGACCGAAAAAGAGGGGAATAGCAGCCCCTCAGTGATGAAGTGGGAGCGCAACTCGGAACGGTGTAAGGAAAGCATGGACGCCCATTAGGCGCCTGTTATGTTACTTCATTTTAGGGGTCTTCTTTGTTCTCCTTTCCCTCCACCCTTTTCCCCATCTCCCCTACCTAAGGGTTTCCTCGTGAGGTTCGTTATACTTCCCCTTCCCCCGTCATCTCCCAGACGTCGTGGCGTCTTCACTTGGTTGGGGCAGCGGCGGTGGGGGGCACCCCACCACTTACCCCCCCCCCCTCTATAATGGTTAAGTTGCGTCGGGATCGTCTTCCGGCGCCGCGTGACAACAACAAACCAACTCCGTGCCATTGTCCGCCGAGTCAAGGCTTATCACGGGGAAAAATAATTACGCCCACACAAACATTCAGCTCCAGATGTTGAGTTTGCACTCCTCGTACAAATTTGCGGAGTGTGCTGTATACATTGTGTATTTTAAAACCGATAATGCAGGCCAATTTGTAGCAAATACTGCGTTAAAAACTTCAACATCCACAAAGTACATTTGGCTATTACCTTATTGAAGTTGTATTTGTTTAACATATTGTGATGTATAGTTAATTACCGATATTTTTTGGATACATTATTCTTAGACTTTGAGTTTTTGTGAAGAAAAACACGCAGACTATCCACTTCTTTGGCAACCCTGTGACCCCCCCAAGCATGAATTCATATTCTTGCATTTTTTTTCTCCTTCAGATTCCGTGACCTGGTAATTACCCTTGCGAAGTGCGTGCGATATAAAAAAAACACACAAATCTCAGGGGCACATCATTCTCAACTCACGCGAGTCGTCGCTCGCTCACGAGCGGCATCACACAGCAGCGTGACAATGCGAGACGTCGTTTTTCTGCTGGGCGCGCGCTTCCCATCCAATGTCCTGCAGCCCACCCCCTGACCCGACCGCATCGCTGACCGCAGTCGGGGTTGGCCGATGTTTCCGGACCGGCCGAGTGCACGAGGAGCCATTCATAGAGTTTGCATCGCGTGTGCGTGCTTGTATACTCTTTGTACTTGCGGGGAGCGGTGGTGTAGTGGTTAGCGCTACGCTGCGCTACGAACGCGGCGACCCGATTTCGATTCTTGCCCACGGCCAACACCGGTGACGATTATCTGAACCGGTTCGAAGCCTCCCCTAGGTCGACTCAGCCTCAAATGAGTACCTGGTGCGGTGTGTAGACATCGCCACTGGGGAGACAAAAGCGGTCGGGGGTGGTGCTGGCCATCCACCCCCTCGTGTGCCGTGCCGGCCTTCATAGGTGTTTGCTAACAGCACTTGCCCCAACTGTCTGTTAAGGCTATATGGGAGATATTTGTCTTTGTTTGTGTTCACTGCACTACAAACCATTTCTGGACTGATTTAGGTCCTCCTCACACTATTGGTCACGTGAGGGGTGGTTGTTTGACAATACTTCACCAATGTGTGGTGTTAAACCTGTGGCCAGGAATCGAACTCGGGTTACCAGGTTCGCGGTGCATTGCGTTAACCTCTGCGCGGCCACTCTGCCCTCGTTATATAGCTCGTGCGAGCGATTCGCTTACCGTCAATCATGTTCTACACGAAGATTGTTGCCCAAATTGTGAAACCAATTTCTACGTGACATTTTTACGTCACGTTAATGTAAGTTGCCAGTGATTTGGCAAAGACGATCGAGAATTTGTGCATCGTGGTTAAGGGACCCCATTATTTGAACCCCGCGACCTCAGCGGCGCTGGCTCACGGCCGAGTCATTCGTTTGCTTCTGTAGCCCAGCTTCTGGAAAGACTCCGGTCCATCGTCTCCAACGTGCGACAGCACCAACACGGTTTAACACGTGGTAGTCAGAGGAGGCTTTCACGACCAATATTATTCATATTAGAGGTTTTTGGGGGTTAGATCGCGTAAATATAAATGTGTCGTTAAAGCCGCCACCACAACCAATCAGTAAGGCATGTCAGGTAAACAAAAGTGCCAATTCGTTACTAGTTCAGCACACATTGGTGTGTTGGAGAGTAAACCCACTACATTTACAATTCGAGTACTATCCAACAATTCCACTACCTCAAGAGTGGTGCCGGTCTTCTCCCCTGCTCTTAATAATTTATTGGTAGATAATTGTCGGCCATTTCACTCACGGCGACGCTCTGATGACCTCCTGCTCTATCTGGGCACACATCTGGCTGCTCGTAGAGGCTTGTGTCCATTTCGTACGTTCCACTGCCAGGGCCATCTTTTAAAGTGACCTCTTCGTAGACGTTGTCCTCCTCTTTTATGTCAATATGCACGTTCGGCTGAGCATGCTGCCTCGGTCCCATCGTCTGTGGGTGATACTTGGCCTTGTCTGGAGATCCCATGATGGCTTGATGTCCCTTTTCTCGAGGTGTCACATTTGCCAGTTTCTTTTTCTTATCCATCGGAAGTGGCATTTTTGGTCGTGAAAAACCTGGCTGTGAAATGACCTGAGGACCCATCCCTGGCTGTGAGGTGACTTGAGGACCCATCCATGGTTGTAAGGTGACCTGATGACCCATTCCTGGCTGTGAGGTTACTTGAGGACCCATCCATGGCTGCGAGGTTACTTGAGGACCCATCCCTGGCTGTGAGGTTACTTGAGGACACATCCCTGGCTGTGAGGTTACTTGAGGACCCATCCCTGGCTGTGAGGTTACTTGAGGACCCATCCCTGGCTGTGAGGTTACTTGAGGACCCATCCCTGGCTGTGAGGTTACTTGAGGACCCATCCCTGGCTGTGAGGTGACTTGAGGACCCATCCCTGGCTGTGAGGTTACTTGAGGACCCATCCATGGCTGCGAGGTGACCTGATAACCCATCCTTGGCTGTGAGGTGACCTCATAACCCATCCTTGGCTGACTAATGAATTGAGGACCCAATCTTGGCTGACCAGTGAACTGCGGAACCATCATTGGGTGAGAAACAAACGTTGGCTGAGTGCCCATTTCAGGCGGCATAACAAACATATAAGGCTGAGTGCCCATCCTCGGTTGTGTCGTGTATTGAGGCACAAACATTCCGGGTGGCGCATTGACCATCATGGGTTGCTGATAATCAGCGCCAGCCATCGTGGGCTGGGAAGCCCCTGGGTATGCCGTCGGCGGCTGCCCGTAGAATTGTGGTCCTTGCTGTGGTTGAGCATGAAATGGATGTGCCATCGGCGCGTTGGTGGTATAAGCGGGAGGGGGCATTTGGGCTGCATAGGCTCCAGATGGTTGTGGATGCCCCTCCAATCTCCCGTCTGTCATGGTCTTCACTGCCCTCACGAAGGCCGTGAAGGGATTGCCGTGCTGGTTGCGAGTTGTCGATGAGGGTGGCGGTCTCCCCTCCCCCTGTAGTCACACAGCACACGGCGGCGTCGTCGTTGAGCGTGTGTAAGTGTTTCGCAATATGGTCAGTCCTCGACTTACGAGCGGGTTCGGTTCTCCTGAGTCCCGTTCGTACATCGAACAATTCTACGTGGGAATACAGTGATGTGCTGTATTTAACTGCACGCACGGTCAGTATTTATAAAATGTGTTACGGTTTAACGGAAATGGGAAACATTATTAAACTCATAAATAAGAACATCGTACATTTGCATGTAATACTGTAATAATTGTGTAATAAATAAAACATGAAATAAAGTAATATGAAACTCTTTGGTTCTTTCGGTAAAGTCCCGTAGATAGAAAAGGAAGGAGCTCCTACCTCAGCAGTTCTCCTGCTGTGTTTGTCTTACCTGATGATGGTTGCTTGTGTTGTGATAGAAACGTCGTGATCTATTAATTTTCTATCTACGTGACTTTACCGAAAGAATAAAAGAGTATGGATTCTTGCAGTCACGAAAGCTTCAAATAAAAGTAATGAGTAGAAAACAAATTCAGTTTTATTTTTACTTACCTTGATTCCACAATTGCACGCACACTCACACGGGGACACGCACGCGCACAACAACAATAAAGATCCCCCGTGTAGCCTTCACAGGCTGTGCTGTTAGCGAGCAGCGCCTCTGATGAAGGCCGGTAGGGCACACGAGGGGGTGGATGGCCAACACCACGCCCGGCTGCATTTGACTCCTCAGTAGCGATGTTTACACACCGCACCAGGTACTCATTTGAGGCTGACTCGACCTAGGGGAGGCCCAAGACCCATTCAGATATTCGCCACTAGTATCGAAGTCGGGTCGCCGCATTGGTAGCACAGCACGCTAACCATTGCACCACCACTCCCTACAAACACACACACGGGGGCACGCACGCGCGTGCACGCACACGCGCGAGCACTCTTTCACACACGTCCGATGAGCACGGATGGCTACGTACGGTGCGAAAGAAGTTCAACATACATACTCTTACTTCCTCACACATACATGTGCGCATGCACACACAAACACTCATTACACCCGCCATTCCGTTTGCAATGGCGAGTTCGCGTTTTACGTCGATGTAAAAAATATTTCGTGGAAGCTAGTTTGCACGTGCGTGTGTTCGTAGGTGCGGATGTTCGTAAGTCGATGACTGCCTGGGATGTGCAAAGTGACGCAACCTCTCTGGACACGTCAGACCAAGTCCATATGGGCAGCTGGCACTCTCATCGCGGTGTGTGTCTCGCCCTTGCACATTTCACGCGGGGCAAAACCGCTTCTCTCTCGACAGAGCGGTGGCGCAACTTTGTGAAATTCTTTGTACAACCTGTTTGACAGGTGTCATGTGATGGCATTGATAGGACACCGTGGTAATGCAGACTGGAATGTGAATAGTGCGATGCTGAAATATGCACCAAATACTCCGCAACCCTAAAACCACGTGGAAGTGGAGTGTGCATCTCAAGGCCGTAATTATAATATATATTAAAATATGCTCAAAATGTCCCCCCAATATAATGCTATAAAATAGATTTCTGTTTATATGATTCTGGTTATGGTTGTACTTTATTAATCCCTAATCTCTGCCATGACATACAATGAAACGAGAAATGGTAAAAAAGAAAAAACAGAGCAATGTAATACAATACACTATTAAACATTATTGTAAAAAGATAAATAAAAAGTCCATCCTATGTGTTAGTGAATAAAAAAAATTAGGCAGGAATTTCGTTTTCAAATTTAGGTTTTTAAAAATCTGGGGGGGGGGACCCCAGACCCCCTGGAAGATTTGGTCCCCCCTAATGTTGACTCCATGGCTACGGCCTTGGTGCATCTCATTGCTTCTGTAGTGTCTGGTGTTTAAAATAATTTTGGGCCCAGCGTTAATGTCTCGGCCCATTTAGAGGCCTATAAAATAGCAGTTTGACTGCGAATGAATAAACAATGGATGTTCAAAATTGGTCACCGTAGCCTGTGACTTCACTTTCCTCACGAGGGCCGTGAAGGGATTGCCGTGGTGGTGCTGAGTTGTCGATGATGGTGGCGGTCTCTCCTCCCCCTGTAATCACACAGAACACGGCGTCGTCGTTGAGCATGTGTGTTTCGCAATATTGTCAGTCCTCGACTTACGAGCGGGTTCGGTTCCTGAGTCCCGTTCGTACGTCGAACAATTCGTAAGTGGGAATGCAATGATGTGCTGTATTCAACTGCACGCACGGTCAGTTTTTTCAAATGTGTTACAGTGTAACGGAAATGAGAAGCATGATTAAACTCATAAGTAATATCGTACATTTGCATGTAATACTGTAATAATTGTGTAATAAATAAAACATTAAATAAAGTAACATGAGTAGAAAACAAATTCAGTTTAATTTTCACTTACCTTGGTTCCACAATTGCACGCACACTCACACGGGGACACGCAAAACAACAATAAAGATCCCCGTGTAGCCTTCACAGGCTGTTGGGGCAATTGCTGTTAGCGAGCAGCGCCTCTGATAAAGACCGGTAGGGCACACGAGGGGGTGGGTGGCCAACACCACGCCCGGCTGCCTTTGTCTCCCCAGTGGCGATGTTTACACACCGCACCAAGTACTCATTTGAGGCTGACTCGACCTAGGGGAGGCCCAAGACACATTCAGATATTCGCCACTGGTGTTGGTCGTGAGCGGGAAGCAAAGTCGGGTCGTCTCATTGGTAGCGCCGCGCGCTAACCATTGCACCACCACTCCCTAGAAACACACACACGGAGGCACGCACGCGCGTGCACGCACACGCGCGCGCACTCTTTCACACACGTCCGATGAGCACGGATGGCTACGTACGGTGCGAAAGAAGTTCAAAATACATACTATTACTTCCTCACACACACATGTGCGCATGCACACACAAACACTCATTACACCCGCGATTCAGTTTGCAATGGCGAGTTCGCGTTTAAAGTCGATGTAAAAACATATTTCGTGGAAGCTAGTTCGCAGGTGCGGATGTTCGTAGGTGCGGATGTTCGTAAGTCGATGACTGCCTGGGATGTGCAAAGTGACGCAACCTCTCTGGACACGTCAGACCAAGTCCATATGGGCAGCTGGCACTCTCATCGCGGTGTAAGTCTCGCCCTTGCACATTTCACGCGGGGCAGAACCGCTTCTCTCTCGACAGAGCGGTTGGGAAACTTTTTGAAATTATTTGTACAACCTGTTTGACAGGTGTCATGTGATGGCATTGATAGGACACCGTGGTAATGCAGACTGGATTGTGAATAGTGCGATGCTGAAATATGCACCCAATACTCCGCAAACCTGTAGTGTCTGGTGTTTAAAATAATTTTGTGCCCCGCGTTTATGTCTCAGTCCATTTAGAGGCCTGTAAATTGGCAGTTTGACTGCGAATGAATAAACAATGGATGTTCAATATTGGTCACCATAGACTGTGACTCTAGTGTGAAATCAATTGTAGTAGCAGGCTGTTATAGTTAATTGAGATACAAATTGCCGTTATCAGAGCACCACAAGCATCCAAACAGATCCATTCGTACATGCTGCATCGTGCCCAATTATGACACTCATAACTGTGCCATTGCCGAACACTGAACAAAATTGCCGAGAGCTCAGCCGACAAATGGATCCCGTACACGCATGTGGCCCAACGCAAAACGAGACTCGAGCCTGCCTCTCTAGGATGTAGCCATCACGCCTCCCCTGCTCCATCACGCCTCCCCTACGCCATAAAGTCTCCCTTGCTCCATCACGCGGGCGATGAAGAGGAAGCGCTCATCCCTTGTCGGCCCCGGGCCAGCGTTGGAAATTCCACATTCCCATGGTGCGAGCACCATGCCTAGACTCTAAACTCGCACAGAAACCTGACAATGTTTGACTCGATTATTAAACCACCCGTCCACGTTCACCTTACCCGCACAACATATCACCTGTGTAATAAAATAACAATGCAACGTCTTTACTTCTAAATAATGTTTGTGCTGTAATTGACCCAGACGCAGTCTGTTGTTTTTTTGCACAAATAACCGCCGTTCGCCACTTCATGACGGTGACTTTACAACGGCGCTTGTGCCAGGCTAGGTGCACATCCACTGCCTCGTCATACGTGCACTTAAACTTGACTGCTCGTGTCCCTTGAATGGCTGAGAGCTTAACAGATATTGCGGTGTGTGTCACAGGCACCCGTGGATTCTTACCTGGTCCCCCATTGAATACACCTGCTTGTCCTCCAACAGCAGGCGCTTGGTTGTTAACAAGATGGTGGGACGATACTCAAGCGACAAATGACGCTAGAGAGACCGGTCCGTCTGAATACGTACAGATCAAAAATAAATTTCCGCATAGTTCACGTGTCCCGGTTTTACAGGTTTCCGGATGCTTGGTCTTTGTGGCGAGTGGCGTGCGCTGTGTGCAAAAGGTAACAGGTGATTAATATTTACCCACCACAGGTGTGCAATTATATCATGACATAATTACGACAAACTGGGAAAAACATTGGCATGCAAAATCGATTTTTTATTTTAACGTTTGACAAATTATGACATTACATGAATCATACCTAATTACATAACTGTTCTGCCTCGGGTTTTTCCAAAGTGAAACTTGAAGTGGTGTGGAGCTCAGTCATTTAATGATTTCGCAGAATCCTTCTTTTGCATCTGCCAATCTTTGTAACGTTGTTTTTGTTCAGAGGTTCTTGTCAATTGCAATTCCTCCTGTAAAGGCTTCGCTTTGATCACTTTACAACAATGGGCATTTTCAGAAGTAGAGTTCGAGTTTTATTGTGATTAAAAAAAACATCTTTAGAAACAGTACAGTCGACCATGATCAAGTTTGCATGTAAGAATATAGAGGCCCAATTTGCCATATGGAGTATGCACAGTAATTTGTGAGATGAAAAATTGAACAGATTCGTAGGAACATCTGACGCTATACACGGTTTTTATGTTCTGCAGTCGGTATACGTTTCATCATATTGGCTAGACGCAAAAAAACTAGCACATGGATCAATTGATGCGATGTGAATTTACCCTGGAAAATAAAGCATATTTGCCAAGTGCGTAATATTGTAGCTTTAAAACACGTTCCTTCGGAGTGGGCAGGTAGGAACTTGGTTGGACAGCGCGGCGTTCGTGGGGGGGGGCAGTTGGATGAGTGGACATGTTGACCCTTCCCCCCCACCCTCCCCGACATCGTCAACCAATCGTGGCGTAGCTTGGTGTTCGGTGGAGAGGTGGATGGGTGGGCGGAATTCCGGATATGCAGGACAGACACATAATCCCTGGTGGGCAGTGTGGAACCTGTTGTTCCTACCTGTATAACACTCTAGGTAACTAAGACTCACACACACATACACTCACTCTCACACTCTGAGACTCACACACACATACTCACTCTCTCAGACACACACAAACTCACTCTCACACTCTCAGACTCACACACACACACTCACGCTCTCAGACTCACACACACACTCACTCTCAGACTAACACACACACTCTCACACTCTCAGACTCACACACACACTGACTATCACACTCTCAGACTCACACACACACTCAATGTCACACTCTAAGACTCACACACACATACACTCCCTCTCACACTCTCAGACTCACACACACACTCACTCTCAGACTCACACACACATGCACTAACTCTCAGACTCACGCACACACACACTCACTCTCACACTTTTAGACTCACACACACACACTCACTCTCACACTCTCAGACTCACACACACTCACACTGTCAGACTCACACACACACTCACGCTCACACTCTCAGACTCGCACACACACTCACACACACACTCACTCTCACACTTTCAGACTCACACACTTACACTCACACTCTCAGACTCGCACTCACACACACTCTCAGACTCACACACACACACGCTCACACTCTGAGACTCACACACACTCACTCTTACACTCTCAGACACACACACACTCACGCTC
>CM025667.2:808826-828664 GCA_014621495.2 Entosphenus tridentatus
ACGGGGAGCCCCACCATCGAAGGCGGTGCCACAGGGTGGGACCCGTCGAAGGCCGTCTATGTTCGGGACGAGAGGGGGCCTGAGGAGCTGACGGCAGCATCGACCCAGTGGCCTGCTCGAGGGGGAGCGGGGTTGCGCTCGAGGCCGCCGGCGCGGGAGCGCCAAGACAGAGGGAGTGCTGCACGGCGAGCCGACTCGTAGTGTTTCCGCTGCGGCCGTAAGGGCCACTTCGCCAGAGAATGTTGGGCTCGCATTCGGCAGCCGCCCCAGCAGGAGGCCTCGGTCACGGACGCGACGCGGCAAGACCACCCACGACAGGCAAGTCGGTACGCATCAGACACCCGGCAAGGCCTGTCATCTCATGCATCACCATCGCTACGCGGGCCGGGTGCCATTACTAACGGGGGGGCGTGCGGTGATCCGCGTTGCTCTCTGACGCAGTGGCGGAAATTGGCACGGCGGGTGGTTGCGGCCGCTACTGGGTCGTCGACCATGCCGGGTTCCATCCAAGGGCTCGACGTACGCATTTTGGTGGACTCGGGTGCGTCCGCGACTATTATCTCTGACGTGATATTCCATCTCTTGTCCATTCCGCCGGGGCGGGTGCGGCCAGTTTACGACTCTTGCATAGCGGCAAACGGGGGTAGTATGGGCATTGTGGGTCAGGTGGATGCCAGTATATCGGTTGGGGGTGTTTCGGCTTCAGGGACTGTGTTGATTTCCAGGTCCCTCGCGGTGCCCTGTTTATTGGGGACCGATTTCCTGGCCAAGATGCCCATTCAAATAAGGATGGATCACAATTGTATCGAGTTGCCGGGGGGTCAGCAAATTCTATTCTTGCCGTCACCCTGGGGCCAGTCAGCAACTGACCGTCAGGTACAGGCGCTGTCCGAGGTGTCAGTGGATATTCCACCTGGCTCGCAGATGCTTATTCCGCTGCGGTATCGGAAACCAGTGCCTGGAATCGAGGGTGATGTGGGTGTTTTGTTATCACCGTCCACTGCTATAACGGGTAGCTTGACGCTGGTCGGGGCACAGACGATTGTCCGGCCGGGTCAACCTCCGTTTTTACAAGTGTTGAATGGGAGCGCGGAAAATGTTGTTGTACCGGCCAGAACAGTTTTGGCTCACGCTCCGACTGCTTTCACGAGCCATGACGATCAGGAGCGCCGGGGCCTTGTAGGGGGGGTATCAGCCTCCACGTCACAGGACGATCGATGGATTGCCGAGTTGTGCCGAGAAAATGCGTCTTTGACTAGGGACCAGCGGTCCGCGCTTCGCGCGCTGTTGGGAAGGTATTCCGACGTCTTTATTGCGGACGATTTAGATTTGGGTCGCACCTCCTTGCTTTCCCACCACATTGATACGGGGGATGCCGCTCCGATTCGGATGAACCCGCATCAGTTGAGTCCGCCGGAGCGGGATCACATTCGCGGTGCAGTGGAGGAGATGCTGGCCGCTGACATTATTTCCCCGTCCAACAGTCCATGGGGCGCGCCAGTGGTCCTTGTGAAAAAAAAGGATGGGAAGTTGCGCTTTTGTGTTGATTTTCGCAAATTAAATAAGGTGTCGGTTGCGGACGCGTACCCCCTGCCGCGTATGGATGATTCCCTCGATGCCTTGTCTGGGGCAAAAAAATTTTCTACTCTTGATCTCTCATCGGGATTCTGGCAACTTCCCCTGGACAAGTCCTCGAGGGAAAAGACGGCTTTCCGGACGCCGCAGGGATTATTTCAGTTTAATTGTCTTCCCATGGGCTTCAACGCCGCCCCTGCGACATTCCAGCGGCTGATGGTGCTCGTGTTAACGGGTCTGCAGTGGGAGATGTGTTTGATATATTTAGACGATGTTATCGTCTTCAGCCGCACGTTTGAGGAACATTTGCGGAGGTTGGACGCGGTGTTTGCTAGAATGCGTTTCGCCAATTTGAAATTTAAGCCCAAAAAGTGTCACCTGTTGCAACGATCCGTGCGCTATTTGGGCCACATTGTCAGTTCGGAAGGGGTCGCCACGGACCCGGAGAAGACGGCGTGCGTCCGTAACTGGCCGACTCCGGCCTCAGTGGGGGACGTGCGTCGGTTCGTCGGGTTCGCTTCATATTACCGCAGGTTCGTTCCAAACTTTGCCACGATTGCTAGGCCGTTGCACCTCCTTACGGCTAAGGGCCGGAGGTTCAGCTGGGGACCGACGGAAGAGGCGGCGTTTCAAGGCCTGCGCAATCGTTTGGCGTCGGCACCAACGTTAGACTTCCAGATTTCACTCGGCCTTTTATTCTGGATACTGACGCTAGTGACACCGGGATTGGGGCTGTCCTGTCCCAGTTTAGGGACAGCGTCGAACGTGTGGTAGCTTACGGTAGCCGCGTATTGTCTCCGGCGGAGACCCGTTACTGCGTTACTCGCCGCAAACTTTTGGCTATTGTACATTTTCTTCGCCAATATCGGCCGTATCTGTACGGCCGCACGTTTATTGTGCGCACGGACCATGCGGCTTTGCAATATGCCCTGAGAGTTGACCAACCATCTGGCCAATTGGCACGATGGTTGGAAACCCTGCAGGAATTTTCGTTCGAAATTCAGTATCGTAAGGGGTCGCGTCACGCGAACGCGGACGCACTCTCCAGATTGCCGCAGGGGTCCCCTTGCGCTTGCGCTTCGGGCACGAATAGGTGTACGCGGGTTCCGCGGCCTGTTGTGTCCGCTGTCGAGGTGCCCGAGGCTCCCGTATGCCCGGGACCGGCTGATGGGGTTTTGAACCTGCCGCGTTCGGTATGGGTTCGCGAGCAATTGCTCGATGAGACATTATTACATCTCGGGGTGCAGAAAACCTTGTTGACGTTGCAGCGGGACTACTTCTGGCACGGCATGATGACTGATGTCGTCGGGCACATTCGGGCGTGCCCCGACTGTGCCCAGCGGAAGCCGCCTAAACACCCATATGTTCCACCAGTGCAGTCCATACAGGTGTCTCGAATTAACGAGTTGGTGGCGTTGGATATTTTGGGGCCCTTCCCGCCGTACGCTCGGGGGAATACATTTTTGTTGGTCGGGGTGGAATATCTTTCCCGCTGGGCGATGGCCTGGCACTTACCCGACCAGTCAGCGACGTCTATCATGGACGCGTTCCTGTTCAGATATGTAATGGACAAAGGGGCGCCGGAGAGGTGCTCACGGACCAAGGGCGAAATTTTTCTTCAAAGTTATTGGCCGAGGTGTGTGCTGCACTGGGGACCAAGAAGGTTCGGACGTCTCCCTACCACCCGCAAACGGATGGGATGGTGGAACGGCTTAATCGGACCCTGTCGGCCATGCTCTGTCATACGGTTAGCGAAAAGCAGGCTGATTGGGATTTGCATATCCCTGGGGTGCTCTCCGCATACCGGATGACGCCTCATGCATCGACGGGGTACTCACCTTACTTTTTAATGTACGGCCGCGAGAATGTGCCGCCGGTGGACGTGAAGCTGGGTATGGGGGCAAAGAGTCATGTTAAGCCTCTCCCGGAGTACATTCGGGAAGCTGTTCGTGGTGTGGCAGAGGCACGGGAGGGGGCCCGATTGGCAACGGCCAAGACCCAGGCCCGGAACGAACGTTGCGCTCGGCGCTCGGATGGTGAATCCCCTGGCGGGTGGGGGACATGGCCTAGCTGCACTGCCCACAGGTGCGGGTGGGGACCTCCCCTAAGTTGCACAAACCATGGCAGGGGCCGGTTGTGCTTATTGAGGTTCCTAGTCCGCAGTCCGCACGTGTTCGTTTCGGATCGCGGCGCTGGTACGTCCATACGTCTCGATTGAAACCCTACGTGGCCCCGCAGACGGATGCGTCATCTCCTAATGTTGCCTTGCTGGTGTCTGTTGCATCCGACGCGCCACTGACTTTGCCTGTTCAACCTTGCAAGCACCGCCTGTCGTGCCTTCTACAGACGGACCGGCCGTGACCCAGACGGATTCAGGGATTCCTGCTCCGGGTGGGCCTACCACGGCGACACTTGACCCCGCTGCCCCTTCAACCCCGCCGCGGACGCATTTGCAGGAGACCCCGGCGACGGGTCTCTCTGGGGAACGGGACTCTGGAATTGACAGGCCTCCAACAGCGGCGGCCAGTTCCGATCCCGCCGCTCCTAAAACCCTGTGGCGGTTGCGGTCTGTGCGGGGGCCGCCCCCCGTTCGGGAAGGGCCGGCGACCCGCACGCGTTCTAAGTCCCTTTCCTTTCGTTAATTGTTGTTGTTATAATCTCCGTTTGTCTTGTGATGCCTGATTGTTGTTATTGCTCGCATTATTTTGTTCTGTTGCAGCCGGGGACGGCTGGGTTTTTCATCAGGGGGGGGGGGGCTCATGTAATGCGAGCAAGGACAGGGTGGGGGCTGCCTCCGCACCACTCACGCGGGCCGCGGAGCCTGGTTGTCGGGGTGAGTGGGGGCGGAGTCAGGGTCACGAGAGGAGGAGGAGTCAGGGTCATGTGAGGAGAAGGATATAGGGTGAGAGCCGGAAGGAGATCGGGAGTCGAGAGAGAGTGGAAATAGGAGAGAGCCACACGGGGTGCTGGCGGAGGAGTGGCACCATTTGCCACGTGGTTGGAGTCACGGCACCGTCGGCCAGCGGTGTACGTGCAGCAGCGGAGTGGCTGCAGAGTGTGCGGGGCACACGGAGCAGTGGAGTGGCTGTAGAGTGTGCGGAGTCACACGGAGCAGCGAGGTGGCTGCAGAGTGTGCGGGGCACATGGGCAGCGGTGTGGCTGCAGGGAGGCGGAGGATACGAACGGCGTGCGGGGCGCGCGAGAGAAGAGGTGCGGGTCTGACCGGGGACATCGCGGGGTGCGAGACAAGAACCCAATAAAGGACAGACGGAGACCTACATCGTCTAAAGATTCCTTTATTACACCTTTAATGATCCACTGAACTATGTCCTGTGGAAGAGTTTGTGAAAATTGGGGCATTTGAGGGAATCGACTGCTCTATGTTGTTCACACATATGCCTGAAATTAAAATAACACCTCTGGACATAACGAGCAAGGATTATCGTTGCTGGATGTGCAACTCTATTGGAAGTTGCATCTTTACTTGTGCTAGGAGTGTGAAATAACGGAAACGTGGCTTTGTTTAGCTGGTTGCAAAGATGGTAATGTTTTTATGTTAATATAAGAGAATATTGTGCACATCATTAGACAAGCTAAGCATTACGTTGCTCTGATGCGAGGTGAATGTTATATAAACTAGCATCAAATGGCTTGTGGGTATTCTTGAATGTCTTATGAAAATTAAATGTATCGTATCTGAATGATGGCATGTTTGCATTTGCTCAAATGTGTTTCTTTTAAGTAGCGATACATAACAGTGGCCATCAACAACAATGTAGAAAACCGATTTTATTCGTGAAAATGTTCCCATTTGAATTAACATTCCACGTTTAGGAACCGTGCTGTGCTGCAGGATCAGGACCCCTAAGTCACTTGGTTTATTTTAGAATTAAGACAGCATTCAAAGCAGAATGAGTAACACCAAGCGGACACTGGTAAACAAATGGTTTTATAGTATTTTGTGGGTACGGCTACACGGATTCTATTTCAAAATACAAAATGACTCCATAGTCGAACCCCGCTTAACCACTCTGACAGTCGTCTACATGCATGGAACATGTGATGATATAGAGTAGGGTAGGAGCTGTTGCCCATCACACAAATACTCCTCTGTTGCAATCATAAAACTTCTTATAACACCAACATGCTTGACCAATGTTCAAGTGTGGTTAATATGAGCATGCGATTTGGGGCATTTGTAGGTTGATTAATTAAGGAAGCGTAACATTGGACTGTTTAATGTCCTCTTGCCATTACATGATATTGCTTTTGAATTTTTACTAAACACCTAATTTTAATATTGTGTCTAAAACATCACACATTGTAAGGCATTTAAAACAGAACGCACATATTGTATGATAAAAGGTGTACTTATATTTTATATGCAGCAGTGCAACAGAAGTAAAAACAAATATTCCAGTTGTGTCAGACATAAAATGTATAAAACAGCTGTGCTCGGACAATTTTATTGACGTGGAAAAGTATATGTGAACTTAATCATTGGAACAGACCTTCAGAGTCACCATTAGAATTTGTGTATTACCATTCTGCCATTACGTGTTAAGAGTGTATTTCGTCTTTCATATTATCGACCGATACAACCAACTCTGTTGAGTACAAGCATTTATTAGTACCCAAATTCGTGTCAGAGGAAGTATCGTTTACATACAATCCTGCCGAGCTAGTTTGAGCCAAATGATTGCTCGAAACGGCCAACCGGATTCCCTCAGTCATTTCATCTTTCTCAGGACAAATTGTTTCATATTCATGAGTATCCCAGTCTTCATTGTAGTAGAAATGATCAAATGGAACTTCGTATGTTTCCGATATGCTTGAATCCATCTGAAGCTCAGAATGGTGTGGCTTTTTCCTGCCAAACAAAGTTCAAGTCAGGACTTCTTTCACCATCAAAATAAATTTCATGATTGAAAAATCAATCCTCCGTATGGACACAGGGAGAGGTACTGTTGATACATTTTCATGTTGATCAAGTTGAGTCTACAGAGTAGGAATCTATCCGCAGATTCTGACAATCACTGTTACTGGATAAGGGGGTCCAGAGATAACTGCAGGGAATTACCAAGGCACAGCTACTTCATTGAGGTGAAGATCAAATGCCCTATAATATAAATTGAAAATAAACTGGCTATTGCATGTATTGTTCAGTTCCATATGTCATACATGAAAATTAACCACAAAATAAATAAGGTCATGTGAATTAAATCCGGTGGAAGAGATCATCTCAATAGACTCGATAATGAATACAGGAATTTAATTATCTGGAACAATTGTTTGCTGCTGATGACAATGATGATGATGGAGAATTGATGATTATGGTTAAGATGATAATTAGGAAATATATATATATTATATGTTTAAGTTGTAATGATGAAATGTATTCGTGTTACTAATTCAAAAATGTGTATTGTTTTACAAATTATTCATTCTGACAATATTTGATGAGGAACACGCTTGTTAAGAATTGTAGTTCCTTTTCCCCCATCCTTTTTAGTTTTATTCACAAATTGAATAATGAAGTAGCCAATTAAGCAGCTTTGGGTATGCACGTGTCCACAGAGCATCATCTTAGATCAATGAGTTGATGGAGACATAGCACGCATTTACTGGTAGGAACCTCCTGGTTACACCAGCCCACAGGGGATTATTGTGTTCGTCCGTCCTGCATCCCAAAATGGGAGCGGTGGAGTTGGGTGGAGAGGGGAGGGTGAGGAGGGGCTGGGTGGGGAGGGTGGGGCTGGGTGGGGAGGGTGGGGCTGGGTGGGGGGTGGGAGGGGTAGGTTGGGTGGGGAGGGGCTGGTCACCCCGTGGTGCCCTTATATAACTCAACGTTTAACCTACTCAGGCCGGCTTGTGCCCGCCCTCACAGTCGGCCATATTTGCGGAATACACCACGCTGCCGTTGACCCTGGCCATTGACCGAGCAACCCAACGTTCCTACCAGCTCCCTCCGCAGGAATGCGTTAAAACATACCCAGAATCTCGCAGAGGGCCCCGTTGTGCGTTGCTGGACATTTGCACTCAAATTTGTCTTAATCGCGGTGAGTGTACTGGCAGTCTATAATGTGGACTGTAGCCTGCTTATTAAGTTTGGTGAGTGTACTGGCAGTCTATAATGTAGACTGTAGCTATGGTTATTAACCTCGGTGAGTGTACTGGCAGTCTATAATGTGGACTGTAGCCTGGTTCTTAACCTTGGTGAGTGTACTGGCAGTCTATAAAGTGGACTGTAGCCTGGTTCTTAACCTTGGTGAGCGTATTGGCAGTCTATAATGTAGACTGCAGCAATGGTTCGCACTGGCAGTCTATAATGTAGACTTATTGAAAAATAAATAAAAATAAATAAATAAAATCACGACGTTTCGATCGCAACACAAGTGGTCGTCATCAGGATACCCTCCCAGTAGAGGCGGTAAAATGTTCACTTACAACTTTTGTGACTGCAGGAATTCATATTTGTTTTTTTTATTCACTTTATTTTTTTTTATTCGATCTACGTGACTTTACCGATAGAACCATAAAATATTAATTCCTGCAGTCACGAAAGTTTTAAGTAATTTTTTTTTAAAACCTCGGTTACAAATGGCACACCCATACAGATACAAACAGTAGCACCACGTGCATGTTTTTACCATCCCATTTTGAGACCAAGCTACGTGTTGGAATAGAGTAGTCAGTGACCTTACATAATGTAGCAGAAACAGAGGTAGTGAGGTAAATTCATGGCAGCTCAGGTTACACAATGCTTAAACAACGGTGATGATAATTTTTTCTACTTTTGACTATAATGTTTATTACAAATGTTATTTGCAGCTCTTTGCAAATGCTTTACATTACTACTGTGTATCATGAAAAATATTTTACACACTTTTATTTGCATTGCACGAAAAGAAAAGTTTATTAAGCTCATTTGTGCACCTGGATTAGTCAGTAACATAAGTAGAGCCAAGGAAAGTCGTTAGCTTACTTTGACTATTGTACAATCAGTAACATGGTTCGAGTGCAACCAGTGAGCCCGAGGTATGCATATTAAGAGTAGCTTGTATGTGTAGTGCTAATCAAGGCCGTAGCCAACATTGGGGGGGACCAAATCTTCCAGGGGTCTGGGGGGTCCCCCCCCTGCCAGAAAAAAAAAATCTGAATTTGAAAACTCATTTCCTGCCTAAAATATAAAAAAAAATTCACTAACAAATGGGATGGACTTTTTTTTTTACAATAATGTATAATAGTATATTGTATTGCATTGCTCTGTTTTTCCTTTTTTACCTTTTCTTGCTTCATTGTATGAAATGGTAGAGATTCGGGATTAATAGTACAACCATAACCACAATCATATAAACATGAATCTAGTTTAAAGCGATATATTGGGCGGGACATTTTAAGCATATATATTATAATTACGGCCTTGGTGCTAATGCGTATGTGATCCGGGGTTAGAAATACTCGCAGGATCCCAGGTTCGAGTTAAGATGACGTCATGCAGGAAAGGAAAGAGAAGGCGGGGCGAGAGAGAGAGAGGGAACGCCCAGGGAGAGAGTGGCGACGTCCCTGGATGAGACAGAGCGATCGGGGCATTTTCTGGAGGAATTCGGAGTGCAGTGGAATTGACAAGAGCTAATTAAATCAAGTTGTCACGTCATGAGCCAATAAACAAAATTAAACTAATTGTGAATCACTCCTTGTGTATGAAACGTATTCATTTGGGAGGAAGTTTGCGATTGCACTCAATAAACGATTAATAAACTACAACACAACTTGGGTCAGTTATGTAGAAGGGAAGGCTGTGGGGTGTTGGTGGTGAATAACTCGGCAAGCATTACATGTCATCCCAACCAGTGCCCCCGCTGCAGCCTAGCCAAGGGAACCCCCACCAGCGGCAGCTATCCCTGTGTATGTTTCGGGGGTGTATGCAGCCACAGACTGTAAATTAGCATCAGCCTTGCAGGAAGGAGTGATATTTTCGATGTTATTTGTCCCAATTAACTAATGTGCAAGTAATTAATCAAAGCAGGACAATGACACTGTGAAGCACAGCGTTGCATATTTATGGTGAACGGACCTGCAGTGTGAACCAGCGCAGCCACTAGGCTCGTGCCACGAATCCCTAACAGAATACGCGCTACCGTTTGGCCATGAAACAGCACTTTTTACTTCCAACAGTGGGATGCAACTTTTATTGCTTTGCATTCCAATATACGTGAATTGTAACAACATAACGACAAATAATAGGGCTCTTCTCCTTTTTTCTGGCAACAAAACTGAAACCTTTTTACGAGGAATCATGTGTGCATTAACCACAATACTTGTGGTCAAAATGCAAGCAAAAAACACTCTGATTATCATAATATAGGTTTTTGGGTCAGATCGCGTTATTTATAAATGTGTCATAACCCTCCACCACCCGACAGGGCCAATCAGCAAAAAATGTGTCACGTTTTCAAAGGACAAAATAATTCACTTCTTTAGCCCACCAGTGTGCTGAAGAGAGAATCAACAGCATTTTAAAATTTGAGTACGTCGTTTCGCTGATAATTACAATCAGCTTCATCGGGCGACGAAGTGAATTAATTTGTCCTTTGAAAACGTGACACATTTTTTACTGTTTGGCCGTGTCAGGTGGTGGAGGGTTACGACACAATTATAAATAACGCGATCTGACCCAAAAACCTATATTATGAATAATATTGGTCGCGAAAGCCTACATGTTAAATACACTCTGATAATATATGCATTGTCCTTGAAACTGATTGGTCCACACCAGAGACGGCTTCCTTTTGAGCCTCGTCTCAATCGGTGCTAGACCAGAGGACGCTAAAAGGCGTACAGCTTAAAGACAATGCACTATCAAAGTAATGAGGGCTCGGGGTAAGCATCTACATCATTAGACCTCCTTTGCCAGTACCAAAATATAATAATAGGGTTTTCCCCTTTTTCAAAACTGAAAACTTTTTACAATGAATAATGTGTGCATTAACCACAAGTATTGTGTGCATTAACCACAAGTATTGTGGTTAATGCACACATGAAAATGGGGAAAAACCCTATTATATTTTGGTACTGTCAAAGGTCTAATGACGAATATAAAAACTGTTGCACAGCACTGGTATGAGATCCAAATTGGGTGAGTCTATTATTATGATTACAATTGTTAACCCAGTAATGCCTCATGAAGTCTAAGAACTCTTCTTCAAGAGGGTCCTGTCAAGTTTTTGCAATAGGAAGCGAAATAACTGTGTGTAATCCCAATTTCATAATTTGCAGGTAATATTGAAGTGTTCGGATGTTTGGCCAATGCAAATTAAATTTTGTGATTTCTTATGTATTTGTTTTGGACTTCTTTCGTGCCGTACGTAGCCAACCGTGCTCATCAGAGGTGCGGGGGAGAAACAACTAGACACAAAAAGCAGTTTTAAAGAAATTAGTTTTGAATCTAGATTTAAAAGTGAATAGCTTCAGTGACTTCCTAATATCGGAAGGAAGAGCGTTCTAGTCAGCCAGAGAAGGCATCCAAAAACGAGCGATGCAGTGGCCGTCTTTGTTCGGTGGCTAGCATTATGATTCGAGGCTAGGCAGAGTTCCAGAGATTAGAATGGGTGAGTCATTTTCCTCCAGAGTGACTGTGCGCAGTTTCACGTTATTTTATTAATACTTCATTGTTGAAGGTCTCAGAAGGTGTGTAACCGCTTATCTATATTCGGGAGATCGCCAATAGTGCCGATACCTGCGCCCTTCTAGGTTTGCCCCGGGAATCTATGGCTGCCTCTCCTAAGAGATGGGTGGAGCCAGACAGTGAAGGTGGAATAATGGCCGGTGTTTGTACTCTGTGCCAGACGTCAAGAGAGCGCGCCATGTGCAGGGGAGGTGTGACGGTGGGATTAGGGGAACCTTCAGGGTGGGGGTCTGTAAGGCCTTGAAGCAACCAGGTAATAGACAATGCCTTCCCCCCCATTCGATACGGATGATAGAATCACAAACGAGTTATGAAAAAGACACAATGGCTTTACGAGTTATTAGTACTGACCTGGATCGTTTTCTTTTGTAGACGACGAAAACAATGACGGCAATGATCAAAACTCCTCCAACAGAGCAAACCACAGCAATGACGATGGTGATGGTATTATCTACAGAACATATACCAAGCATGTTTCAGCATCAAATCACGAGGTCATCATTTCTTGAGCAAAAGTGCATACAATTTTAAATTATAAACGTCGTTACTCGGTGAAAACCACAAAACATGTTTACAAGAATTAATCACTGTGGTGCATCAAGACTTTTGAAAGTAAGCAACTGAAATATTATATCATGAACAAATACAAGTTACCAATTGTGCAAATCCTTTGGATATGGTTGAGGAGTAGGACATGACACGTTGAGTGTAGGAAGTAATGTATTTTAGAAATAAGACTTACCCTGTATCACTGTTTTCAGGAAATAATCAGATTATTATTGCTGAACTTAACATTCGCTTGAAAGTATGTTTGTAAAGGATATCAGTGGTGCCGGCTCAGGGCTCTAAGTATTAGTATTTCATGACAAAGCACTTCCTAAACATTTTATATGAGGTGAGTTTATTGACAAGCATTGGAAATATCAACTTAACAAGACTTAGTAAACTTCATTACTGCATTGCCCATCACTTTGTCGAGAAAATAAAAATTGCACCAAGGGAAATGGTATATGTAACATGGCGCACTCCACAATAGAAGAGCAGCATTAATTAGATATCTTCACCGTGTGGGTTACCTTTATTCTCGCAGTGTTTTCCAGTGTAGGAGGAAGGACACTGGCACACAAGCACGCCATCCTCTACTGTGCACGTGCCTCCATTCTTGCAAGGATTTGAAGCGCACAGGTCCACTGTAAAACACAGCATTGTTAAATACCTTGGAATCAACCACGGTGCTTTCTCGTCGTACAATATAATACATATTATATTGCAATGTATTGTTGCGCTGACTGCACAGGCTTCCAGCTTCACAAATGATTCAATTCACAATCCTATTGCTAATGCACAAAGCACTTAACTACCTCGCCCTAGCCTACATCAGAGACATGCTATACCCATGTCCCCTCAATGTTTCTATTCAATTCTCGCAAATAGGAGCAACATTTTCAGGAGCTCAATGCCAATGTCGAGGTCTGCTAACCACAAGTGGGCTTCAGGAGAGTTCGTGTAGTTGCGCTGTTCCTCCATTGAAGGAGGGCAGACCACAGTGACCTACGATAAGATCCACAGTTTGGATTGCATGGCCATGGTTCCCATGTGGCGGCTTGTCTTCTATTTTTCCTGTTGAAGGTGGCAACGAGTGTGCAACCATTTATTCTGTCACTCGCCATCAACACACTGTCATCAATGTGTGCTTCCTGTAAGGCGATGCCGTCAACGTTGTTTTCCCTCAGGTTGATGGCCAGGAAGTCAAATTCAGGTCTTGAGTGTCCTTCAATATATAGTTGGTTTCACTTGAAGACGTCATCCGATTGGTTTCTGGCCCTTAGAAGAGCCTTTCTTGGCATCTATCTCTGTTCATTATATCTGGATTCGAATGAATGACCTCCATTTTGCCAAGATGAGGGCATTAGTTGTGTTTAAGGTCTCTACGATCTGGGGATGCAGATCTTCTCAGCATTCGCCGACCGATATGTTCTCCATGTGGCAGCCCCCAAACTCTGGAACTCTCTCCCACGAGATAACAGGTTCTCCGAGTCTTTGGACATTTCTAAAGCGTGTCTTCAATGTAATCTATACAATTCCACTTATTCAACTTTACGTTAATTCAACAAATGTCTTTTATCATTTATTTTATTAATTTCCCATATCTCAGTTTTTAATTCCATGGGTTATTGTCATGCGGGGTGTCTGAAAGGTGCTTTATAGTTATTATTGTAATTGGGATAGGAAGTGCAACGTGGTCCTTTTCTCGAAGGTCACCATCAAAATAAATTTGCGCAAATGCGACCGACTGACGGGCAAAGCTTTACTGCTGAAAATTTATATGATTGAAATATTAATCCTCCGTATGGACACAGGGAGAGGTACTATTGATACATTTTCATGCTAATCAAGTTCAGCCAACAGAGTAGGAATCTATCCGCAGATTCTGACAATCACTGTTACTGGATAAGGGGTCCAGAGATAACTGCAGGGAATTACCAAGGCACGACTACTTAATTAAGGTGAAGATCAAATGCCCTATAATATGAATTGAAAATAAACTGGCTATTGCGTGTATTGTTCAGGTTCAAATGTCATACATGAAAATTTACCACAAAATAAATAAGGTCATGTGAATTTAATCCGGTGGAAGAGATCATCTCAATAGACTCGATAAAGAATACAGGAATTTAATTATCTGGAACAATTGTTTGCTGCTGATGATAATGATGATGATGGAGAATTGATGGTTATGGTAAAAATGATAATTAGGAAAAATATATCTATTATATGTTTAAGTTTTAATGATGAGATGTATTCGTGTTACCAATTCTAAAATGTTTATTGTTTTACAAATTATTCATAACATTTCTGACAATATTTGATGAGGAACACTCTTGTTGAGAATTGTAGCTACTTTTCCCCATCCATTATAGTTTTATTCACAAATTGAATAATCAAGTAGCCAATTAAGCAGCTTTGGGTACAAAGCAACATCTTAGATGAATGAGTTGATGGAGACAAAGCACATATTTAAAACCATACCCAGAATCTCGCAGAGGGCCCCGTTGTGCGTTGCTGGACATTTGCACTCAAATTTGTCATTCGTTGCCGTGCAGGTTCCTCCATTCTGGCAGGGGTTTGACGCACATGGGTCCACTGCAAGAGAGGCATTGTGAATATGCAATTCAACTCCACCGTTGACAATTCCAGAACACAAAGCCACCAATTTTTATTTCAAGGCAGTGTTGTTGATGAATGCGTTGAGGTTTTGTTATTTATGCTTGTGCACTATTGTCAGCACATCACTAGCAACATTACCAGGTAGTTGGTCTCATTTTAACGTACGTCAGGTGGAGCTGCAGTTGGATGCTTACACATTCTCTATTCCGCACTGCTAGTGAGCAGAATACTCTTCAGGAGCCTACAGGCTCCACGTTGTTAATATTACATTGGTTTGTCCGTGTGAGTACAGTTCACATATCATCACGAAAACTACAAAGCTCCGAAACCAATCGCTATGAACCCACATAACTCACCATTACCAATGCCCAGATATGCATAGTTACTGACAAGATGTACAGTAAAATACTTTTAAAAAGCTATTGTTTGTGGAATTTAACATTGTCCTGCTTACCAGTGCGGTGACCACGTGTGTATTAAAAGGTGAGGGTGTGTGATCACCAAACGTGCATGTCTGTGTTTGCATGTTTCCGTGCTTCTATTTCTTTGTACATTAGAATACCCTTACAAACATGGGCTCCCTGAATGGACTGGCATTTCAGTTTGTTACTGCAGAACGAGGTAAGAGTTGCTGTTTTTGTGGCTTTAGACTGGATCAGTACTCTTAGAAAAGACAAAGTTGGCAACAGCCTTAAAGAGGCAGCCTGGTTTGTGTCTGGTGCTCACTGCACATGTTATCGATTTATCAACCAATTACTTATGCACGTGTAAAAGTTGCTAGATGTTTGTGAGGCCATTGTTTTATATTGAGATTTTAATAATTTACTGCAGTGGTCCTCAACCTTTTTGGCACCAGGGACCGGTTTCGTGGAAGACATTTTTCTCACGGACGGGGGTTCATCATTGGGTCTTTCCCCCTTTTGTGGACTTACCAAAACTGTGACTGAGACAAGTGCGCAGTGCGGGAAAGAGGCGCGGACGGAAGTGGTAAATAAAATAATGGGCGGACCACGCACGGACTCAACGCTCACCTCCTGCTGTGCGGCCCGGTTCCTAACAGGCCATGGACTGGTACCGGTCCGCGGCCCGGGGGTTGGGGACCCCTGATTTACTGTATTCATCGAGAAATGTTGCTTGTGAGCAGAATTTGTACGTTGCAGTTAAACAGCAGAAGCCACACAGATCCACTCACGTGAAATTTCACAGTTCGTTCCATTGTAGTTGGGAGGACAGATGCACTCGTACTCAACGCCATTCATTGAGCAGGTGCCTCCATTCTGACATGGGGATGATGTGCATGGATCGGCTGCAAAAGACAACATTGGGACTTACACAGCATGGCCTGGAATTTCCGTGTCAAAAACGGGCCCGGATTACGTAGATTATGAAATATACATTTAAAATCAGCAATGCATTTAAATGTTAAAAAAGTATATTTACATCTGAAAAGGATTCCCTATCAAGTGGTACTTACCAATGGTTTAAAGCAATTAAGTAAATTTCACGTGATGAGGGCCATGCTTTACGCAGGGAAATAATTTAAACTTTATTCAAATGAGTCATTGTATCACTCCCAAAGAGATTAGTGGCTGAGTCAACCCCTGGTCTATATTATAAACACCTCCGATGAGCACGGTTGGCTACGTACGGTGCGGAAGAAGTTTAGCATACAAACATACAAACTCAAGGTAACAACTGTGGGTCGGGTGCTCTTAAGTTACTGTAGGGTGGCTCTCTTCATTGATTATTGTTTAAAAGAAAAACCCCACTCCTCCTACCAGCAGCACGCACTTCAAAAAAGCAAGAGAGCGTTTACGTTAAATTTATCAAGCGCTATGGTTCGTGATTCTTACTGGCGAAACAGCCGATGGTGAAGTTGCTGACGGTACACACTTCCTCTTCAATACAACTATATCTGTTGCACACCAACGTCTCTGTTTTCAGACATTTGCACGACCTTTCACAGGCGGATGTGTAGAACTGTTCCCCAACCTTCATTATGCACAAAGGGGCAAACACAAATACACGCCAATCAACGTTACATACTTGAAAATGTGCAAGATAATGGATTTGGTGTACAGACTTACAATTTTAGATCACAAATGAACGTTGTTAATAGACTTCAACACATCACTCAACAAACTTGTATGAATACACGTAGGATAGCAGAGAATATTAACATTCATGACAACAAATTAGGGCACAGCTGGCTCTTGTCAAGAATTGTATAATTCACGTCTCTCATACATATCACGCATTTATTCTAAACACACATCTCACAATGCAATGTGTTTCGTGCCCAGAACACTCAACGTATTACACATTTCTGCAAAACGAGTGAAACCTGAACCACCAGAAAACATGGAATACTTCCGAATAACAGCATTCCTTGATGTCCACACGTCAATCAGGTTCAGACTGCGAATCCCATCACACACAGATGAAACTTGTCTAGCTTCACATTGGCCTAGTTGGTGCAGCAATCAGTGGGAGGCAGTCATAGCAAGATTCACCAAGGTGAATTTCACAGCTTTCTATTTAAAAGAGCAGGAATGGGGACTTTACTGTATCTGAATGTATGTATATATAGAGTATATGCCACATGGTTTATCCATTCTTTGTTTGTATCGTTACCTCGTGATAGGACTTCTCATAGAGGCAGCCGCACTGCGTGTAGGGGACGCAGTCGAAGCCGCTCATCACGAACCCGGGCAAGCACTGGCAGCCCTCCACGTCGGGGAGCTCGCAGTTCGAAGAAGCGGCCAAGTCTCCACAGGTGGATGGGCAGGCAGACATGCGCTCGACGTAGACGCTGTTTGGAGGGCACGCCGGTACTGTGTACGCACACACACACGCACGTACCAATGCATACATACGGCAACATACGTAAAGGCCCCAGCCATGTGTATGACTTTATGACGTAATACTAATTTGTAGCCCTTCGTCAATGCACTGCCGGATGAAGGCCTCCCCATGATATGTGGGTCATGCGTGTTGTTTGACCATACTTCACCACCCTCCAAAATATACTATGCACTGTTATGAGCAGCGCATTGTCTGTAATAAAATTACAAAGGGTCTATTCGTTTAAAGTACAAGTAACACAACTTTTTTGTCGATCAGCCAATAGGCCAATGTTTTACAGAAATATTTCCATTTTAAGCAGACATCATCGGTGATTCATCTCACCACAGCCCGTGTGGATTCTCCAGTTGTTGGGAGTGATGCCCTCCTGTTGGCAGGCTGACGTGTAAACCTCCAGACTGCTACAGAACAACTCCTTGTCTCCAATGTTTTCGCACATGTCATACATGCAGTTCCTGAAAAAACACATGATACATGCACTCATTAGTCTTTGGTTCTTTCGGTAAAGTCACGTAGGTATAGAATATAAAATAAAATAAATTACGACGTTTCGGGCGCAACACAAGCGTCCGTCATCAGGTGGTTGTCCCACCTGATGATTTAATTTATTTTTTATTTTATACCTACGTGACTTTACCGAAAGAACCAAAGAGTATGGATCCTTGCAGTCACGAAAACTTCAAATCTAGCATGCACTAATAACCATGATTATTCTGCAAATACAGTTATGCACAAACTATTCTTATAGTACCTCCAACAAAAAAATATAATTTACGAGTATCGGTATGTAAGCACGTAATTTTCTAAATTCATAAGAAAATATTTTCATCCCTTTGTCATTTGTGGCCAAGGTTAATATCAGTGGCGAGTGATATCTGAACCAGTCCTGGGCCACCCTTCACCAACCCACACTGACCAGCACGGTGAAGTATGGTCAAGTAAAATCCATGATCAACAGGCTATGGGAAAGCCTTTTCCCAGTAGCGAATTTACAAAGGACTGTAAATTAATTAGTGTAATTACATCAGCTAACTCAACTGGACCAGGTGTTTATAAGGCACCATATTTTAAGTGCATTTTCCAAATAAAATTCAGACGATATTTTAACTTCCCTTTCTCAGCTTGGAAGAAGGGAAACTGACTGGCCATGATGTAACCCTGCTACATAGCCCTTTTGTACTCTCATTGATAAGGGCAGTGACGTGTCAATGCAGTCCCTTGAGTTGTAATATTGTGTCCATAGAGGTATGATAACTACACAGCCGTTTGAACAGTGTGATTGAAATGTTGGACACATTTCTTATAGACTTGAGATGATTTACTGCCAAATGTTGGACAGTATTTTTGTTTATAATATGATACGTTCTACAAGAGAAAGCGAAACGTTTAATTTTTTACGTTAATTTTTGAAAGGGTATTTTCAGCATGAATTGAGAATCATAAGACTTTTTGGAAAAACACTGCCATGATTGATCTGCATTTTGTGCCATCCTCGTAATTTTGAAAGTACTGGACACGTGGACATGCAATAGTTTGTTGGCATGCTGCATCGAAGCAGCATGCTCTGTCCAAATAAACTAGCTTAGAAGACATTCAATAGACCTGGCGATTCCTCGGAGAGTGATGAAACTCATACAGTAATTTCTTCATACTACCAAGGGTCTGTGGGTATAGCTTTAAAGTGTCTTTGAAGGATAATCTATTTAAGGAGCCGCTATGGGGTAATGGTGAGCACAATGGACTTGAAATCCAGAAGTTACCAGTTCAATACCATCTTCTGGTGTTGCAGTTCTCAAATCCCCCCCCACCGCCGCTGTCTACCCAGCAGTGTTCAACAAAATCGATTGGCAGGTCACGTGTGGTGGGGTAAAGTGTGGGTACGCCCACCTCTTCCAACACATATAGTTAACGTGGAAGAGTAGACCAAATAACCTCTAGAGTTCGCTGGAGTGGAGGCCCCTCCTTCAGCAGTGGCGCGAGTGAGAATTTGCAGGGTTGTCACCACCTTTACATCTGTGGACACCCGGAATTTTTATTCTCATATACCACGTATTTAATGCAATACAATGCACATTTTTTGCCGCTGAACCACTCATCTCAGCTGTGGACGCACGTGTAATACGGGTCCCACGGGGCAGAGATCCAGCACTGCTTGAAGGGCCCAGCGGGATCATGGAACACTCCGCAGGAATTCTTGTTCTCCAGCTCTGCCCATTGCTCATCGCTGCAGCTGAGGTTGAGGTCATTCCGGGGTTCCTCAACGAGACGTTTCGACCTGTACTCACGATGCACAAGATTAACCGCCATTGCAAATTATCAGTGCACCCAAGCTGGGGTCATCGTAACGTGGAGGAACAACACCTTCTGCCGTGAGTGCAGCGCCCGCCGTGATGTCACCGTCACACTGATTTCAGAGCCATAAAATTAGATTTAGTGATTTAATGGACATGTCATCATAAATCTGCTCATCTACAGAGGCCTAGATACACAGTGCAATTTTAATATATGCGAAATGCGAACCTAACGACGCATTGTTAAAAGT
>CM025667.2:829064-862848 GCA_014621495.2 Entosphenus tridentatus
TCTGTGACGACGGCTTTGTCCTCTCTGGGGACAAGTGTGTCCCCACATGGCAGTGCGGTTGCCTGGATAACAATGGCCACTACCATCCGGTGAGCTAAGCAAAGATGTGTACTTAAATCCCTATCCTAGGCTTTGTGTTTGATACAGGCCAACACAAGTTTGAATCACAGTCAAAAGCATTCATGTGTTTTTTATTTATTTACTCGTCATCATAATAATAGCTAAAAGGTCAACTGAGATGTTTCTAAAGATATTGCATTTGTATCTCAGCTCGGGGGGAGCTGGTTTGAGTCGCACGACTGCAGCAAGCGCTGCATCTGTGTCAATCTTGGCGGCAATGTGACCTGTGACGCCTGGGTCTGTAAGGACGATGAGATCTGCAAGGTGGAGGATGGCTTCCTGGGCTGTCACACACAGGGTGAGTGCTCCCTGCGTGACTTTTCAGTCGACATATAATGCTCTGAATCATTGTTCTCCAGGTCCAGATGATCACACCCCAAAACTGTACACTAATTTATCCAGTGTAATGGTGTAAAGGGGATTAAACTAAATATGGATACTCTGGTTCTTTCGGTAAAGTCACATAGGTAGAAAAATAAAATATAATATATCACGACGTTTCGATCGCAACACAAGCGGTCGTCCTCAGGTGGAAAAAAAAATCCAGCAGTGGAACTGCTGAACCAGGAACACGTACACCAAGCCCTCAAGATGAATGGATATTCAGACCGCACAATCCGCAAAGCTGTATCCCCAACCATGGGGAGACAACCATCTGAGGACCCAATCAAAACCATCACCTTGCCATACATAGCAGGTGTCACCAAAAATATTTCCAAAATCTTAAAGAAACACAAGATCCAGGTCCGATTCAATACAGTACACAAAATCCGTGATTTGATCCCATCTGTGAAGCATGTCATTCCTGTCTACAACTAAGTTGTGTCTGCGGCAGCAGTTACATTGGGGAAACGAAACGACATGTCTCTGGCCGTGTTCGCGAACACAAGGCAGATTTGAAACACGGCAGAACCAATACCTCTGCCATGGCTGATCATTGTTATAACCCAGTGGGCTCGCATGATATTGTTTGTTCCAAAACCAAGGTACCTGCAAACCTTCGGGCTACCATCAAAGATTTGTCCATGAAGCCATCCAGATTTCTAAACACAGAGACAATTTCAACCGAGAAGATGGGTATAAGCTGAGCACTCATTGGAAGGACGTTTTTTAACCAAGCAAAGTCGTAACTTTCTGTGGTGCTTCTATTCTTTCCTGCCGTTTGGCTGTAATCTCCGACTCTGAGTTGCATTGCCCTGTTAGGTGCCTCTGCATTAACGGGCTGGGGTCTCACTAGCATGGCCACCTTTGCTCCCTTAGCCTCGATGTATCGATGGTTCTGGCTGTGTGATAGGCTGTGTCTCACTTGCGGTGGTTCTCTTGCGTGGACGCGCTTGCCTCTCACAGCGCAGTTGGCAGCTCCGCAGCTTGTGTTACACATAGACATGGCATTAACTTGCTAATCCCCCTAATCTCTCTGCCTAATCTCTCCCATAGTGATAATCTCCCATTAACGCTGCTGTTGTGTGCATATGCGGGGACGATACTCTTATGCGGCGACGGAAGCTCATTTCATGCTAATCTCTCTCTATAATCTCTCTCTCCCTAATCTCCCCCATTAACACGACTGACGTGATTGCGTCCGGGGATGGAATTCCTTTCCAGCTCAGACCCCGCCTGCTTGCCCTTCGCCACATATGTAACAGCTCTCTCGCTGGTTCAGCAGTTCCACTGCTGGATTATTCTTTACGCCTGAGGACGACCGCTTGTGTTGCGATCGAAACGTCGTGATATATTATTTTTGTTTTATATTATATTTCTACCGATCGGACTTTACCGAAAGAACAAAAGAGTATGGATTGCTGCAAGAAGTATAAATCTCACCTGAAAACGGGTGACTCGTACTGCTCAAAGAGGCTGCGTCGGTCATTGACTTCCCAGCTGTTGCCAAACACGTTCTCGGAAGTAACGAGCGATCCATCGGGAGTATTGAATTCATCACTCTTGTCCCCATTGTAATTCCCACACAGGCCACACAATTGGCCAGCATAAGAACTGGGAATGGTCACGTCTACATCAATCACAAAAAACAACCTTCAACACTCGATTCTGTCGCACCACTTTCTACATATATACAGATCCTTAAAGGAAGCCACAACCCAAAAACACAATAACAATTGTTTACCCCCCCCCCCCCTGAAAAGAATCTTCACCTAGTTTTGATATAAAAAAAAAAGTATGAGGATCCTACACTGGGATGTTTCGCCAGTACCAATAATGAGTAATTCATAATCCGTTTATATTGGGTTAGATAATCGTGCCAGTTGTAATGGCCAATTTTATTTCAGCTAAAGCAATATTGACACTGTTGGGTGGTGGGGGATAAAAACAAATATATACCTCCACGATTTAACCCAAAACTAAATAATTATATATCGTGATACTGGTCATGGAAGCCTACGTATGAAATTAACCATTCATTCGTTTTTGGTCCATTGTGGGAGGAAACTACAGTACCTGGAGAAAATGCACACATTAAAGGATATAGCACTCTACACTATGCACAGATTCAATCCATTCACTTAATCCAGTGAGTGGAAAACATCTAACTGTAGACTGATAGCATTTCTGCACTGCCTTTTACAACTATCTCACAGCCCTCACAACCATTCCCCTAATACACTGGGTAGCCACGCTGGTCACCCATTCAAGTACTGACCAAGCTGAACTCTGCTCAACATCCAATTTCTGAGGAGCTCAGGTGCATTTAGGGTGATTTGGTCGCGAGCAAAACAAATATTTCTTATTTCGTAGCGACACACTCGGGCCATGTGTTCTGGGCTATCCTCCATGAGTGCGGAGTCACAGAAGCACTTGAGACTTGAGTCACTTCACAGGTGTCACCCACTTAATTTAAAAAGTCACTGCAGCTACTAGGTATGCATCTGCAAATATAAACGGTGTCATTTTGGCTTCATCTTCCTTTAATAAGGTTTGCGAGCCATACATTATTTTGCATGTTTTAATTCCCAGCTGACGCCAAGTATTAATGGCATTATTGGAAGTCACTAGCTGTAGAATTTGTTTGTGATATGTATTAACTGCATACATGATCAACGTAATCACTGATGAGCAGGAAGCGATTTACTTCTCCGGACTCTTTACCTGCGTGTGACTTGCGGTTGAATATGACAGTCAGGCCAAAGTCCGTCCTGAGCACCATCTTGTGGGAGGTGTGCACGATTTCAAGTCCCTCCATGGGATTTGATGGGGGCTTCGTTCTTACCCCATTCAGCTGCAGAGCAAGAGCATAAGTGAGAATGTATAATGTGGAGGAGCATTGGGAAACTGAACAGTGCTTTTGCACAGATGTTAATGGAGGCAGTGACATAGGCAGTGGTGGTGGAACCGATACTTAAGCAAGTGCAGTGTCCTCCCCTCAAATGTTTAGCCTGGTCAACTGCATATTATAAACCATGAGGGAAATATATAATACGTAAATAATTGCATAAATGAAATATATATTTAAGTGCACAACAGCAATGAAAAATACCGAAAGAAGCATGGAGAAATGCATTCTTGGAATTACACTGAGAAAGAGATGCATGTGGATCAAAGAATAAATGCAAATCAGAGCCATAATTGACTAAAGGAAAGTAAGTGGGCTCAGGCAGAGGGCCTGTTGGCCAAGGGATGAGAATGTGAACAAGATGGCAGCCAAAGGAGAGAATGTGCAAGAGGGAATGACCACCGTGGAGTTGGAGCAATGAGATCAGTGTGTGTGCAGGAGTGAGATGGACTGTGGCACCACAAGGCTGATGATGCCCAGCTCTAAAGTGTTATTCATAGAGCAGCAAGTATATCTGTGTCTTGATGTGAAAACCCTCTCACAACGGGTAACACTCAAAGTCAGCGACCCACTCACTGTACTGCCATCTGCAGGCCACACGTTTGATAATAATTTCAACTTGTAACACGCTGTACAATTTGCCCCTGCTCGCAAATGGAGAGAACGACTCTAAGGCGCGAGGAACCACAGATAAGCGGGACGGCAGCCAGGCGGTGGAGAACCAGTGGCAAATGAGCTCTGCGGTCCTCTATATATTAATGAGTGTTTACACGTGGAAAGAAACTGGAGCACCTAGCGAAAACTCTCATCTGACGCAACGCTCTATCCCATAAAGAAAGAACAGATGGAGTCCACATTTTTCTGCACCGCATTCTCTCGGCGAGCTAGGGAATGGCACGTCAATGTCCACGGGAATGGGCGTTTCACAATATTTGTGCGATCCACCAACCCTCATCTCCAGAGTGATGGATTACAGGAATGCGCCACTACCACCTACCAGATCAATATGCATCTCTGCACGACCCACCAACTCTATCATGATCCATCAACCCTCGCTGGCGTCACAGGTGTGTGACAACACACTCAGCACTTTATTTACATCGCGTTCACATCTCAGTTTTCTTCTCCGTGTGATGTCATGATATCTCAGGGGTGTATGGGGAAACTCCTGCATACATCAGTAACTGACAATACGTTTCTAACAAAAAAATGTTTAATGGGAACAACGCCACACCTCGAAATCCTTTCTGTCGGTAAACTTGATCTGGAAGCCGTACACGTAAATGTACACTGCATCCAGGAAGGACACGCGGTGGTTGTGGCCGACGCGCTTGTTTTTGCCGAGGATTCTGATTGGCAGGAGGTTTTTGTTGTCCCCACAGCTCTGCACCAGCGTGTATGTTTCACGACCCATGAAGTGGTACAGCATCTTGTCAAAGGTCTGGTAATGTGGGTCCCCAGATATTGAACACGTGCTGTAACCTGGCACAAAGGGCAACATTTTCCACATTAGTAACTTTTTTAATAGAATCAGAAATATTTATATATGCTGGAGGAATCCGATGAGCTATCAATATATTTTACATAGATGTCCAGTTGGGGCGTGTAAGAATATTACAACAATACATAAAAATAATAGTATAAGTATAAGAAAGGTAAACAAATCATGCAAAAAAACACAGAGAAAACTCAGTGAGGGGAGGGGTAGTAGAGCGAGGGCAGTGAGGCAGTTAGTGTCAATACACAAAAATGTGTCCAATGCACGTTTAATGACTTGAGAAACGTTTCTTGAGATGGTTCTTTATTGTAGGACACGAACACTTGAACAGGCAGAGACCCCAACTTCGGCAGCCCCCTAGCCTCTGGCCTTGTCCCCTTATATACTGTGCATGGCCACATCCCTGCCCCATGGCCACGCCCCTTTTCTGGAACCTTCTTGCTGGCCCCAGACCACCGTTCCACACCTGTTCCCTTCCGTCACTTGGCCACGCCCCTATTCTCGATCTTTTCCGTGGCCCCCCAGCCCCCGTTCGCACTGCCCACTAATTACCCTGTCATTTCCTCCTGTGGCTCCTAATACATTCACCAGCTGATTCCCTTGTTATTACCTCCCGTGGTCACTAGTCCACTGTACTGTCTTTACACACGTATAAAAGCTCTCCTTGAAAAACTTGGGTGTGGCGCTCTGGGCGTGTGATCACATATGCATGTTATCAGTTTTTGAAATGTTTTTTTCTTATCTGTTTTTTTATTTACCAGTCTGTAATTGCATCAATAGTATCGTGTTCAGATCGGATTGTTGAAACAGGAATTGTGGAGTTGCGCCCAAGTGTTTTCATGTACTCTACAGAATGGCCTGACTGGAAGATCAGCACAGCAAAACAAGTGACCACGACCACAGCAACACTCCAATTACTACAGCAGCAGTTACAACTACGATAACACCATAAACCTCTACTACAGCAGCATCTATAGCAACAACTACATTTCTACAGTAACAACAGCAACCACGACTAAAGCAAAACTACAATAACCACAGCAGCAGCTACAACTTTGGTAACACCAGCAACCTCTCCTACTACAGAGTAAACTACCAACTCAGCAAATCTACAACTTCGACAAAAACAGCAATTACAATGACAGAATACATAGCATCTTCCACAGCATTAAGCAGCAAAAATATACTACAGCAACTACAACTTTTGATGCTGAACTACGCACGTGAGCAATTGATTGCGCGTAACTGCCATCATGTCACCCTGCTGAGATCAGCATGCAAGGCTATTTTTCGGCTCCACCTATGGCAGCCACTCGACCAGCGCGAACGTACTCACAGAGCGTGGCGCCGTCTGTTTCAATATCCTTTTGCAACTCCACAGGATCGACTGCCTGCAAACCAAATGGCTATGGTACTAAAGCCAGCCGGCCAGTCAGCCATGCTGTCACACATCACCGTCAGGTTGTCCCGAACCGGATGGTCAACCAAGGGATCTTTGCTGCAATTTATGTCATTTGGCCTCCTGAATACATGGTCAATTGGAAACAAGTCCATCATATATGCCAGTGCCATTGTTAAAGGCAGATACGACGTGTTCCTGGTCACGTCGTGACGTGGCACACGACGAGTGAAGACACTGCATTGCGTCATTGCACACCACCGGGCTACGCCTGTCTGGATGTACCACATCCATCCCGCAACGATCTCAGAACGATCCATGGTGGAACAACAGCCATCGTGTTTGAGAAGCTCGCATGGAAGTGCATCTCTCCACAGCTGCATCCAAATATGTTCGAGTTCCTATGCTTCTCTGTCAAGGGGTCCTTTGGTAATGTTGTTGTGCTGCTGCTTTACCATCCAAGGTTATCGCCCGTTACTGAAGCATTCTTCACTTAACTATCCACATATCTGGAAGTCATCGCACTGTGCAAGTGCAAGATTGTTGTGCCTGGTGACTTTAACATTCATGTAAAATTAGCACATGACCCACATGCTGTTCATATAACCAACATGCTCACTAGTTTCAATTGTGTGCAGCACTTACCATATGTGCCAATATACTGTGATGGTGGAACATTGGACAGACTCTGGAAGAACTTTCAGTGGAGCTACCCAATGCCCACGGGAATAGAAGTTTCACAACATTTGTGCGATCCACCAACCCTCACCTCCACAGTGATGGATTACAGGCATGTGCCACCACCACCTACCAGATCAAGATGCATCTCTGCAAGATCCACCAACTCTACCGTGAACCATGAACCTTCTCTGGCGTCACAGGTGTGTGAGAACACACTTGGCACTTTATTTATATCGCGTTCACATTTCAGTTTTCCTCTCCGTGTGATGTCATTAAATCTTTCAGGGATGTGCAGGGAAACTCCTGCATATATCACTAACAGCATAATCCGATACGATTGTAGTGACACAGCCCTGACTGCTGTACAGCAGCTGCAACTGCAGGTGGACACTTAGCGCACACGCCGTTGAGCATATACACGGGTGTGCCAGCAGGGCAGAGGAACTGGGGAGGCCCCTGGAACCCTCTGGTGGGTTCGTGAAGGAAGGCGCGGCTAGGCCAGAGCCAAGCCGCTGCGAGGGGAATATAAGCAGCGGAGAACAAGAGCTCCGGGCTGCCGGTTCTGGGAGTGGATTCGTCATCGCTGTCGTCGTCGCTGCCTTCGTCGCTGCCGCCTTCGCCCGATCATTGCGCGGCTGGACAGTAGTTGGCTGTCTCGATCGACGCCGTTGGTGCAACGCGGACAGGGTCGTGTCTGGGCCGGGTCGTACGGCAGCGTGGTCATGAGAGAGAGGGCCGGAGTTGGTGGTGTGAACATAATAACGGAAAGACGGTGCCTCCTGCGACTACCTCATCTCCGACTGAGTGTGTGCGCCGCACATCACCCGTACACACACTCCTCGAGAAGGAGAAGAGACATACTATACTACACGTTTATAACTAAAAAATGCTTAATGGGAACAATGCCGCACCTCAAAATCCTTTCTGTCGGTAAATTTGATCTTGAAGCCGTGCATGTAAATGTACACTTCATTCAGGAAGGACACGTGGTGGGCAGGTTATTGTTGTCCCTGCAGCTCTGCACCACTGTGTACGTCAGACAGCATAGTTTGCTGGCACTTGCCATTTCTCCACCAACCACTATTGACAGTACAGTGAGAGGTTAGGAGCTGGGGTGGGTTAAATAAGGAGAAATTCCAGACTGCTGTTATCAACTCTAAGTTCTCTGGAGCTCACAAGCTAGACAGTGCGGGCAAATGTTTTGACCTGTACCAGCATACCATCCAGTCCCTGGCTAATGAATTCACACCTGTGAGAAAAGTGGCTATTCGACGCCACCGATTTGCGGCTTGGCGCAACATGGAGTGCCGCCAACTTCGTCGACACTCACGCATGCTAGAACAAAGTTTTTGTCGAGCTAACTTATTGTTGGACAGACAGGTGGGGATAGAGCATGAACAGAAGCGGCACCGTGTCTACCGTGAGAAGGAGTCACAATACTGGAACTGAAAATTCACTGAGTAGTCTGCTCAGCTGAGCAAGCTGTGGAGCTCCATGACAACTCTTCTGGTGATGGACATGGCAAAGAAACCAGGAGAAAATTGCCCATCAGTGCAGGACCTCATTAATTATTTCACTCAGAAGTTTGCTGTCGTTCATCGAGAAACGGAAGGTAATACTCCTGAGTTATTTCCGCCACCAGATCCATCCGCTCAGGATATGTTCGTGCCATTTCCACTTGAGGAAATCCGGAGGATCATCATGGCTGCTCCAACAAGCTCCTGTGCACTAGATCCAATGCCGACACAAATTTTGAAGGAGTTTCTTCCAGAGCTTCTGCCTTTCATCACGAGCTTCACTCAAGCAGGGTTGTCTACCAAATAGCCAGCACCATGCTATAGTCACACCACAGTTTAAGAAGGCTGGAGCAGACCCCTCTGACAAGAATAACTACAGGCCAATCTCCAATTTGACATTGGTAAGTCGTCGGCTTATGGCCTATCTAGAGCAAAACAGCCTCATTCCAAGCCTTCAATCAGCATACCGGTGTGGTCACTCAACAGAAACGGCAATGCTGAAGGTCATCCACGACGCACTCAAGGCAGTTGACCGTGGTGAAGTCACGCTACTCTGCTTATCAGACTTGTCTGCTGCGTTTGATATGGTTGATCATAACATCTTAGTTAACCACCTTAGTACTGCTTATGGTATACAAGGCACTGTGCTCTCATGGATTGAGTCCTTCATTACAGGTCGGACACAAAGGGTCAGTGTTGCCAGTAACCTATCACACAGGTGATCGGTGGCGTGCAGTGTGCCACAGGGAAGTGCACTTCCTGCTGTACACCGCTGATGTCATCGGCATCACCCACCGTCATAGTATCGGCGTGCATTCATATGCTGACGACATGCAATTTTACTTCCATACAAAAGCTGACTCACGTTCCATGTCTCATATTGTGTCTCAAACACATACAAAAACTGGATGACACCATCTGAAGCTTAACTCGATTAAGACTAAATTAATCGTACTTGGGACCCACCATCAGCTTTCCAGAGTCAAATGTGAGCCTATCCACATAGACGGCTGCAACATCCCAGTGTCGGATAAGGCAACATGCCTTGATGTCCTTGTCGATAGCAAACTGACATTTGCCACTCACATCAGGCGCCTGACTGGACAGTGCTTCTACCAGTTTCAATACCTCCGCACAGTCTGTCGTGCTCTAACTATGGAGACTGTGAGGATGCTCGTCCACGCATTCATCAGCCGCGTGGACTACTGCAACAGCATCTTTGGCTTTGCCAGCTCTGTTCACCTGCGGCCACTCTAGTCGGTTTTAAATGCTGCAGCTCGTCTGATAGTTAAGAAACAGAAATATGATCCTATCACGAGTTTGATACATGTGGCGCGGCACTGCGTATGAATTATGCCTACTTGTCTTCAAGAGTCTCCATCAATCTGCTCTATCCTATCTCACCAATCAGTGTGAACCAGCTTCAACAGACTCAATTCGACTCCAACTACGATCCGCGGCTCGCAGCGACCTGCTGTACCCGCGTGTAAACCTCGAGCCAGCTCAGGTGCGACATCCATCCCTGAGTCTGATCCAGTTCCGCAACAGACTTAAAACAGTGTTGCTTCAGAGAGCCAACGTGTGATCAATGCACATTCGACATGGACTGGACTCATAAGAGTGCCCAATATCAAATGTTCTTACTTACTCAGCCTCATGCATTATGTAAAACCCACCAGGTTCCTGAAAAAACTGCATTTCCGGGAGGCAGCGGAGATAACAGCACATGAAGGCACAAATTAAGACGTTTGCGATTTGCACACCCAGTGCCATGCACGCAAGAGCATTGCTCAACACTTACTGACAGGCTGGCAAGATTCCTTCCCATTCTTCAGTTGACAACTTTCGTGTTCCACACAGCTGTACGCCTCACAGCTCGCATTGCCAGGCACAGAGCAAACACACTTTCGTTTGCAGTTGTCACTAAGCCAGGCCTCTTCAAACTGAAAGATGCACGGAAGCAATGCCACGTAAGTTGAAACTCCTTAAATACCAATTAATCACATTTATACCACGACTGCTATGAAAAAAGCGACTTAAATACACCTGGTGATAATAATGCACATCCTTTACATCTTGCATGCCACACTCAAGCAACAGTTTAGTCATACAGAGACCTTGCACACCCTTCCCACACAGCAGGCGCAGACTGAAGTGGTGATAAAAATTGGGTACGCAGTGTTGTAGCGAATGAGACAATAGCCCTGTGACCAACGCTGCCCAGGCAGTTCAGTGGGATTGTCGTATTTTATAATTCCAAAGTAATGGCATCAAATGTACTATATTGTGTTGCAGGTGGCGTCACGAACATTGACATCACTCATACAGAATCAGGAAATGAGATGAGCACATTGCTGTTGGCCAATGTATAACCGGAGTTCCCCATGAAGAATCGAATTTCCATTGGGAATTCTCATTACAGTGCATCACATGTTGAGAAAACTCCCTTGTAGGATGACGTCATGAAGTCACTTCAATATACCTTCTCTCTTACACTAAATTACATTTATATATTGTACATGTAGAGTGAGGGAAAAAAGTATTTGATCCCCTGCTGATTTTGTACGTTTGCCCACTGACAAAGAAATGATCAGTCTATAATTTTAATGGTAGGTTTATTTGAACAGTGAGAGACAGAATAACAACAACAAAATCCAGAAAAACGCATGTCAAAAATGTTATCAATTGATTTGCATTTTAATGAGGGAAATAAGTATTTGACCCCCTCTCAATCAGAATGATTTCTGGCTCCTAGGTGTCTTTTATACAGGTAACAAGCTGAAATTAGGAGCACACTCTTAAAGGGAGTGCTCCTAATCTCAGCTTGTTACCTGTATAAAAGACACCTGTTCACAGAAGCAATCAATCAGATTCCAAACTTTCCACCATGGCCAAGACCAAAGAGCTCTCCAAGGATGTCAGGGACAAGATTGTAGACCTACACAAGGCTGGAATGGGCTACAAGACCATCGCCAAGCAGCTTGGTGAGAAGGTGGCAACAGTTGGTGCGATTATTCGCAAATGGAAGAAACACAAAAGAACTGTCAATCTCCCTCGGCGTGGGGCTCCATGCAAGATCTCACCTCGTGGAGTTGCAATGATCATGAAAACGGTGAGGAATCAGCCCAGAACTATACGGGAGGATCTTGTTAATGATCTCAAGGCAGCTGGGACCATAGTCACCAAGAACACAGTTGGTAACACACTTCGCCGTGAAGGACTGAAATCCTGCAGTGCCCGCAACGTCCCCCTGCTCAAGAAAGCACATATACATGCCCGTCTGAAGTTTGCCAATGAACATCTGAATGATTCAGAGGACAACTGGGTGAAAGTGTTGTGGTCAGATGAGACCAAAATGGAGCTCTTTGGCATCAACTCAAATCGCCGTATTTGGAGGAGGAGGAATGCTGCCTATGACCCCAAGAACACCATCCCCACCGTCAAACATGGAGGTGGAAACATTATGCTTTGGGGGTGTTTTTTTTGTTAAGGGGACAGGACAACTTCACCGCATCAAAGAGACGATGGACGGGGCCATGTACCGTCAAATCTTGGGTGAGAACCTCCTTCCCTCAGCCAGGGCATTGAAAATGGGTCGTGGATGGGTATTCCAGCATGACAATGACCCAAAACACACGGCCAAGGCAACAAAGGAGTGGCTCAAGAAGAAGCACATTAAGGTCCTGGAGTGGCCTAGCCAGTCTCCAGACCTTAATCCCATAGAAAATATGTGGAGGGAGCTGAAGGTTCAAGTTGCCAAACGTCAGCCTCGAAACCTTAATGACTTGGAGAAGATCTGCAAAGAGGAGTGGGACAAAATCCCTCCTGAGATGTGTGCAAACCTGGTGGCCAACTTCAAGAAACGTCTGACCTCTGTGATTGCCAACAAGGGTTTTGCCACCAAGTACTAAGTCATGTTTTGCAGAGGGATCAAATACTTATTTCCCTCATTAAAATGCAAATCAATTTATAACATTTTTGACATGCGTTTTTCTGGATTTTGTTGTTGTTATTCTGTCTCTCACTGTTCAAATAAACCTACCATTAAAATTATCGACTGATCATTTCTTTGTCAGTGGGCAAACGTACAAATCAGCAGGGGATCAAATACTTTTTTCCCTCACTGTAATGTTGACAGAATGAAAATCAAATTGTCATATTTAAGTCCTCGAAGCTGGAATAAAATACAAGATGTTAAAGCCTAACTTTACACCACGAGTTTTTTGTACAGTCAATGGTTACTGGCCTGAGATCGTGAACTCACCGCAATACTTCAGAACCAATCTAGCCATAGGTGGCTACTCACATTTGTTTCCCAGAATATCATCGGCGTGCACTCAGCTCTCCAACGCAGACATTATCTCCCTGATCCACCCAGCACCGTGCGTATAAATTCCATCATGATATTCCACGAATCATCTCCTGCAAGTGTTAACCGCAAAGAGCGAGAGGTGCGTGTAGGAGCGCAGTGCACATGGACCATGCAGACCGAGCAGCCTCGATACCCACCGAGTGGTAGTTGTTTTCATCGTCCCGGCAGCCGCAGGCTTCCAGCGACACGCAGCGGTCGTCGCTAAGCACGAAGCCCTGGTCGCAAACGCAGCCCTCGGCGCACCGAGCCGCGCTCTGGCAGCCGGCCTCGGCGTAGATGTCCGAGCAGGTGGCCGGGCAGGGCGAGGCGCACGGCGTGTAATGGGTGTTCAGCGGGCATGACAGTGCTAATGGAGACATGTACGGATTTTATCATACAGGTGTCATGGTTATGTTCACTGTGGCATTGGCATTGTATGTCGTATGGAAATTTGAAAGAGTCCCAGGTTCATCAACATCTCGGGTATAATTGATTAAAATGCTTCTGTTATGTGCTATTTATATTCTTGCGTGGCAAGCTTAATGCAAATGTCGATGTCTGCTAGCCACTATGACAGGTCTTCAGGAGAGAGTTTGTGTCGTTTTGCTGTTCCTCCATTGAAGGAGTGCAGACTCGAGTGGTTGTCTAAATGGTCCATAATCCACACGTACACCACATGTGCTCTTAGATTTCGCTAAAAAATATTGGTTTAGATACAAAAGCATATAAGGAATGTTGCTTATATTTCAACCGTGGAGGTAAAGCTGATGCTGTCTAAAATATTTTTCTCACAATGGATATCTGTAAATATAAAAAAATGCCCTCATACAGAAAACTCACGGCAGAAGGTTTCATTGCGCCACAGAATGTTGATGCCCTTTGCCCGGCAGGCCTCTGCATAGGCCTGGAGGTTATCGCACAGCATACTCTCCATTCCATAGAACTGACACATATCGTAGATGCACGTCTTCAGGAAAGGCTCGGGATCTATCTTGGCATGGCACTTGGCAAAGGCTCCTGAGGTAGAGATAATGACTTCACATATCTTTTTATATGCCTCTTCATTGATTTGATCACAGCTGGTAATGTGTGGCTCGTCTGGTTTGCAACTGTGAAAAAATATATCACACGCATGGTTGTTTTGTTATCGATATAAACACATGCGTGATTTAGACAAAAATAATGTTATACGACGAATGCCACATTGATGTACATTTATAGGGGTTGCTGTAAACTCCTCCACTATATGAAATATTGATAAATATTTCAGGTACCTGTTTTCATTGTAAATTAAAGGGTACATTAAGCAATGGTGTGGAGCGGTGGTCCAGTGGTTAGCACACCGCATTATGAAACCACACGACCCAAGTTTGATTCTCGACCATGGATGGATATGACAGTGGCAAATGACATCTGAACTAGTCCAGAGCCCCCCACACTTCACCAACCAACAATGTAAAGCTTGGTGAAGTATGGTCATAAAAACCCGGCTTGAGGAGCCTTTCCATTAGCAGTGGATTGACAAGGTGTTTTATACATCACTGTAATGTGCTATTACCACATGGAACATGTTATGCTGCGTGGCTTGTACGACACCAAACCGTGCACATTGGCTGCCTCACCCAGCATCAGCGTCTCCCACGGCCTTCCAGCTGTCTCCGAGCTGGGCGGCGCTGGTGGCAAGCTCCCCGTTGGGCATCAGGTAGTCGTCTGTGCCGTTCTGGTTGTAATTGCCGCATAGGCCGCACAGCTGTTGCACGGTCAAACAAGAACCAATGTTAGACATGTTTGACATGATCAAGACGTGGCATGGGTTAATGGGTGTATAAAGAAGATATGTACTTTAGATTCATTATTTAATCCTGGTAATTATTGACTGCAATGATAACCAGTGCATTTAAATATATAAAATATTTTTGAGATAACCTGGACCATATGCATTTATATTGCAAAATGGCGTTAATGATGCATTGTGGTTCCCTTTGTGCAGTTATCGTTCGTGCGTAAGTTTTCCTCCTAGCATCCAATAATTTATCACATTAAACTAATTAATAAGACTTCCAATAGTTACTTTTCTGGTTTTAACGTTCGACCAATCTCATCCCTTAGAGGGGTAAGCATTTCGCCCTTGTATAGCAATGAATGTGTAATGAGTCTACTAGACGAAGATAAAGGTGACACACGCTTCTTTATTTTAGGCGTGAGTTCATGCCACGCACGTCCACTCCACTCCGAATCCCTCCAGGAAGTGCCCCGATCGCCGCGCCTCATCCGGTGATGTCACCACTCTCTCCCTAAGCGTCCCTTCTCTCTCGCCTCACCTCTTTCCTTTCCTTCCCTTCATGACGTCATGTTAACTGTAACCTGGGATCCTGTGAGTATTTCTACCTCCGGATCACGTAAGCATTAGCACTACATCACCCCCTCCCCCCTGAAGAAAAAGTCGTTTGCGACTCAACACAACCCGTGCGAATCCAAGGGATTCAGGGTAATTCCGATGGTAGGGGAGTAGGGAGAGATGAAGGGGGGGGGGGAAATAAACTTTTGTCGCTCAATTAACAAGCAATTTAGAATTCAACTGGAGTCCTGCCACTTTGTGTGGTGTGTATGTATACAGAACAGAATTAAGGACAGTAATAAACCGAGGAACCGATAGATGAGGCAGTACACAGGAAGTTCAAACGGAACTTCCAACTGTAACAAGCGAACAACCGATGACAGTCTCCAGTGCGAAGGAACAACAATGTAATTTTCCTCCGTGTTTCCATTGTCTTGCATGCAGTGGTTGTTCATCACCGTGAGAGAATGGCCCGAGCCCGTGTCCGAGTAACCAGGCTGCGTAGCCATGGCTCGGTCAGATGCTGCCGCACCTTCTTGGTCACAGGCAGTCCTGGGGAAGGAAGGCAACCTTCTTGAGGTTGGTTCGTCATGGCAAGTAGCTTCCCCGACCTCGGCAGTGATGATGGAGGTGAGTGAAGGGGTGAAGGTGTATGTGTTCGTGGTAACCCGGTTTTTGGTGAGTGTAGTGAGTGCTCCTCCGAGTCTTGTGGAGTATCCATGGTAGGCTTCGACTGGTCAAGCTTTAGACAGGCGGGATATACATGCCATCACAGACGTCCCAATTGGTCACGTACACATTGAGGCCTAAATATCTCTACCACTTTCACAGGGCCCTGCCACAGATGGTGCAATTTGGGTGAGGTCCCTAAGGGTACCTGTGGGTAGTGTAGCCAAGCACTATCTCCTGCTTCGAAAGGCTGGGGCGTCACTCCCCTTTGCCTAGCCCTTTCATTCACAGAACGGGAAAAAGCTGCAACAGTATGTGCCGCTACCCTCGCCATCTTCCACCTCTGCATGACCTGTCGTACCGCTAAAGGCCATTTCGCAGCCCCAGCTAGAAGTTCAAAAAGCTGGCACTCAATGGGAGGGTCTGGCTCCCTACCATACATCAAATAGAATGGAGAGTATCCCGTTGATGCATGCAGGGCCAACCGATGTCACCAAGACCCCACCTATGTTTAAGTCCCAGTATGTCTGAGTGTCATTGACCACCTGACACAGCATGGATGTGATGGTGCGATTTGGGCGTTCTATCATCCCATCAGTTTGCGGGTGGTATGGGGAAATGCGTACTTTCTTAATGCCTAGGATGTCGCACACTTCCTGTATCACTTTTAAGGATTTCTTTTTTACCCTGGTCTGTTAGAAGATTTTCAGGGGCCCCTTTATCCATAACATGTCCATGCACAAAAGCTTCTGCCAATTGACTGACCAGTTTAATCCGCTAAGGACCATGCCACCGGCCATCGCATTAAATACTCGACCCCTACTAGCAGATATTTGTGACCTCTGTCAGTGTGAGGTAGAGGTCCCAATATATCCAAGGCCACCAATTCATTAACCCGCGAAACCTCGATTGATTGTAGGGGCACTTTGATCGGGTGTGCTGGCGTCTTTCGCCATGTACATTCTACACATGAGGCCGTCCATGCGCAGATATCTGTCATCATGCTCGGCCAAAAAGAATGAGTCTTAATGGTAGAGAGTGTTTTCAGCTCCCCCAAATGCAGGAGGTCAGCACGACGACACCCAATGTATCAACAGCCCTTCGTAATCTACGAATATCTATTCTCGATCAGCCAGGGGAGGCTCTGGCTTGTCTTCCCGTATGTTCACAGGTGTTGTGAGGCACTCCGTGTCAGTAGAGAGTGGTTTATACCTGGGTGACCCCTTAGCACATTCACAAGTACTTGCCTCTGGCAGACGCGATAAAGCATCCACATTGGTGTGGCGCAACCTCTTCCTATGGACCACCTCATAGGACAATTCTTGCAGTCTTTCAATCCATCTGGTCATCTGACCAAAGGGTTGGTTGATACGCAACAAGTATTGCAGTGCTGCATGGTCACCTCAAATTTCCGTCCGTATAGGCATGGGCGAAATTGTTGCACAAAATGCACAACGACCAGGAGTTCCCTCCTCGTTACGCAGTAGTGATGTATGGTCAATGACAATACCTGGCTGCTATATGCTATCACTACCTCTCTGTCCGATTGCACCTGAGATAGGATAGCCCCAATTCCCACATCACTTGCATCCGTATATAGCGTGAAGGGCAATGCATAATTTGGGTATGCCAATGGTGGTGCCCCCATGAGGAGCGTCCGCAGATTTTTCAAAGCCCTGTCCTCTTCTGTACCCTATTGGAACCTCTGCCACTTAGCTGTGCGTGTGTATGGGTTTTTTAAATGGCCGCAAAATCCTGTACAAATCGACGGTAATAGTAAACAAAGCCTATAAATCTTCTGACATCTGCCACGAATCCAGGGGTTGGCCATTCTCTAATACACCGTGTCTTCTTGGGATCAGTCGCCACAGCCATTGTGCTATGTGCCCCAGGTATCTGATGGAAGGCTGTGTGAAATGGCATTTAGAAGGCTTGAGTTTCAAATGTGCTCCGCTGATACGTGAGAAATACAGCCTCAGCCGGTGTAAGTGTTCTTGGAAAGATCGTCTAAACACAATTACGTTGTCCAAATATATCAGGCAAATGTCCCATTGGAGACCCGTTCGTACTAGTTCCATGAGAATGTGGCTGGGGCCATTTGTAATCCCATGGGGAGACAGTTAACATGAAATAACGTCTGCAGTGTTCCAAAGGCAGTCTTGTTTTTTGAATCCTCATCTAGCGGTAGCTGCCAAAACCCAGATTATAGGTCCAATGTATAAAAGTATTTGGCGCCCGCTAAGGCGTCCAAGGAATCGTCAATCCGCGGGAGCAGATAAGCATCTACTATTGTGATTTGATTCAGTAGACGGAAGTCGACGCAAAGCTGCAATGAACCGTTTTTTTTCTTTACCAGGACGACAGGCGCCCCTCATGGACTCGTGCATGGCAAAAGCTTTCTCGACCGGCCCCATGCGATATTAATTTTGGCAGATGGGTGGCGCATTGTTCTGTCTCTATACGGTGTATTCTTTGGGTCTTTCGGTAAAGTCACGTAGATAGGTTCAAAGAAAATTTTTAAAAATAACAAAAAAATTACGACGTTTCGATCGCAACACAAGCATTCGTCATCAGGAAGAGTGGAAGAGTGGGACATCTTCCTGATGACGAACGCTTGTGTTGCGATCGAAACATCGTAGTTTTTGTTATTTTTTTGTTATTTTCTTTGAAACTATCTACGTTACTTTACAGAAAGACCTACATAATATGAATTACTGCAGTCACGAAAGCTTTAAGTCAAGATCTATGTGGTGTGTCATTAATTTAGATTGCCCTAAATCATATGGTCCCTTAGTAAAGAAATCCTCAAAATCCTGTAACAATTTCCAAAGGGCCTGACGTTGTGGCTCGGATAAGTTAGCATCCTGTGCTGTCATAGCTTTCAGCCAGGGCGTAGCCTCCTCGCACGCAGAATCAGTTTAATCCTCCATTATTCCCACCTGCACTTCATCGCCCCCTGCTGGCATGGGTCGCACATGCACAAAAACCATTCCCCCATGTAAGTGACAGGTGTGTTTGTCGTGTTTAAAACTTGGATAAGTAGTTTCTGCTGGAGACACAGGATGGTGTCCGCACTTGCCAGGGCATGTCGGTCCATGATCGTCATCACTGGTGATAGTAATATAGGCTGAGCCATCACCAGCAGCGTGCGATATCGAAGGGGAATCAAGATTTGTGATGCTGGGGGTAGCATGAGCGTTTTGTTGATGACTGCCTGCACCTGAACAAACATAGGGTGCCATTATCTGGGTGTAAAAAATATAGCTGTTTCCCTGACGGCATTTCGATTCACCCCTGGTCCATAACAATTTTGATAGGCAGTTGATTTAAATAGTCTGTCCCCAGCAAACAGGGAACCGTTAATGTGCTGGAGATGAGCACAGGTCCCGATATGACCAGTCGTCCCACACAGATTTTGATTTATAACTGTCCCAAGATTATCATGCTTCCCGCATTTGCTGCTACGTAGAATAATTGTACAGGTCGCAATCGCTGGGCCTTATGGGGAAGCACATAAAAAATGTGCAAGGATATAATAGTCGCTGATGCTTCTGTATCGATCAGCATCCGAACCCAAATTCCCCCCACCGTGCCTACCACCACCGACGTTCCAGCTGTGGTCGCTACTACCCTCTGTGCCAACTTGCACCATTGTGGTGAAAAATCATGTATATACGATGGTGGTTGTGATCGTCGGAAAGTAGTGGATGTATCAACTGATAGTGTGTATGAGAGGTCTGTGATGGGAACTGCCGAGGTGTTTGGGGTGCCGTGACTCGCCTGCTGGTTGTATGTAGAGGTGAACAACGGCTGTTGGCGCGAAGGCGGCCCCGGTGGAACAGCATTGGTATGGCACCCACGGGTGTTGTGGCCTATATGGCCACATCGGTGACAGGTCACCAGGTTCCGGGTCCGGCTAGGTGCTAGGAGTCTCCGGGGCATCCAGCGACGGGTCCTCTGGGTAGGGCACTGAAATGTCCCCCTTCCAGCCGCGAACATCTCTCCCCTGGGCACACTGATGTCCACCTCTGCCTCGGCGTTGTCTTCCTTGTTCCATATTCCCCGAACCCCCTCCAGTCCTTAATGATATGATGATTCCCCTATTTGCGCGACCATACATTGTGATCTCATCACCTCCTCATGGGCTCTTCGTGATCCAAAATGAGGTCTACTTATCGTCATCTGTGACTGGAAAAACTATTGTTAAAGCCTATTACAGCGCTAACATACGGTTGACCACCATAAAGTCCAGGGCCCCGCGTTCAGGCCTGGCAAAGCAGCATGAGCTAGGTCCATGCGAGCACTCCTGTAGGCCAAGGCTGACTCCCCTTCTTCCCGCCGACGGTTCTGAAATCGTCTCTTTGCGCTGGATGGCAGGTCAAAAATCTCTGCCATCTCACGATAAGCAGCGTGCAGGATTTTCTTTTTCTCCGCTGGGATGGAGGAATATATAATTAGAGTATCGTCGCTAAGGGCCGTGGGGAGAACCTTCAGTGCCTCAGGCTCCGTCCACTCTAGATATGTATATGCCACCTTGAATCGGTGAACAATTGTCCCCCAGTCCCCTCCTTTAGCCACAAACCTTTCTACGTGGCCTAACCTACGTGGTCGATCAGCACCCTCTCCTCATCGCCGCTCCGATCCCCCAGGTGAATTAATTTCTGCGACCTGGGCTGTGGCTGCTGCGCGCGCTTCAAACCATTGTCTTAGTGCTTCCCCGCGTGGCTCCAAGGCTCCGCCGCTAAGGCTCGGAGCGTCCATTACTGCTGCGTCTGGCTGTTTCGTACCAATTCCAAACCAATAGCGGCTATTGGTGTTGTTCCCGCCAAATATAATTCTACTCCCTCCGGAGGTTGCCCTTCTTCATCCCTTTGTATTTCTGGAAATTTCGAAGGCTCCAATCGGCTCGCCGGGCTGGGAAGAGTGGATCCCATCGGTCGTGGTGCCACGCCCTCACCCATCAACAACACTGGCTTCTCCATCCCTGGCGCAGATGTCTCCAGTACTTCATCGTGGGCGGCAACTATCTCAGCCATCGCTGTTGCTCGTGGCGTCCCCGCCATGGGGTTTCCCGCTCGAACCGAAAGAAAAGAAGAAAAAGGAGCCAGAGCAGTCGCTGGGCTAGTAGCCATCTTGTCTTCCCGCAGCTATTGCAGGAGTAGCGCTACTGCCTCCGTGAATTGATGGACTCGGTCCGCCCAGGGCCTGCTTCTCTCGCGAGGTCGAGAGCTCTCAGAGGAGTTACTCTTCGCTTTTCGCCATCTTCTTATGGTTCGGCGGGCTGTCCTGACCCTGTCTGTAGACTGTGCTGTCTCCGGATCACAGCTGTCTGGGGCATTGGGAGTGGAGGCGCGTTCTTCTCCCTCTTCGCTGGGGTCTTGGTCGGGGTCCTTTACGTTACCACGTCAAGGCATCTTCGGGATCCCACCACTGCCACCAGTTGTACTGAGTCCACCAAATGAAGATAAGGATGACACACTTCTTTATTTTATATTGCCAGCTCACACCGCGCACATCCACTCCACTCCGAATCCCTCCAGGAAGCACCTCGATTGTCCCACCTCATCCGGTGACGTCCCCACTCTCTCCCTGGGCGTTCCCTATCTCTCTCGCCCCACCTTCTCTTTCCTTTCCTTCATATTATGATTTTAACTGTAACCTGGGATCCCGTGAGTTTTTCTACCCCCGGATCACGCAAGTATTTGCACTACAAATGCATGCGTGCGGTCATAATAAAACTATGGTATTAGCGACAGGAAAAACCATCTAAACAGATTTTAAGTGACAGTGTAAAGATATATAACAATATACCTGTCTGTATAGGACATTGTTAACCATGAATCAATTTAAACACATGCTGCTGTCTCCTGAGAGGGTATCCACTAAGAAGATGGAGCAATGAAATAAGTTTTTGTGCAGGTACTTTGTGGGGATTTTCTAATTATGGATCATGAAAGATGGCATCAGCTTGGGAAAGCCTTCATCCATCAGTGAACCGATCGCGGCTGATGATGATGATGCTGCCACCTCGTTTTAGGATGGAACGTTCATGCTCTTCCTTCAATCCTCACATAGCTTTGCTCAGTAATCCATTTTCTCTTTCAACTCCATGATTCAATGTAGGAACATTATCACCTTTCAGATCCACTACCTTTGTCGTGGTTATCTCTGCCACTGCCATTATGTGTTACGGACCCTGGCTTTAGGAGTAGTGAATGTTATTTAATATATTCCTTCGAGTGTGCCTCTGATATTTGCTGTTGCAATGTAGGTGCTGAGTCTCCAAACAAAACTGACCTTGTTAAAGTAAGTACTTGGAGTGTTGATCTCAAGGTGATGTTTTCCATCAAATTTGACTGTGACGCCAAAATCAGTCTCCAGGAGAACGTAGCTTCCGCTTATGCCGATCTTAACCCCTGGGACCAAACCTTCGATGGGGGTCTTAACTCGCTTATCGTCGACCTGTTAATAAAGAAAAATGAACCACGATGCATTGTGTGTTTTACAACAGCTCTCATTTTTACCGCATAATTACTTTGCACTATTAACTACATATCACAAAACACATTGTACGTTAATTGTACATTAATCATCTCTGCTCATTGCCTAAATCATAATGGGTTCATTATTAATATAAAGTTGTCTGATGTCACAACTAAGACATTCCTGCTTACAAAGAAAACAAACTTTTAACTAAATTCACATGATAAACTTCCATTAGCATATACTTCTCACATAAATATAAATGGTATGCTTATTTTATATCTATTGTTTAGCAAATGTTGCAGGGAATGCTAATACTATCCTTTTTTAATAGCTCTTTGTCAATCTACTACCCACACCACGTCAGTAATTGCTTCACCACACCAGTTAGTGGGGTGGGCTGCTTAACACCAGTTCAGATATCACTCGCCACTGATGTTAGCCACAGCCAGTAATCGAACTGTGAGATGGCACTCTGCCGAACCCACTCTTCCCATAATTATTAATATTCTCTTTCTCAACTGCGACTGTACGGTCTCACGGTGCCCAATCCGTGCGTACCAGCACGCGGTGGCTCTTCTGCAAGATGACGCGGTGGCCCGCGATGTCGATGATCACGTGCTTGAGGTAGGAGCCGGACGCCTGCCCGCGCTCCTCATTCTTGGCGGTGATGGTGAAGGGTGTCACGTTGGTGTCGGTGCACACGTCCGCCAGCGTGTACGTGCATGTGCCCATGTAACTGATCATTATCAGGTCAAAGGTGAAGTAGTGGGGATCTCCGGCAACGTGGCACGTGGCATAACCTGGGGCACAGAAACACAACCAGGCCCTTCTCACAGCAAGTAGCGGGTGCTACTGTTCCCTCCCTCACTCGTAAGTATTCCGCACTCAAAAGGTAGGTGCAATCGACTGAAACCCACAGACAATTATTTATTAAATTTAACTGGAGATATGTCCGGTCACCGATGATCACATACAGACATATTAATAAAAATGCTGATGAAACTTACACATTTTTTATAACCCTTAAGGGAAGCTTAAAGCAGATTTTTCTAAAGCAAAAACAACTGTGAAACCATATGGTATTTCAAAGACAAAAGTAGTGTAATTGATACAGGAAGAGGCCATGGCTGATGAAGCCAATTCGTGTTAAGCTAGATTCGCTGGAATGTAAAAATATAAAAGAGAGCAAGTTGGTTCTGATAAATGTCCCTGTCGGTGTATTGAGCCATGACCACTTAACCCGAGGTTTAAGTCCCAGTTGCCCATTTGAGATTAAGCAAACTCCTGGTTCGACACCAATGGTAAGACGATTGATGGTTTCAGCTTGGGCACTGATGAGATTGGATAAAAAATTATTGTTTATTTAATTTAAATAAAAAAGTGGAAATGTCTCCGCATATTCAAAAACAGATTGGGTAATATCCATCTCCATTGGTTCAAAAGTAAAGTGAGCGGCTCTCGATCGGAATGTTCCAAGTTAAAATCCTGGTTTTGGGTCAATTTAGCCCATCACCCCTCTGGGTTTGATAAAATGGTTGCCACTTTGTGGGGAAGTCGATTGTGGTAAAACTAACTAACTGAGCTTTGGACTAATATTTAGAGGTGGCATGGGCACACATGATAGGCCATTAAAGTGGCTTATATCATTATATGTGGGAATTTAAAGTAGCAGTCAATTAAACTAAACACATGTTGCTTCATGTAGAGGGAAGCACCAGAGGACCCGCAAAAAACTCCATACGACCATGGGCAGAGAGAATATGCAAACTCCGACGCCATGATCTCCTGCATACCAGGTGAGGGAGACAACATCTCACCACCGTGGTGATTCTACGGATAGACTTGCACCCACCACAGGAACGTGGAATTTAGATCACTGGTGCAGGGCTCTAAACAGGAGATGAACACTGCCTCAATGCTCATATCAGCAGGGAATCATTTTTATCTGCATTGGTAGTTACAAATCAGATGGAAATTCCACGCTCCTGTGCTATGGATACATCTCTCCACAAGGCAACCTCAGTTAGATTTTCATTACTTAGTACAATTTTTTTGTAGTTCTGAAGGGATGATGGGCTGGGTTTACTTATAACTATGATTAGAACTCATTGTCTTCCAAAGGAGACTATAGCGCTCTGCCACGGTGTCTGTGTTTGATCGTTCAATATTTATGTCTTAGACAAAACACATACCCTTGCTGTGGCAGCCCAGAATGCCATCCTCCACCGTGCAGACCTCTTGCAATCCACATTGCCAGGCATCGCAACTCGCGGATCCTGGCATCAGGCATGTGCAGCGCCAGTCGCATGTCTCCGATTCAAACCAGTTCTCCCCGAGCTGCAACCACATGATCATAAAGGCAGTGACAAAGTCTTGAGAATGCTACATGAATCGAATAATTTTCACCACATTCCATTGTCATTGGTGGTTGAATTTTGTATCAAGTGTAATCAGATAACCACAAATAGTGGAATTTGTATTTGAGAAAAATGTTCATGAAATGCGACCAGATAAACAATGAAGAAAGTCACAATATTTTAACACAGAGGCTTCTGCGATTAATAATATGATTCATAATTAATGTTGGGTTAGATCACGTACGTAAAAATGTGTTGTAAACCCTCCTCCACCCGACCCAGCTAGTTAGTAAAGTTGATTAAGGTGGTTGTTACTTATAGTGAAACGTCAGACAACCCAATTGTTAAATGTGATGTAGATTTATTTTCAACACACTGGTGTACTGAAGCAGTAATAAACTGGCATGTTTGTTCACGTGACAACTTTTTTATAATTGGCTGTGTCGGGTGGAGGAGGGTTTACAACAAACTATTTATGCAAACTGATCCAAAATTAAACAATAAAAGGCACAGTGCACCGATTAATGCCGACTGGGAAGATACAGTGGGTTTACACGAGGGTGAAAAAATGAGCATAACTCACCGGGTGGTAGTTTCCGTTGTTATCCAGGCAACCGCACTGCTCCGCGGGGACGCACTTGTCCCCAGAGAGGACGAAGCCATCGTCGCAGACACAGCCCTCCCCACAGTGATGGTTGCAGCCACCCGGGAGACTTGCGTTGCTGCAGGTGGCCGGGCAGGGCGGTGCACAGCTCTCATAGTGGCTTCCCGGTTTGCAAGTGAGTGCTGTGGGTGCCACATGCACACACACGATGATTTCTACTAAATAACAAAACCTCTACAAATCATCTGCAATATTAACATATTCATTTTGGATGCATTTAAATGTGCATGTTTTATTTTATTTCATTTTAATGCCATGACAATTAAATATCCACAGATCTTTAAGGAATGCGTAGATGAAACTAATGAGAACATTTTTACTTTCATTGCAACTTTGAAAGAAGCTGACATTTAAACCAATCGAGCTGTACCTTGCCTCTCTATTATTTATGATAGGGAGGTAAAGGTGCTGGATGTACGTGATGATTACGTATGGTGGGCACCTTTAACCCAATTCCATAACGACTGAGACTCCTTTCGTGCCAGATGTATGACACCTTCAGAACGGGAGAGCCCAATGCCTCGTGTCCCTTCTGTATGTCTGTTCAGTGTGACACCACAACCATCACAAATTGATGGGCTCTCTTGAGACTGCATGCCTTAAGGGAATGTGGTGCCCGTGGAACAAGTTATATGCCATACAAATGTTTTGGTTAATGTATATCTATTTTTGTAGCTTGAAATGATGGAATACATCTGGCATGGCGCAAAGAGAGCGCAAACTGCTCATGTCCATGAATTATCATCTACTGTTTGCATTAAGAATATCAAAATACGTTTGAATGTAGGTAATGTTTGTGATCAGTGGTTGCTAAGTTGAGAATGGTGATGCGGCCCAACAGAAATTATTTGCCAACTAAATAATAGCGGTAGAATAAGCTGTGCCACACGTGTGATAACTCACCCCTGGGAGTGGCAACCCAGTTGACCACTTTGGCTTTTGATTTTTTCAACATGGACACGACATATAGGATATCCATTAATTCTTACTCAACAATCCTGCTCTCATAGGAACAAAACACAGTATTATAACATGTGGCGGTGACATCACAGCGGGTGCTGCACTCACGGCAAAAGGTGTTGTTTCTCCACGTGACGATTACGCCGGCTTGCGCGCACTGGTCGGCGTAGGCCTGCAGGGCCTGGCATAGCGACAGGGGGTTGCCGTCCGTGGCACACAGGTCGAACACGCAGTTGTCGAAGAAGACTTGTGGAGGCAGCACCGCGTGGCACTCTTTGAAAGCTCCTGGTCACAATGATGTCAGGAAAGGTGTGTCGAGTGAATGCAGCTTTGTTATTTTAAACGTTGCAGGCATCTGCATAGCCCACTTGCATAAGGAGGGATTTGGGCATTTGTATGGTTTAATTTTGGAATACAGAAATTAAACCATACCAACCTCCCCTTTTAATGCAGAAAAATATTTGTGTTAACCTCCAGTTCTTCACAAGTCTAATAATAATTACAAATCAACGAGACTGATTAACATTTCCACGGGCACTGGACACATCTAGCTATCCATACCATCACACTGGACAGTTTACCTTTGATGACAACTTTTTCAGTCCTAACACTATGATGAAAAATAAAGGCTTCAACATTTTCAGCAATAATACAGGTGTTAAGATGTTCCAACACCAAATAGCCATCTTTTGCGAAGTATCAAGTCTGCATTAACCATACATGCCTGTGGCCAAGCATGCAAACAAAGTGATTGGCCAATTATTGAATGTAGAGTTATCGCTGCCGAAACCTTGCTGTTGTCAAAGTAGATCTGCTTCCTCATGCCATGCATCAAAGCTGCTGTACTTCCTGTATGGTCGATGATGTTCTATAAATACATAATACTTAAGTCTCATTCACTTAACTATCTTATAAACGAAGCCTTGAAAACAATGTAAAAGAATTGCACTATTTGGAGAGTAATACTGCACGCGTGTGTTTGGAGTAGTGGCAAAGTGGTTTGTGCACTGCACTATACACCCATCGACTCGAGTTCGATTCCCGGCAATGGCTAAACATAGGTGGAGAGTGACATGTCAATTGGCTCTGGCCACCCGCTGCTCAAACGTTCACCAGTCCACGCTGACCAGCATGGTGAATACGATAAAAAAAACATGACTGACATAACGAGGGGGAGGCTTTCATTCAGTAGTGAATTAACAAGCACCAGTAGGTTATGTTGTGTAATACTGCATAATGTGAATAATTGAAATGGTTGCACAATAATGTGCATTAAAGTACCCAGATGCTGAGATTTGACATTACCATTGGGGTCGGTGATTAAGCCACAGAATCCCTCCTTTTCAAACTCCTCCTGTGTCGCTGGATCACACTCGGGTCTTCCCCCTTCGTCATCTTTGCATCTGCCAAAACAAACATCAAGGAATACCGGAATATCACTGCCCTTTGAAAAACAATACTTAAATATTAAGTTATGGTACCAGTAATAATAATCTACTTGTGATGTTATTTAATAATTTCACAATTGTTTTTTAAATGAGCGAAAGCGTGCTGATATCATGGCAGGAAACCCCCCCCCCCCTCCACAATTCACAGCCCTTTGTCAATCCACTGTTGGATGAAGACATCTCCACACCGTATTGGTAATGGTGGTCGTTTGAGGACCATGCTTCACCACACAAATCATCGTGGATTGGTGAAAGGGGACCTAAGGCCGGTTTAGACATCAGCTGCGACTGGTGTTAGCCATGACCAGGAATCACACTCAGGTCGCTGGGCTCAGTGCATGGGCAAATACTACTTTCCAAAAACACACACGAGCTGCTTATGAGTAAACATTTGTTTTCTGAATGTGCTGAGATGTATGATTTTTCAAGGGATTGATGGGTAAAATCCGTTATTAAAATGGTAACTGAAAAATCCCTTGAGATGGAACATCCCCTTGCAAGAGTTCCCAGGGTATGCTTAATTAATAGACAAACAGTAAGCTCGACTTAAAGCTTTCGTGACTGCAGGAATTCATATTCTTGGGTCTTTCAGTAAAGTCATGTAGATAGGTTCAAAGAAAATAACAAAAATAACAAAAAACTACGAGGTTTCGATTGCAATACAAGCAATCGTCTAAGACGAAGGTATTTTACTTTGCAAGCCCACTGGCTATCAACAAAGATTAGTTCATGAAGCCATCCATATATATAGCCACAGACACAATTTCAACCGAGAAGATGGGTACAAACTGAGCAATCATTGGAAGGACGTTATTAACCAGTTTAAGTCATAACTGGCTGTGATGTTTCCATCCTACCTTCCGATGTTAGTAGTTATTTTCGATTCTCTGGTTTTACATTAACAGGCTAAATGTCTCACACTCACACAGCCACCGTCGCTCGTGTCCTCGATGTGGCGGTGGCTCTGCGATCTTACATTGACATGCTAAACTCTCACAATACAATGGCCACCTCCGCGCCTTCGTCGTCGTGGAGGTAGCTCTCCGACCTTACACTTACATGCACATTTCTCACTTTAACATCACTAGCCCCGCCCACTTCGTTTATGACCCTTGGGCTACACCCATTTCAAACCTTTAAAACAGCCTGCCTCAGCAGCTTTCCCGCTTTTTTTTTCTCCTGATGACGATTGCTTGTGTTGCGATCGAAACGTCGTAGTTTTTTGTTATTTTCTTTGAACCTATCTACGTGACTTTACCGAAAGACCCAAGAATATTAAACCGTATGCTATGAGATAAAATCAAGACCGAAATAACCATCAACAAAGAATTGGGCCCACATGAGGGCATTACGCTCAGCTACAGCAAGAGATCAGTGCGAGGGTGACTGCTACTCACTCATCCAAGCTGTTCACCGACTGCCAGCTGTTTCCCAGTTCTGCCGAGGAGGCGGCCACTGAGCCGTCTGGTTTCAGATTGTCATCTGAGCCATCGCCATTAAAGTTTCCTGCAAGGTTACAACATGAAAGTAACACTAGTGTGCAAAGACATCTCAGTGCACGACTAAATTGAGCACTAATATAAAGGAAGGCTTCAAAATGAAAAAAACTATAAATGACAATTCGCACTGGGTAAACCACTGCATTTGTTGCCATGGTGACCCAGTGTGTAATGGGCGACCAAACCGTGACTCGGGGTCAGCATTACAACAAGTGCAGTGTGACATTTAGTCACAATCGTGCTCAGAAGTATTTGCAGATGCCCACTTATATAATATCCACTTGGTCCATGTGCATACAATACAATGGAACTAAAGCATAATTAAATGTATTAAGGCATAGACTTATTTAAAATACAAGTTTTATTTTGCATATGAGTAGGTTTTCACTGGGTTTTATACATTGTTGGCTGGGATGTAGATGTGCTCATACAACCCATCCACAGATATGAACATTATTTAATTTACATGTATTTACATTCATAATTTGCAAAATACAGCAAATATAATTTGATATGTATTTGCCCATCTCTGCCTACCCCCACACCGATTCCCCAACCGCCGAGTCACGGGTTGGTCATCTATATGTACTTTAGATTACTCGTGAACCAAAATCTGACTGGCTGGTGATTTGCTATTAATTTGTGTGTTTGGCTACCATTTCTTTTGAGAGTCACATTTAGGTCTCAACTCTACGTCCACAAAATCCATGGTTGAGAGGCCATGTTGGTAAGCTCATGACCTTATGTGCATCTGCTTTGCATGTATGTATGTGTAATAAACAACTTCCACGACAGTTGTTGACTGGTGTCTTTTCTTTATTTGTAGAATCTCTATGACTTTATATCCCTCTCGGCAGAGCAAGCTGCGCCCTCAGCCAATACCCCCTCGTAAAACCCTCTCGATGGTTCCCGTGTATTCTCTTACCTTTGGCCCAGATGGAATCCCTGCTTCAGATTGGGATACTGGTTACCCAGCGGTGGCCATGCAGATATCTCTTGTTACCCCCCAGGTGGCGCTTTCTCATTACATATGTTGAACTTCTTTCTCACCGTATATAGCCAACCGTACTAATCGGAGGTGCGGGGGAAGGACATCAAACTAAACACAAAAAAGCTGTTCAAAATAAATAAGTTTGCAATCTAGATTTAGAAGTGCATAGCTCTAGTAGCTTCCTCATATCAGAAGAGCATTCCAGACGGCCGCAGAAGCACATCTAAAAGCCTGTTGTCGGCACTCACCACAGATGCCGCACAGTATCCCAGCATACTCATTCGGCACGACTATCTCCACATGGTGGTTTCCGTCAAACCGAACAACCAAATTGAAATTGGTCTCGAGCACAACGTAGGATCCACTCAGGTGCACGTGCACCCCCGACAGCAGCAGCGGAGTGGTCATACGCCGTCCTTCCACCTGTAAAACAGCACACAGCTCCAGTGAGGGTCCCAGTCGTGCATCTAATACAATCTCACACCTTCTCGTGTACCGTACATGTGCTGCACACAGTGCACACGCCGGACTAGGCCAAGGGAAACTTGTACCCACTACTCTTGGTCCACCACTGGAATCCTGCCCCACTTTCCACTCGCTCTATCCTCTCCGCTCCCACCCTTGGCTTCATTAAATCACCTAAACGTTTTGTTTAAGATATAAAAACACATTTTGAAAAACAAATACCTATTGTTAAATTATGAGAATTTCTGTCATAGATTTGAAACACTTGTGTTATTTGCACATGCACATGTTTAACAATTTTAGTGAGCAAAACCTAGAATATATATTACACGTACAACATATATATTTGCTACAATATATCCTATTATTGTATAGAGTGGTGGAGTGGACGCACTAGTTTACACATAACACTATGAATTATAATACACAATTACAAGTATGATGGTTTAAATACAAATAAGATTATCATTGTAAACATAATAACCATCACAGCAAAAATAAGCCATTATCAGATGAGACTTGAGGAGAAGTGGGAGGGGTTCACATACTGCGCTATGAATCCAGTGACCTGAGTTTGATTCTCAGCCGTGGCTAACAACATCACAGGCGCTTTCAGAAAGCAAGCCTCGTTACATGGAACACCCGACCAGACGAACTCAAGAACACCTCGAGTTCAAACACTGCAAGTGAAACCATAGCATTCACTTGATGAACACAGTTTGATAAGACGACAATGCGCATTAGAGATGCTTTTAGCTTGATTTCGCGATTCTTCATGACTACATTACATGACATCTGAACCAGCCTGAGCTTCTCCGTCACCCACCTATATTGACCAGCGTCGTGAACAGTAATCACACAACCCCCACGAATGGCACAGGAGGGCCGTGTCCAGCAGTGGATTGCCAAATGTCTGTAAGCTTAGGCTATAACTATTGTATGTACTAGGCTTCTCCACTAAACTAGGGTTTTCCATTCCTCCCTAACAACATTTATATTTCAGAAAGCATTTTCTATTTTAACTTAACCACTTCTTAATTGTAATTGATGTATTTTATGATATTTTACGAGTGTGAAAGACGCTATATGAGCTATAATTATTATTGATGAAAGTTGCTCTCTCAGTGGGCACTCATCAGGTTAGCAAGGTTCCGGTATACTGTGCAGCACAATTGGGAGACAAGTTTACCTTTTTCAGCCAAAGGAGAAAATGAAAACTTTTGTGTTTTTTCCCCTTTAGCCGCTGCCTGAGTGTGGCAACCCATAGACATGACCATGAAGGTACGGTGTAATGCTCACCAGCACCCAGCGTCCTTTGGCCAAGGTGAACCTGTGGCCGTAGACCTCCACGTGGACCTCCTTGACGTAAGACACGGCCGTGCTGCTCCCCCGGAACTCATTTGTTGTCTCCACGTTGAAGTGGGGCAGGGTGGAGCTCTGGTTGCACAGGATGGCTGCCGTGTAGGTGCACTCGCCCATGAAGTGGTGCGTCGTCTTGTCGAACGTCATGTAGTGAGGGTCTCCAGTGATCACACAGTCACCTGGTTCTGAAAATAGAGAAATAAAATGTATTTTTTTCACAAAAGTGGCATATGATGCATAGTGGTGCACGATTCGTTAAGTACAGAATTTGATGTTTAACAATTTAATTAAACATCTTATCAGATCTTCATGGGCTGGTCATATTATATTTGGTACAAGTAGCCACAAATTCTATAAGAATAAAGTAATTGAGTTATGAGAGCATTGTATAAATTCAAGACAACCACCCAAAAATTGTGGTAAATGGTAGACACTCCTCGGCAACCCATAGATTGAGTTATAATAAAAATTCAGTTGTAAACTTCATATGTTATCTGATCCATGTGTTTCTATTTCTGTTTCCTAGTGTAATATTAAGTATGCACCACTCCATGCTTATTTATTTACTTTTTAGTTGTCAGTTTCCATTTTGCTATCATTGATAGTGTAATATGCACTGTTTGGTATCTTTCCTCTCCAGCTCGTTTGCCTCTTTACGTCATCATGAACCAATCAAACTGCAATAACTTCCTGATATATAAACATATATTCTGGTGTGATTTTTGGTTGTGTCCCACCAAAGTTATCGCATTTTGAAATTTTAAAAATGTTTATTCAGTAATGTATACCTTGTTACTAAACTGGGGATAGAATTTTATCCTATTCAGACAATAAAATTGGATTTGACCATCTGATCAGTTGTAAAATTTGATTCAGATCAAATCAGGTCTGACCCAAACTGCAACTTACTCCAATTATTTTCCAAGTGACGTGTAGAGGGGTAGTTATGACGTTACGTCACGCTAAACCTCCAGTGCAGTGACGTCAGAGAAGTGACGTCATGCACGGGGGGCGGGACGGTAACGTCATGTCCCCCTGGGTTACTTAAGCGGGACCCGTGATGAAAGCGAGGTCCTCGTCAGAGCCAGGAACGTGAGAGGGTAGAAGCCGGGACCCAGGGTAGGGTGATCCAACACGAGGCGAGAGTGGCTGCTTCACCCGGCCGGCCGATGTTGGTTGAGCCCTCTGCCGGTGCAGTGGGAAGAGCCCAGAGAGCCGGGGGGTGTTAGGATTCCCAGTACCCTTCCATTGGGGATAAATATACTTGCCCCTTCAATGTTAGGCGTAAGCCCTTAATAAGTTCCTAGGCGGAGCCCCTAATATACCTTGGCATCAGCCCTTACGGAGATCTGCGTCCGTGTCATCATTCGCACCTCAGACATATGCATACTGAAAAAAATATTTTCCACATAAAGCCATCAGCCTATCCATTGCTATATAAGGGCACTCTCTCAGTAACTGGCATATACCAAAGCGGGTGCTGTGTGTGCAGTGTTTACTTGGAGGAGCTGCTGTCGTATTGGTCGTGGTCGTGCTTACTGGCGGACGAGTTGATCCTGGCGTCGATTCTAATGGGAGGAATGTTTGGTTTACAAAATGTCGAATTTACAGAATTAACGAATTATGGACACTTTTCATTATTGAACCTTTTCGAATATTTGACAAAACGAAATCGAATTCTGCGTTAACG